>OY754984.1:10697158-11064658 GCA_963576475.1 Molanna angustata
AATAACAAACAGCGCTATATCCGTCATTAGAGGCGTCAGAAAAGCCAACTAAATAACACTGACTATCAACGCTAGTTCCAAAAAACCTATTCAATTTAAATTCCTCTAATAAAGACATTTGATCAACTATTTTATTCCACTGGACTTTCGTGGATTCTGGAATAATATCATCCCATCCCAATTTCATTTTCCACAAATTTTGAATGAAACTTTTCAATAAAAATGTAAACGGAGTGATCCATCCTACAGGGTCATATATAGATGAAACGACCGATAGAATCATACGCTTTGTATATTTAATATCAATTTTCTTAACCTGATAACTAAAAACATCATTCACAAAATCCCATTTAATTCCTAATAATTTAATATGATTACTGTCTTCAGCAAAACAGATCACACTGCTATCAGATTTATTAAAATCTTGAATAAATTCAGGACAGTTAGTTGCCCATTTTGACAATTCAAAACAACCACTTCGTAAAATAGAAATCAACTGATCTCGTAAAATAATAGCATCTTCAATATTATGATCACCGCATATAATATCATCTACATATGTACTATTACGAAGAGCTTTAGCACCTAATGGGTATTTATCACTTTCATCCAAAGCTTATTGTTTGAATTGCATTATGGGGTGAGCTTCCTAAACCATATGTCACAGTGCATAACTCATATTCTTTGACAGGTTGTGACGGATCTTCTCGCCACAATACATGCTGATATCTTCTATCTTCTTGCCTGATAGATATTTGTCTATACATTTTAGTTATGTCAGCAGAAAACCCGATTTTATAGATTCTAAACTTTAACAATAATTCGATTATATCCTTTTGCAACTTTGAACCTACATGTAAATATTTGTTTAATGCACCAGTTGCGTTCGTATTAGAACTGCCATCAAAAACAACTCTCAATTTAGTAGATAAACTATCAGGTTTCAGAACACAGTGATGAGGAATATAATATACATTTGGATCGCCTTGTAAAGGAACTTCTTTCATGTGTCCTAACATCTCATATTCCTTCATGAACTTTGTATATTCAAATTTAATTTCCAAATTATTACAAAATTTTCTTTCCATATTAGTTAATCTTTTAAGAGCAAAACCAAAAGTACCAACACATGGTACGTGAATATCTTTTTTTAATAAGAGCGGTACTACAAATCTACCGTCGTCATTACGATAATGTAAATCATTGTATAACTGAACACATTCCTCATCCGAATGTGACATTTTCCTACTACTTGATACTGTGTTTACCTCTTCTATTTCCCAAAACCCTTTTAATTTTTCATCTAACACATCAGATGATACAAAACATGTTAACAACTCATTGTTATCATGTACAAAATCTTGACCTAAAATTACAAACCCAAATATGGTCTCAAATGCATATAAATCTTCTGATAATTTTTTACAATTTCCTGTAAACAATTTTCCATACATGTCAGCACCTAATAATATATCAATATTACTGCTTTTCCAAAATTCATTATCTGCCAATTCTAAATCTTGAGTCAAAACTCTACACTGATGAGATAAATCTCTCCTAGGCAAGTTTGATGGAAGCGCATCCACCACTACACTCTTTACAAATAGCGACTTGTTATATTTATTATTAAATAAACAAAATTGCATAGAACCCTTTACATCAATATTAGTAGAAGACAGCGTTGTCAATGATACAGAATGCCCTTTTGTATAGAATCCTATATTCTTACAAAACTTCCCAGACATCAAAGTAACCTGACTTCCAGAATCAACTAAACACTTGGCCTTATAAAATTGCCCATCTTTTCCCTGGAAATATCCTATAATTGTTCCTAATATCACTTGACCAATAGATTCATTACCCCGAATCCCTTTATGGCAGATACCTACTACCGATGAATTATCAGTATGCAATAAAACATTATGTTTCCTATCACATGTTTGACACTTTTTGTTAGACTTACAATCCTTTATCAGATGTTTTCCAAAACAACAAAAACATAATTTCAATTTAGAGACAATATCCTTTCTCTCTGATACAGTTTTATTAATAAATGTGTCACAATTGTGTATCGTATGACTACCCTTACACATATAGCATTCAAGTTGGCGAATATTACCTACAAACCCTTTGTCTGATTTATGATTATAATTATTACGCTTTACTTGTGAATTACTCTGACGTGAAAATTTTAATACTTGCAATTGACTTCGAATTATTTCAAATATTCTATTTATTGAAGGAATTTCCTGAATATCTAATCTACTTTCCACTATTCGACGTGTAGATTCATCCAATTTATTAATAAATATAAATCCCCATACCTGATCTAACATTTTTTCACATTTCATATTTGACAGAGCTAATATATTTTCATTAAATGTGTGATATAATTCGCTTAATTGCCCTACATTTTCACCAACTAAAGATTTGCATTGAAACATTTTATTCATGTAATATTCAAATTGTAATCTTGTATTAGTATAATGTCCACACAATGTACTCCAAGCAATATTATAATTATCACTAATCAGTGGTAAATTAACAAATGTTGATGCAAATCCCTTTATGGACGTTCGCAAATAATGAAATTTTTCTATGTCTGTATATCCAATATTATCATGAATCAATGACACAAACATGTCATGAAACGAATTCCAATTTTCGACGTTGGAATCAAAAACAGGTAAATTTATTATAGGAGCTCTCTGAATTTTATTACATACATCAGTTGCATTTATTTTCACACCATTAGATAAACGATTTTTAATTCTCATTATTTCAAAATACATAATGTCACTTTTCTGAATTATTTCACTCAACTCTTTCAACTCTGTATCACATTTTGTATCAGTATATATTCCAATCAAGCTGTCACTTAATTCATTGACCAATTTATACCATTCATCAACTCTCTGACACCTAGCTAAAAATATTTCATCTCGTTCGATATTGCCTTTTTCACACAGATCTCTTAATTCATATGTATTCCAAATTCTAGAAATAGCATTTAACATCCTTGCTTTAATGTTATCAGCCATTTTAAAACTTTAAACTTTACTTTTAAACTATAATTGCATGCAAACACAAATTCACTGTATCAATAATAATGTGGTATTTTATTCTACCCGACTGCATTCACAATAATGTTATTAACATTAATATGGTACCTTATTATACCTCACAATAATCACAAAATAATATTATGTGATAATTAATCACCATAATATTGTAACAAAATTGAGTACCTACAAATTACTATTTGAAACCACCGCAACATGCAGAATTCGCAACAAATAACACAAAAAAAACACTTCAAATTCGGTTAGAAGGGCCAAAATATTATGTAGAAAACATCAGGTGATGGGTATTAGATGGTAGGTAGTGGACTGTATTATAAACGATCTCACCGATGCTTCTTTGGTTCACTGATTATTTGTTCTGTGTACACATCCACACGCAGTGATCTTCAAACTTGTACTGGTTAATTTCACTTGACACTTATTGTCACCCAAATTTATTTTGACAAGTGACAATTCTCATACATCGGTGAGGGGACAATGGCATGGAAGGGATTTAAAGGAAATATGCTTCTACATATATATATATATATATATATATATATATATATATATATATATATATATATATATATATATATATATATATATATATATATATATATATATATATATATATATATATATATATATATATATATATATATATATATATATATATATATATATATATATATATATATATATATATATATATATATATATATATATATATATATATATATATATATATATATATATATATATATATATATATATATATATATATATATATATATATATATATATATATATATATATATATATATATATATATATATATATATATATATATATATATATATATATATATATATATATATATATATATATATATATATATATATATATATATATATATATATATATATATATATATATATATATATATATATATATATATATATAAGATCCTGTATGTATTGTATATTTGAGAAATTAATGAATAAATTATTTTTATCATTAAAAATTAAAGTCAATTCTCTGTGGTGGTTTGTGCATATCAAAAAAATGACCAATGAACGACAGACCAAAAAACACAGATGGGTATTAGATGGAGTGAATTGCAGGGGTTGCCCCAGATAGAGATGGCATGACCACGGGAATGATATTGAAGAGCATGTATGGGGCGATGCATGAATATAAATGAGGCCAGGAATGTGCGCAAAAACAGAGGAGTATGGCGCTCGGTTCTCTCAGCTAACCCCGTAAGGGACATGACGTGATGGTATGTATGCATGTATCAATTCACACTAATGGATTATTTTTTTTCTTTGCTTATTGCTTATGCTTGAACAACATTCTTGTTTATTGTTGTTTAAGCATCACTATGTGTACTCGGCGTTCATTGTGAACACAGCCCAGGATAATACATCGGCCATTTATACAGAATAATACCCTCGACAGAATTCTTACTCGGACAACATTTTAACCTTTCTCTATAGTAAATAAATAATTTAATTCATTGAGAAAATGCTTGTCATTTCAAAATATGCAATGACAATGCGGATCAAGTGTGAGGTTTGTTGTCTAAAATACGATTATGTCTTCTGTGAAGGTAAAACTATTTAAGTGCCTTTCTGAACAACCCATTGGATAGGTACCAACCACCTGCCTTCTAGCAAAACACAATAAAACCTCCGGGGCGGCCTTTAAAACCCCTCCGACTTGCCTCCTTTCATGACCTGTTTCTGATCCGCCGCCAACTGCAGTTTTTGCCACGAACGATGATGGCCAGACTCCGCCACAAAAAGGCCCTTTGTGAATCTGGACGGATGTCAACCGCGACATAAACAACAGTCCAACTAGATGCACTTTTCATTACATAAAGAAATAATCCCTGAATACAGCTTGTCCCCATAAAGAAGAACATAGATTTGACCGAAGCTGTGGTTGCCACTATATATTTATGGTGGAGTTAGTCAGATTGAAAACAACTGGCCGCTCAACAACAGTAGTCAAACAAAAACAACTTGTGTTCTAGTACATGTTTATGAAGGTTTTTGTAAAAAATACATTAGAGTGTGTTTTAAGACGGCATACTGAAAAATAAAATACTAAGGCAAAGGCAAATAATTATTAAAATAATAGAAATAGCTATAATAATTGAAAAATTAATTAAGCTAGAAAATATTATTTACATTAAATTTTTAATCTTTTTGATTGGAAATCAAATATACTTTATATATTACATAAATTAAGAACGGCTGAGTGAAAACTGAAAACCCTTCATTTAGATATTCGATTTATAAAATTTTCTTTGTAGAATATTCTTGGGACTTGCCTTGCTGATTAAATTATTGGAAATTCGATATTTGTTAGAAATAAATTTGGTATGGTAAAATAAAACCAAAGTTTTCAGTTCTACTAATTTAATGACACTGACTAGTTTCGGTCATCCAGTGACCATTTTCAAAGTGCGAAACTAGTCAGTGTCAATAAAGTAGTAGAACTGAAAAGTTTGGTTTTATTTATTTTATTTATTTATTTTTATTTATTTCTATCCAAAAACATAGAGTAGATATAAGATACAAAATAATTTAAAGGTAATATAAGCTTATTCATACATAGTAGACACACAAAGTAAATATAAGTTATTTCATTGCAATAAATATAACTTCATTATTTCACCATTGCTTACATAGTTAAAGCTATCCTTTTTGTATGTATCTATGTTACTAGCCCCCTCACTAGGCATAGCCTGTGCTAAGGTGAGCTAGTTTTATATTGTTGTCTATTGCGTTGTTTATTTATAGATACATTTATTTATAATATAAGTAAATATACATACATACGCTACGCATTCAAGCGTATGCATCCTTCTTTCTCTCTTTCCAAACACAATATTTCATTATGAGTCATTAACACACAACAAAAATTGTAAAAATAAATTATTTGTTGAAAAACTTGATTGTAATAGTGCATTTTACATTTTATTTGGTAGAATTATTTCCTTCAGGATTTTTTCATCTATTTCATAAACCCATCTTAGTGATAGCTTTTTAAATTCTTTTGCATTTTTAATGTTTTTAATATCTGTTGGTAAACTATTGAAGAGTTTTGTTGAAAAGTATCGTACGCTACGTTGTCCAAAAGTTGTTTTAAAGTATGGTATATTTAAGGTATTTGTTGTACTTAACCTAGTGTGTTTATATTGTTGTGAGCTAGTATATTGGTCTTCTCTTTTTAGCTTGTATAATAGCAGATTTTTTGCATATATTTTTGTAATTGTTGGAACTTTGAATTTAGTGAAAATCTCTTCAGTATTCGTTCGAATAGGTACCTTAAGTATAACTTTTATGATAGCTTTTTGGGCTATATCTATTTTCTTTATTATTGTTGGCGTTGCACTTCCCCATCCAATAATTCCATATTCCATTATTGAATGACAAAGAGCGTAGTATATATTTTTCAAATGTTTTAGGTCAATAACATTTCTGATTGATTTAAAGAAGTATATTAATCTGTTCATTTTAGTTGTCATGCAGTCAATGTGGCAGTCCCATCTCAAGTTTTCATCAAATATAACTCCTAGATATTTCATGCTCTCTGTTCGTTCAATGATCGGGCAGTTACATGTTGGTTGATCACTTAAGTTTTCGGTACAGTAATCATGAATTCTTAGTTTATGTTCGTCACTAGGTTTATTTCGGGAGGTTATGCTGTATGCAATATATAATATTTTGTTTTATTTGTATTTAGTGCCAGAGAGTTCCTGTCAAGCCAATTTTTTACATGGGTTAATCCAGTTTCAGCGACTTTATATAGTTTATTCCAAGTTTTTTCGTAATAGAATACATAAATTATACCATAGAATACATAAATTATACCATACCTACCAAATTTATTTATATTTTGAACTGGAGTTCTACCAAAATTTGCCCGTAGAAAAGTTAAAAAAAAAACCCCGATATTTGTTGATTTTAGGTCATTTTTTGAACAATTTTGAATTTAAATAAAAAAAAATATTTCGAAAAATCATTACAATTATAAATGTTTTTTTTAATTCTCTACGACGCGACAGTACAGTTATGGAGTAATTAAAAAAATACTGTAATTATGATATTTTATGGGAGAATTTATTTTATATTTAAAATTGAATCTCGATTATTCACTTTTGTAATGTTGAACATATTTATGGTATTTTTTTAGAAACACACTGCTAATATATTTGAGAAATTCCATTTCAAAATGCGATATTTGAGTTTAAAAGATGTCCTCTTAAAATACATGTTTCCTTTCATTCGCAAAATGGCAAACATATTTAGCTAATAATCTATTTAAAACAATATTTAAAAAAATATTCGTATGTAGATGTATAAGATTATATCCCTTCACAATATTATTATTTCAGCCGATTGGATCTTAGTTGATTATCTTATCAGCCGGAACAATCCTTCTGTGGGTTCGGTATTTTTTTTTTCATTGAACATGTCCTTGTTATCTTCCTACATTCCCTAAACTATGCATAAATGCTTGTTCTATAGGTGAACGAAATCGGTCGAGGCAGGATTCGAACTCGCGACCACTGGATTACTAGCCCAGCGCGCTAACCTATCTTTTCAACACTTCCAACTTTTTCCTCTCCCAAAATTATTGCTACAGTTGAAGTTAATAGTTTCGATACAATACGAAATATACCTACATATTTCACGTTATTTTATATCAGTCAACTAAAAACTACGCACCGTGCGCATATAAGATAGGTGCGAAATGAAAAAAAAATCTCGTGAAACCTAAATCAATGATTAATTTAAAAAAAACGCCAACAAAGTTCTTCAATGTCAGGTAAATTAAATAATAATTATAATGTAAAATTTTCCAAAGAAAAAAAATATTAAAAATTAAGAACAATTCATAAAAAATAACGAGGAAGGAGTTCCCTCTTTTAAGGATAATTACGTATTTTAAGAACACAAAGAGAAAAAATAAAGCGCTAAATATTAGAAAACAAACATCAAAAATATTGTTTTCAAAGGAAGCAAAAATGAAAACATCTTAAATAAATTATTTACCAATGCGAAAACATTATGACCTTGAACAAGTCCGGGCTTTTCATTACGAAGATAATTCTCGACACTAAAGAATAACCATTTTAAAACAGGTTCAAGAAAGGTAGAAGGCAGGATCGGCATTTTCGGGAACAGAAGTTATTCAAGTATTAAAAATTTATTACGAATTAATTTTATCGCTGAGCTCATAACGAGAATGTATATCTTGCAAAATAAATAAAGTGAGATAAATAATAATTACATTCAAAAAAAGATCTGATATATTTTTCAAGGCTGGTGTTTCAAAATATTTTTGTAAGAAAATGAAACTGTTATGTTTTTACATAATATCGAATTATTTAAAACATTTATTATCCTATCCGTTCCATGAACCTTGCCTCTCAATTTGTTGTCTACAATATTGTAAAAATTTCAACAGGAATCAAGTTTTTGAATCGAATTTGACCTTGGGATTCGCGAATTTGAGAAAATATTCATAGAAATAACATCATTACTTGTACTGAAAAAAGAAATTGGTTTATTAACGAGCATTGCTCCTTAACAAACCTATTTTTTATTCTAGAAACAATGGTGCTTTGCTCTAAACTTTGTACGAAACAAGTCATGTTATTATGAAAAAAAAATATATTTAATTTTAAGTTCTACTTAAATTTTTCGCAAACGCGACTCCCATTCTCTGGTATCGCTCTACGCTGAGCATCGTCAGAATGGTGAACAATTGTGAGGAAGACCATCTATATACTCAAAAAGAGAATAACAACAATAGATAAGGAAGGGGCATTTCCAAGAAAAATAAAATACCCGAAAGACATTAAGGTAAATATGTATGTCGGTATAATAAAAATACAAATGAAATGAAGGAATGAATGCATAAATATTGTATTAAAAGGGCAGCAATTATATTTAATAATGGCCAACACAAACACCCGACATTGTGTAGAGAAGTTCATTAGTTTAAAAGTATTAAAATCTATTTGTGCATTAGAGAAGTCCATTAGTGGAGAAGTATTAAAATCTGTTTGTGCAATCAAAGGAATATTGCTGTAACATTTTACTCTATCTCTAATATTTCAAGTTTATCTAATTTTTTTAGTAGTTTAGAGCACCATTGTAATCTACTATTATCATAGACAATCACAATGTTACCTTTAAATCCAATAATCAATTTTTATTCCTTCATTTTCTTCCAATTCATATAAAATATAACTTGATCTAAGAATGGTAAGTAACGCCCTGTTCAAATTCGTAAAAATAATAATATTCGTAGTAACCAAAATTTTAAGATGCACGGGTAAATTTCTTCTTCCGTTGCTTGATTATACCGTTGTATGATATTTGGATGCTATCAAAGTGCATCTCAATAAACTTGAATTTCTTCAGAATATAATGTTTTAGATTCATCTTTGGTTTGAAAAAATTTGATCGTATAATATCATCTTACCACAATCTTCTTTGTTGGCCCAAGATACGCCAGCGGCGCAATATACATATTCTGTCACTATTGTACAATATTCTCTCGAACCCAAACCTGCCACAGTACCTCAAAAACAAATTAATTTATTTTCCAAACATGGACTTCCACTCAGCTCTTCTGAACGAACAACACTATCCATCTCTATCCATTTTTGATTTGCCAGAATGTGTGAAGGAAGCATCTGGTCTTGCCGCTTTTCGTCGCCTAAGTATTGAATACATAAAGGAAAATTTGTTTAAATATACTGTTTGCTTCCTTTGCTTTTTGTGTCTTTGATGGATACTGGAGTATTTTATTGTTAATTGTTTTTTACTCCTCACTAAGCCGAGGGATACAGTGGGGAGTTATAAATTCGCAATTTAAGGCTATTTTTTTATTGCAGATTATCAACAAGTATAATGCTGAAATTGTATTCAGAAAGATTCTTCACAATGTATCTGTGTGTGTGCGCTGTATACTAAATTTGAAATTTTTATTTTCAAATTGGTAAAAAAGCACATCAATTTCATAAAATGCCATTAAAAAATTATCAATTTTTCATAATAAAATATTGAAATCAAAAATAGTATAACAAAACTCATTTCATGAAAATTCTGAAAATTTTCCATACAAAATTTTAATACTCTGTGGAGTAACTTGGCAGTGTGGAGTTTTCGTTCTCATTTTTAGCAGATTGCAGATCAATTCGTAAATTGTAAAGTATTTAAAAGAGCAAAATAAAATGCAACAGACGCATCATCAAGCTTTCAATTGGGAATAGTTCATCCTTCTAGATACTTAACAAAGGATTAGGCTCTGTGGAAGTCTCTATACTACCTATCAACCCGAATATTAACGTTTAAAATATGTTAAACGATTCTACATGTATTCATTATGACCGTTTTTTGCATTTTTATTTTTAAGTTTTTCGATAAATCTATAATTATATAGTCAGTGCCTATGTAAACATACCAATATCCTTTGAATAGAAAAGCGGTATATTTTCTAATTTTTTCATCAAAAGATTTTATAATATTACTAGAATTTTGAATAGCCACGTCGCAAATATATGTAAATTAGTTTTTTTTTCAAATTATTTATATTCTGTTTGTTTATACTAGATGTAAGAAACTGTAGGTACTCATTTTGTACATCTAAATAAAATATACTTGTTTTTTTACCAACAGCCCCTTAATGATTACATCTACACTACACGGCATTATTTTTCTAAAACTTGTATACTTTTTATGCCTGCTAAGCTTTACTAACACAGAACTGATTATTTTTATATTTGTAGGCACATATACATACATCAGTTTTGTTTCATCATCTCGAAAATAAGTTCGCATACTTTGGGCGTCGGTGTTGTGAGAAAAAATGGTCCGGCGAAATTCAAAAGAACAATTACATTATATTATTATTGCGAAAAGTTTTTAATGTAAACTGGAGGAGGCAAAATTTTACAATGATAATTACAAAACATATTTCGCAAAACAAAACAGTGAAATGACTTTAAAAAAGTCGAATGTTTTTAACAAAACGAAGCAAAACGAAACAAAAGTAGGTAAGCATTTTTGAATATTCAAAATTATATTTTTCAAATAATTCTGGAACCATAATCTTAAAATATGCGACACGTACAAAGAATGCCAGAATCGCGCGTCCCCAAAAGAATACTGAACGGACATCCAGGTGGAAGAAGACGCGTTGGAAGACCCAGGCTGAGGTGGGAGGATGAGGTCAGGGGGGATGCAGAGCAGCTCCTCCAGGTGACAGGCTGGAGGGCGGCAGCCGAGGACAGAATTAGTTGGAGACAAAAGTTACAGGAGGCCAAGGCTCGATATGGGCTGTAGCGCCATCGGAGACGAGAGACGAGACAATCTTTAAATATGCTATACATTCTCTCTTTCACTTATATAGACACATTCACACACATATACACATCCTTACACTCATACGTACACACATACATACACTCATGCACTAGCATTCAGATATAAATATTTTTCATATGTAGCTTTAGGTATGTAAGCACAGCAGTCAAAATTTATTGTTAATAAGTGGAAAATATCCACATTTTTAAGAAGAAATGTCGAGCGATGCTTCTGGCCTCGCAATCATAGTGTGAAGTATGTAAGATGTTTTTGTGAATGTGTGTGTGTGTGTGGGTTTATATGTATCAATGTGTGTATGTATTATGTATTATATGAGTGCGTTTTTGATTTATGTAAGTATTTTGTTTTGTTATAGTTTTGGGGCATTTTTGAAATTTTAATTAAAATATGTAAGCATTAGGATCATGCTGAAAATCAGCTGCAGGGGGCTTGTCCTCCTGCAACATAGCTGAGCATGGTCCTTTTGAGTTGGAGAGGTTGTTTTAATTTATTTTTATTTTATTGTTTATATCTTGTATTTGTATGTAACTTCTTCTGCTCAATAAATGTATTATTATTATTATTATTATTAATAATGTGGAAATTTGTTATTGGTTTTAGTCTTATACTAATGCATCTATATAATAAATGTTATTATACTGTAAATTTCCCGAAAATGAAATAAAATAAAATAAAATAAAATGCTCATTTTTTTGTAAGCTATCATTTCGATTTTTTTAAATTCTGTTGTCCATCACGTTGTCCGATTTCGATGATTTTTTTTCATAAGAAAAGGGGTATTTTCATACATAGAAAATACCATTAAAAATAAATTACATCATTTATTGAGTCAATAACGCATGCGATGCAACAAATTTCAAAAAACTGGTAACAGACTGGTTTAAAAGTAACTGCAGAATACAATCTGCTCATAAACTGCTAAATATTCATTATTCACTACTATCGGTTTTCATAGCCTAAGAATCTCTACCATGACTTGGTGGCGTTCATAATTTCAATCCCAATTGTCTTGGGTTCAAATAACTAAGAGGTCACTGTATATTTTTTCTGTTTTGTTCAGTTTTATTATTATATTATTTCTGTTATTTTTTTTGCATTTAATAACGTGTTACCTTTACACCAAATTGGAAAATTACTGCCTCAGAATTGACTAGTCTGGTGAGGCAGAAAATTTCCAAAAAAGAACAATTGTACACAATATTTTTATTAGAAGTCTTTTTTTTTCAAATGTTTACTGATTTGGTATTGTATTGTGTAATAATAATGGAAAACAAATAATTTTATTTCATTTCAATCATATCCTACACAACGTATATTTGCACGTTTTTGACACAACCGCATAAACCTCTGATTAATACATATTATCCTCAGACAATTAAAATAATCTATGTAAATATATAGCAGTAAAATCAGTTAAATAATTATAGTCCAGTCAACAATTCTCAATAAGGAGTGTAGCATTTATTATCACCATCGGCAGCCAAAGTTTTCAAATTGATGCTCCATAATAGTCCGCGGATAAATTTTTGATACAAATATGAATCGATAATATCGCATTAAAACCGGAACAAAAAATATTTTGATAGCCGGCATAATATATTCCGTCCACGATGTCAAAGCATTCCCTTTGTACGCGGATTGAATATTAAAATATTAATACCAAACTGCCTTTTAAACGGAATGTACGAGATGAGATTTGGAAATAATTTAATAACAAGCCAATTTAGTAAAACTCTCTTCGAAATTCTCGAAGAAGAAGGTTTTTGGAATTCCACAAGGAAGCCCCTCGAAGAAACACAAAGTATCAAACATAATTAATACAAACACATTTATAGATTTGCTATGCAAAAGGATTTGATATTTGTGACATTTCTCGCAAAATAGTAAAGATGTATATATGTTATATCACAAAACAATGTTTTACATTCTTTCTGCAAATTTTCTCGCAAAATAATACCTATCCGTAAGTCATGTTGGTATATATTTATATTTATTTGTATATTTATTAATTTGTTTATTGATTTTTTATTTTATTTTTTTTTTTTCTCTCTTGTTATTAATTAATTGATTTATTTATTGATTTAATTATTTGTTTATAAATCGAATTATTGTTTTTTTTATTATTTAATTTTGACAGATTTTTAATTATCTCAATAGAGACGAAGTTGAAATATTTATTGTAGGAGAACCGGGAAATCAAGGCACCTACAGGGCTTACGACCTGTCATCGGCTGGTTTACGTGATCACTTGATGCGCTTGCGCAACGTTCACCAATTATGCCTTTTTAATGAGATCCCTATCAATTCAATTTTGAAACTTCTATAAAAAAGAAACAAAAAAAAAAAAAAACAATTCTCTCAATAGATGGCGTTACAACAAAATAAATAAAAAATAATAAGATTGTTGTTCATAATTTCACCCATAGATGGCTGTAGTAAAAATTCCTTATTTTCAAGCGAAAAGATTTTCAGATTACAATATATAGAAGTTTCAAAATTGAATTGATAGGGATCTCATTAAAAAGGCATAATTGGTGAACGTTGCGCAAGCGCATAAAGTGATCACGTAAACCAGCCGATGAAAGGTCGTAAGCCCTGTAGGTGCCTTGATTTTCCGGTTCTCCTACAATAAATATTCCAACTTCGTCTCTATTGAGATAGTTAAAAATCTGTTAAAAAATATCTTTGACTCTCGACAGGGAAAAAAATCCAATGTTTGCGCATATGCAATAATAAAAAATATATTCGATTTAATTTTGACTTGAATTGAAAATTGGTAATATTGAGAGTCTTCACTGGTCCATATGCTGGTAACTCATTTGTGTTTATACATTGTAGTTATGACTGTCTGTACTCTAAAAAATGAAATAAAAATAAAATAAAATATGTGACGGGTAGGTACCTATAGTGGGATATTATGAAAACTGCTGGTGTTCGGTTACATGTTGTTTATTAGTGCGACTGGCCCAAGAGAATGCTAAATAAGAACTGAATCAGATTTTGATTGGTGGGAGTATATATAGGCTACCTCGTATACCCCCACAGTTACATTTATACACCACTATGCAGGTTTGCCCAAGTATCAGCTTCATAGATTACAAATAGTTGTCAACGCAGCTGCGAGGTTGACACATGGATCTGACAAAATACGTCATTTAACATCTCTTCTTCACGAGCTTCACTGGTTTAAATATCTATAACAAGTAGACTGATTTTGTTTAAGGCTCCGAATGACTTGGCTCCAAACTAAATTCACAAACTGTGTCAATTTTTTTTTTCATCAGAAATATTCTACACCTTATATAGTACTAACTCTTTCAAAGAATTGGACAGACAATAAGGCTGCTTACTTTAATTGCTGTTTCAGTGTGAACGGGCCTTTAAAGTAGAATAAACTGCCCGTTGACATAGGTGCAGCTCAGAGCATTGACACCTTCGGTAGACTTCTTAAGACTTTTTTGATTCGTAGAGCCAACACATAAGCTATAGAGCCCTCTGAGTGATCTTGTATCACTAAAAAGCGCTTTATGAATTATATGTATTATTATTAATTCACAATACAGTACTTTACATTCCGTCTGCAAAATTTCTATCAAAGTAGTAACCGTAAGTTATATTTCTTAATGAAATAACTTAAATTTTTCAAAACGTTAGATAATTCAAAAGATGCTATGGTGTTTCAATTTATGTAAATTTTCAAAACACTATATGGGTGAAAATCAAAAGAGATAAATAATTTCACTAATTTAAATTCCTTGATACAGAGTATTGGAAATTATAAGAATTATGAATCTAAGAAAAATGAACATTCATAGAGTTCTACAATATGAATGCTTCTCAATCATTAAAATATATTTATTTATGTTAAAGTTGGACAAAAAACAGCGTTAAGACATAGTACAATACAATTGTAACATCAAGTATTAAGGCCTATTACATTTTGTCGTTATGATTGATATAAAATAATACAAGTTTGCAAAAAATAAAAAAAAAATGTGATCATAGGTTGGTATGTAGGTAAGAGCAACATTGCAAGTTAACAATGATTTAAAACATAATATTGAACTAAAAGGAAAAAAGAAAAAAGAGAATTAATGCCGTCAAGGTTTCCTATAATAAGCGGTTATTGATCTTCTTTTGTATAGAGTATTTGAATGTTGTGGAGCTGAGGTGGAAGATGTCAAACTCTTGAAATCTGTTATTGTATGTATCGCATATTCTATGAATAGTCATGTTTTGTGCGTTATTGGTGCAGTGAATTGGAAGGTGGAATAAATGTGTATGTCTAGTTCTGCGAGTAGGAATATTAAATGAAATGGTATTGAGTATTGAGGGGCAGTCGATATTATTATTTATAATGTTGTACAGAAGCATCATATCATTTACTGTGCGTCTATTCTCGAGACTGTCGATTTTATAATATCAGAGGTTAGAGCGATTGGGTTATTATTACTCCAGTGGTCGTGAGTTCTAATCCTGCCACAAAAAATATCGTTTACCTACTAATCCTAAATTACAATTTATTTAAGGGAACGTATGAATATAATATGTAGGTACTTATAACAAGGATATATTCATCATTAAAATAATATGTATTTAAGATTTTTTGAAGTACGTGTAGCGGGTGCAACTAGCCGAGTTGACCACCCACTTCAAGGAGTAGGGGGACGTCAGCCGGCTATTTAAGGCAGTGCACATCACGTCCCGATGGTCCAGTTTAACCAAGGCCAGCGATAGACAGTCACTCTGCTCGACTCACATTTCGATCCCGCGCATTCAACGATCTATTTTATTTAAATTATTTAATAGTCAATTATTGAAGTATATACCAATCTTGAATTATAATTAGAGTCAAATTATCAAATAAACACGTAAGTCAAATTCAAACTATTTTAATACCTGTCTGTAATATTAATTAATTTATATTTCTTCTGATAAATTTATATATTATGTTTTATGGTGTGGCGTGGGTACCTCATTCTGCTGTGTAACGCTCTTTAATTAGCTTGCAACTAATTACTGAGTTACGCACGGCAGGATCGAGTACACACGCGACATCATTTCGCGTTGGATTTGGGGAACAGGCGACAGGTTACCACCTAGTGCCTTTCTAGACCGGAGCACCCTTCTGTAAAATAATATTTAAATCCAATTCCCAACCTAGCGCGAAAACTGGTGACCACCGAGCGTGCAGAACAGGTATATTTTTTTGTGTAAAGATAATATTTGTAAAATAGTGTGTAAAACTGGTAAAACCCCATCTCTGTTGCAATTTTGTCGATTTTTAATTTATATTGAGCACATGACATCAAATTTGTGATAATAATTTTTTTGTGTAACAAACGATAATCTGTTATCAGGAACAAATTATAATATTCGTTCAATAACAATTATCAAGTCACTTTGCACATTCTAAACTCATACGACAGAGATTAAAATTTTATTGAATAATAATTATTTCGGTTATTGGACCTGGTTAGACTGAACCCTACGGGTAACTTCAAATATGTAATAATTTAAATTCATAACCGTGCGCAGGCCCGTACACAGCGCACATTGTAAAAAATATAAAAAATCGACATAAATAATTCACATAAATAGTTTGTAAGTAGTAATAGTATACGCAGTAATAGTATGTTATCTCTAATTGTTATAAACCCTTGTAAAAAAACACATATAATCTCAAATAATCTCAAAATACAATTATATCTCATTGTTCTGGATACAATTATATCTCAGTCTTCATACAATTTATCACATTCTTCTACGTTGGCTTGGACATGTTTGCCGGATGGATGATGACCTTATTCCTAAAAAGGATTTAGACACCTGTCCCGAAGACAGAAGAAGTAGAGGCAGACCAAGGTTAAGATGGCTGGACAACATGCTATGTGATATGAGAGAAATGGAACTGATAAATTGGAGAAGACTGGCGGTCGCTAGAAGGGATGGGGACGATTTCTGGAGGAGGCCAGGGTCCGTAGCGGACTGTAATGCCAGTAATGATGATTATGATGATGTTCTGGAGCTCCCACGGCTCCATTATCAGCTGTTTCCTAAATTTATACAGCTAATATAATATTATCTTAATATTTTAAAAACTATACATCCCTTTTTCGTATGGCCATTTAAAATGACGGCGATTGCCAAGATTTGATAAATCGGTCAGCCAATATTCATGCGACTCCTATATCATAGTAAACTAGGGAATCCAATTTCCCGATACATTTAGCCGCGCCAGACGCTAATGGAGAAGTTAAACTAATTTCCCACACTATCCCCGGGCAATAGATGCAGCAATAAACATACCTCATTCATTTACACCTTACCTTGCTTCCATCATCGCACGGCCGAGGATGGTTGACCATCTCCGTGAAATATCGACTGCAGTTTCAGATAAAAATATTCATCTACACAGCAGCGACTGCTTGAAATGGACGAATGAACATGTAAATTAATTATGAATAAATAAATAACTTTGTATTTTTCCACAAATATTATTTATATTAACGACCGAACGTTTTCGCCAAGGTGACTTGGCATTTTCAAGGTCCAAACGAAACATCCAAACGAAACTGATGTTTCGTTTGGACCTTGAAAATGACAAGTCACCTTGGCGAAAACGTTCGGTTGTTAATATAAAAAATATTTGTGGAAAAATACAAAGTTATTAATTTATTTATTTAAAATGGATTTCCACTCTGTAAACACGAAAACTCTAGAATCATTAAATTAATTATGGTTCGGTTAAACGAAATGATCTAATTATCTACAAGTTCGAACAAGTATCTGAATTACTGATCACCATATTGACCTAAAATTTCGCGAAAAATGTTATTTTGTACCTATATCATAAAGATGGTTCTGGTATTATTTTGATTATTCTCAGAAAAGCAAAGAATGATTGTCTAAGGAAATAGCCATGTTTTTCTATCACTTTAACAACTTCTTAATGACATTTTCATACCAATCGTGGTGATGCATAGAAAAGGCCTTTGTTCAGGAGTGGACAGCAACATGCTGAAGAAATCGTTCGTTGTGTCAAAGTAGAGCTTAGACACTTTTTCAGACTGATGATATGATTTCTAAGGAAGCTATTTTAGGCTATATTCGGAAACTTGTAGCACTTTATTCACATATTCCGAGGAGATTAATATGCCCTTGTAAAACTTATAGTTGTGGGAAGATAGTGGGAAGACTGAGTGGGAAGATAGTGGGAAGACTGAGTATGGGACGTAAAAAAATATCGTGGCTTAAAAACCTCAGGCAGTGGTTTGGGATTCCGGATGCGGCGTCATTGATTAGGTTTGGTGTGATGGTCGCCAACCATCGTTAGGAGCAGCATAATAATAATAAGAAGAAGTAGCATATTAGGTAGCTTTTTTTGATTTATTTGATTTATATTTGAATGCTTTATCATTAAAATGTTTATTGAATCAATCTGCATGCGTTTTTCTAGGATGATTATAAACTTTAGCGTTCATCGAGCATTTTTATTTACTTCGTTCAGTGTAATCTTCCTCTTTAATCATTTAGAGGAAGACCAAAAAACAACTGGATAAACAATTGCTCCAAGATCATACAAATATACGGCTTGTATGAAAACGATACCCAGAACCGCAGAGTATCCAGCCTGAGGACGAGAAGAGCCGACCCCAATAGCCAATATAGGCAGTAAGTTGGGTCAGTGCCAGGAAGAAGAAATGTAAACGAGGTTTTGCGAATTTCATTATTCGGTTAGTTTAGTCATTGGTTATGGTCGCAAATGGAAAATAAATTTCGTTCAAAAATCACTTCAATTTGATTTAATTTCGGTTGCCTCTGGGATTTGACTTGGCCGTGGAACGGGAAATTCTCATTAAGTCGAAAAATAAATTTCAAATGAAAATTTCATTTTTCCGGTCTGTAGAGTCAAACATTGAAAAGATGTACTTGTAATGTACGTTTATTTAGATTTTTTTGTTCATAATTAAAGGACTCACCGAGGTTTTCGAAAAGTCAGTGAGCTCTCGATGGGTTTCTTGAATGTTTTTTAGTGTTTGTTGGGTCGCGTGGAAAATTATTTTACATGTTTCGTTAGTATTTTTTATAAGGCAGACTTGTATAGGTACTGAAGACTTTTGCTTTACTTGTAATGAATATATTACTTAAATAAAAAAGTTGATTTAAAGATTTTTAGCCCTGTAAACGATGATGGACTTCGGAGGATGCGATTTAATCATGAACTACAGGCATTATATGACGAACCCAACATTGTACAAGTACTTATAAGTACTGCAGTAGTTGGGACATGTCAGCCGGATGAATGTTGATCGTTTCCCCAAAAAAGATTCAACACTAATCCAGACAGCAGAAGAAAAATAGGATGACACAGAAGACGCCATAAGGGCGATCAGAATAAATTGCGAAATGGAGGAGAGCAGCGGAGGACATGGACAGGAGAATGATTCTGGAGGAGGCCAAGGCCCACACAGGGTTGTAGATGATGATGATGACAATTTTCTACAAAAAGTCTTGAAAGCTCTAAAGTTTCTCTTTGTAGCTACAAGGTACGTTTGTCTAAAAGGATCAAAGGTATGGAATAAAATATGTAAAAAAGTGTTTTAGTAACGACAAACAAATTGTAGAATGTTAGATACATTTTCTTTCTAAATAATATATTTAATTCAACTTGGTGATTCATTGAATAAGACTGGATATCTCCGTCTCTTTTTAAAAAGACACATATTTCAAAAAAATATGTTCGTTTTATGTAATATTATTTACGTGTTTACAAAAGTGAAAAAGTAACACTTAAAATATTTTCATACGCTCCTCAAAGGGAATCGTTAACAGCTCGAATACGGGAATTTACACACCTGAAATGGAAAATTCAGAAAAATAACGTTTTTATTCTGAAATGCTTTCAAAAACAAGCCACGCGGAAGTAAACAAAAATCCTAAGACGTTGTTGAATGATTGGCTCGCAATACATTTCCATTAGTGGTTCTGCATGTGGTAGCATTATAATATTACATATAATATATTTCTTTGTGTTGTTTCTGAGGGGCGTCTTGCAAAAAAGTGGCTATTCAAACGATATTGGTATGTTTACATAGGCACTGACTATTCAATTTAATTTATTCAATAATAATATTAATAAACATGGACAGTTATAAAAATGAGAAATCTGTTACGTTGACCATTCAATTCAACATAACAGACCCGATCTAATAATACAATATGATACTTTAAAAAATAACATACATTTACAACGTGGCTATTCCAAATTCTAGTAATATTATAAAATCATTTGATGAAAAAATTAGAAAACACACCACCTTAGGTGAGATTAAAAGACTTTAGTATTCTCTTAAAATAAAAATATATACCTTTGATTATGTCACCCACTGGCGTTTTTCCAAAAACGTTTAGCCGAAATTTAGAAATTTTAGATTTATCGAAAAAAATAATAATAAAATTGCAAAAATCGGTAATAATAATTACATGCAGAATTGTTAAAGATATTTAAAAGTTAATATTCGAGAATCAGTAGGGGTGATAGGTAGTATAGAGACCTCCTCAGATTCTAATCCTTTGATATAATATACCTATGTTAAGTATCTGGATTATTCCAAATTGAAAGCTTGATCGGTGCGTTTGTTGCATTTTAATTTAAACTATACAATATTTTACAATTTACGCATTGATCTACTAATTCTTTTGAGGATGTGTATAATGGTAATAATAATAATTTAGTGTTATTATTTGTAGTGCTTAATTGTTATTAATATCATTATTAAATCGGCCAGCGTCGTAAAAAAATTGATGAACTCAAAAGATGGATTTTGTAGACTGTCATTGATCTATTGATATTGAATTTTTAAATGTTTTTTTGTATATAAAATGTAGGAGTAGATCTGTTACGAAATATTGGAAAATTGAAGCGTATGTGTAATAATAGATCGGAGCTTAGTATATTGTTAGTAAGTTTATTTTAAAGAAACATATATCCTGAGTCAGATAATTAAACGCGGTTCGCATTTGTTATGCGCTTATTTATAGTATATGACGTTTGTTGTTGTTGAAAAACTTTCTATGACAAACGTCATATCCCATACAAAAAATTAATAGCGTGTTGCGAAAGCGAACGGCGTTTGTTAATTTGATTCTGGTCCAAGGCTTTTTATTGTGAGACGCGCTTTTAACCGACCCTACTACGATGAAAATTCTCAATTTATGCCTAGTATTTTACTTGTGTATAAGTATCACTGGCTTTTATAACAAAATTAATAAAGAAATAATCTATACAATAAAACGTCCTTGATTGTAACGGATTGTTTATTGAATACAGCGCATTCCCTTTGTGGCTGCTGTATCGCGGATTTGTGCCGAATAGGCAATTCTTGTGCCGAATAGGCCATTGTTATTCTTGAGTCCTTGAGTAAAATGTGCCAAATAAGCACAATCGCTAAAAATCAAATTTTGTCTGAAGTATATTGTTATGCCAAGTATGTACATATTGCAAATTGTGCCAATCTCAAATAAAGGTGAATATACATATGTATAGCAACACGGGATATTTCAACATTATGTGGTTCAAACTAAAATATTTTTTATGAACAGTTAATAACATATAAATTCATGAAACACTTTATCTATATTATGTAAATTATTTTTACATAACTATCGCCTTTCTGCACATTATCACAAATAAATGAATAGAAAATCGTAGAAAATCGTAGAACGTAGAACAATGCTTAAAATGGAACCATCACATCTCACTCATTGCTTCCAAACTTAAAAAAATTAATTTCATATTCCGTACTGCAAGGAACTTCCTACCTTTACCCGTCATTAAAATAATGTATTTCTCTTTGTATCAGTCTATATTAGAATATGCAATTATATCATGGGGAGGCGCTTACCATGTTACAATAGACCCTTTGATAAAACTACAAAAATCCGTTTTAAAGATAATCTACAAGGTACCAATCCGCACTCCATCCGACGCATTATTTAATGACTTTAATATACTAAACATATCACAATTAAATACAAAGAACGCTTGTACATACATATATGAAAACATAGACAAACTTGACTCTACGCAAACATCTAGACCAACTAGACAGACCGAACAGGCTAAACTTCTAATACCTAGACTCAAGACAACTTTTGGACAAAGAAATTTCCTGTATTTTGGAGTCAAATTATACAACGAACTACCTTTAACACTTAGATAAAACAGTAACTTGAAAATATTTAAGAGAGACATTAAAATTTGGATTAAAAAAAAGGGCAGAGACTATATTAAAAATAAATTAATCACCTGAACTCTGAAAATACTCCCATAGTTATTAACCAAAACTGAAAACTAATAAGACATCTATACACTGTCTCAGAACAGGTTTCACCTAGTGAGGCAGTTTATGACAATAGTAAAATATCTGGTAACTATTATGTTACCTAAGTTAAATATATTATATTGTATTAAAAAAAAATTTTTTGTTACTAGATATAAGGAAAATTGTATTTTATATAATAAATAAATAAAAAATAAATAAATTTGCTGTTACGTTATACTTACATAAATTGATTAATAATAAAATAGAAATAAATTGATAAATTATACTAAAACACATACATAGATGACGATGGTAAAAAAACAGCTTATTTTCAAATGATCAGTTTCTAATCCAACTGTCAATTCTCTGTCAAGAATTCAATTCTCTGAATGAATCGACAGTATTAATTTTTATAGCATTTGTCCACATATCTCAAAAACTATAAAAGCCCGAACGCTGAAATTTTGTACAAATATAGTCTAATATCTCGAAACAAATTTTGAAAAACAGTTCCAGGGTTTCTCAAACTGTTTTTATTAAGAAGCAAAAAATTTGTATAACATTTTTTTGTCTTTAACTGCCTTTATTTCCATTTCTTAGTAGTGATAAATCTCAAACTTTTTTCACAATTTTTATAAAAATTGAATTTAGTGATGACATTGCTTCATACAATTTGTATGGTAGTCGCCTATACACAATATGTAAGAAGACTTAATAGTTTGATACTTAAATCTCCAAACATACATACATACATACATACATACATACCATCATGCTGTTTTCATATTCTGGGTAGAAAAAAGGACTGACCTCCATACTGCCCTATCTTGACATAACTACATACCTACATGTGTTGTATAGAAAACAAAATATCCCAAAATATTCAATAATTTGTATTTATGGGTTTATAGTACATACTATCGCTATCGACAGTTGGATCTCATGTGTTGCAAGCAACTAGTTATTAAAATATATAGAATTTTCAAAATTTGCATTGATAAGGGAACTCAATAAGAAGGCCTTTGTTGGCCTTCGTGGCTCAGTTGGTTAAGTATCTGACTGCTGATCCAAGGATCCCGGGTTTGATTTCCGGTGAAGACGCAGTTTTTAATCGTGTTTTCAGTCTGGATCTTTGAGACGATGAATATCGTAAGTCTCCAGAATGTGACACCTTGTTATTAGCTGAGTGTTAAATAATTATTTGACAAAGCAACTGTTAGTTGCCCGAGAAGCTACATCAAATAAATAAATAAAAAATTGGTGAACGTTGCGCCAGCGCATAGAGTGATCACATAAACCAGCCGATAACATTTTGCAAGCCCTGGAGGTGCCAGCTTTATGATGATATAGACGTTGGAGTATTTATAAGGATTGGGAGACTCAGGTGGCTTGGACATGTGGAGAGGATGAGTGAGCAGCTGCCCGCCAGAAGAGTCCTTCACCATAGACCAGAGGGTGTGAGGCGTAGGGGGAGACCCAAGTTGAGATGGATGGACTGCGTCCAGGGGGACCTGGACTCTTTGGGCGTGGTCAATTGGAGACAAGGAGCCGCTGACAGATTGGAATGGCGAAGACTTCTTTCGGAAGCCAGGTCCCACCTTGGGACGTGAAGCTGATGATGATGATGATGTAGGTGCCTTGACGTCTTGGTTCTACTATAATATTCAAAATTCGTCTCCGTTGAGACATATTATCTACATAATAGTAATTCTGCTATCTGAAAATGTTTTTTGATACATGGTTGTTTAAATATCATTCGTTTGACTATTTACACTTTTATAATTGAATGCCTATAGTAGGTAATTTGATATTATTAAGGTTGAAGTACAATAAAAGTATATATAAATGAACCACAACGTGAGAGCACTATAATCTATCAATCTTCGATAAATATCGGAATGCGCCTTTCCCCCAACACTCATTTATAATCCATCCCAATTTTCACGAAGAATGCCGAACTCCTAATTCGTGCATACTCGTATAATACCTATACGCTATACCGATTGACTGTTGTAAGGCGCAACATCAATATATGACAGTTTTGTACCTTTATGTAAACAAATCGTCATATCAAGTTCGTCTTGTGGAAATATCAATATAAAATATTTTTTTGATAAAAATCTACGCAGCGCGTTTGGCACTTGAAAATTGCTATCGTCACCGTCCATTCATGTCTTGTCATTTTATAATAAATGTCACAAAGATGGGAAATATGTGAAGCTGGAAATATCTTTTGAAGTTTATTCAATATAATATGATTTTTTATAAGAATAAGTAACTAAAAGTGCATGGCAACATCAAAACATCTTCAATTATTGTATAGCATCAGGTTAATATTAATGTGATGATTCAACATTCGGCTATCGTGGTACATTTGATTAAATATCTGACTCCTGAGCGAGGGGTTCGATTCGTGGTGGACACAGTTTTTGATTGTATTTCCAGTCTGGAATTATAAGACCATAAATATTTATATATAATTTATATACAGATAAACAAAGGCGGGTTTATTGCCATAATGCGAATTCTTCCAACCAACCCGAGCTACGTGAATTGTCTAAAGTTAAATTGGTACAATACTTATTTAGTGAGAAATAAATGGATAAGAAAAAATAAAATAGAGGAGTAAGAAAAAACTACAAAGTGAAAAAAAAGAAAAGATAGTAAAAAAAAAGAATAATATAAATAACACTGATCATAGCAATGAGGAAAAGATGGAGGTTATGAAAGGATAAAGAAGTAACAATTATCATTAAATATCATTCGTTTACAAAATTAGGTTAATTGTTATTTAGGTGCTTGTTAAATTTATATTTGACATACAACCTACCTGTTAGTTGCCTGAAAAAAACAATGTGAATAAAAAAATCACAGATTTTTAACATCTCAAAAGAGATGAAGTTGGAATGTAATAGAACAATCGGGAATTCGAGGTTCCTACAGGGCTTTAGAATTGTCATGGCTGGTTTATGCGAACACTTCATGCGCCTGCGCAACGTTCAACAATTATGCCTTTTTATTTTTTTTGAGTTCCCCATCAATCGTAAGTCATACATATTCTGACCTCACTGCCAAATTATTGCAAATAAATATTTCTTCAGTTAAACGTTGAACCTAGGACGAAGCCATAAAAATCAAACGACATACCACAATGTCAAAATGGAAACTAGGTTGGTATTAGAAATCTTGAAAATACACTTGACTTTTCATTGAAATAAAATGGTCTCATAATAATCTAAAGTAATAAAGCAATCAATATGTTAGTGTATGTGTGTGTGTATGTGTGTGTTTGTCTCACGCCTTTTGAAAAACCAAGAGCATCTAAAAATCTAATTTATGTGCGAACATGTACCAGTATACCTGATGCAGTGTCACGCTAAAAATAATGCGATTAAAATGCTGAATTTTAAAGATATTTCAATAATTATTTTTTTCATACAAAATTTTCCAAGTCATATCTGTCAAAAAAGTGTACATTTTGCACGCAAATATCTGTTTGTTTAAAAGTTAGAAGTACGTATTTACACGAAAAAAATATATTTTCAAGTATAACTTAGCTTTTAAGTGAAAAACATGGTGAATATTTTGTCTAATTATAATGTTTAACTTATTTTTAAAGTAAGCGTTTTGTACAAATGTACATATAACCCCGCCATTTTAATATCTTTTCATACGATATTTAATTTTCCCACCGAATGAATATGTTCTTTAAAATAATATACCTTTGAAATAAATGTGATTATGAAATAATAAAATGAAACACAAGACTTTATAGCAAGTTTTAAGACATATATTGTTAAAGTCTGTTAATTATTAGTAAAGATATAGGCATAATAAAATTGCATAATTTGTATATAATATTTGATATTTCGGACAATTTTCGTTTTTGTGGCTTCGAACAAACCAATGTAGGTACCTACCTACATATCCAAAAAATGTATCGAGCCCATTTGATATTAATATTGGAATGGTTACTATGGTAACGGAAAGATTCTGATATTCAAATAAAATTTGTTATGAATTGAATTTATTTAGAACATTGTTGTAGGTAGGTACCTACCTATTACTATTTACTTACAAATCACACAACAATATACTGATTTCCTATCAGAAAATTGTATGCGATGTGCTCCTAAACCGTTTGTCCGATTATTATGAAACTTTGGTGAATTGTCGAGCGTTTGCCCGGAATGGTTTCTGGATTTAAACTTTTTTCTTATTCTTCTTCTTCTTCGTGTATTTGGTCATTTCACCTATGAAGGGGCAGTATTCTGGGAAAAGAAGGTCCGACTGTCCCTCCATCTCTTCGCAGGTCTTCCAGGACGGTTTGTGGATTTAAACTTTTTTCTTCTTCTTCTTGATCGTGTATTTGGTCATTTTACCTTAGAAGGGGGACTAACCTGGGAGAATAAGCTACAATTGTCTTTCCATCTCTTCGCAGGTTTCTGGATTTGAACTTTTTTCTTCTTCTTCTTCTTCTTCGTGTATTTTTGGTCATTTTACCTATGAAGTTGGAGAATCCTGGGAGAAGAAGGTCCAACTGTCCTTCCAACTCTTCACAAGTCTTCCAAGATGGTTTTTGGATATAGACTTTTTTCTTCTTCTTCTTTTTCTTCTTCATCCAATTTTCCTTCCATATCTTCGCAGGTATCTGGATTTAAACTTTTTTCTTCTTCTTCTTCGTATATTTAGTCATTTTACCTTTGAAGGTGGAGTATCCTGGGAAAAGAAGGTCCTTTCATCTCTTCGCGGTTCTTCCAGGATGGTTTTTAGATTTAACTTTTCTTAACCGACTGAAGGGACGGGATGTAATGAAGGGAAGGGATGCACTAAAGGGCCTGAAGGGACGGGAGGTATAAAAGGTCCTGAAGGGACGGGAGGTACTGAAGGGCCTGATTGGTAGGGACGTAATGATGGATTGAAGGGACGGGAGGTACTGAAGGGCCTGAAGGGACGGGAGGTTCTGAAGGGTCTGAAGCGACGGTTCATGGAGTCTAATTCTTTTTCTTCTTAATTTTATGTAGACCTTACAGTTTTTACACAAACTATTTCCTTTGGTCTTTTGCTTCGTTTTCTTATTTTATGTAGAACTTTGGTGAATTTTATACAAACTATTTCCTATAGATTAATCTTCTTCTTCTTTTGTGAAGACCTTTTAGTCTGTTTTTATACAATCTATTTCAAATAATTCTTCTATTTTATGTATTTTTTCTTATTTTATGTAGACCATTGGGATAGTTTTTTATACAAACTATTTCTTATAGTCTTATACTTATTCTTCTCTTTTTTATTTAGACTTTTGGGTTAGTTTTAAGTCTACTGGTCTTTTGTGCAGAAATATTATTAACAATATGCACACTTGATGAAAATACATATGTAAAAACGAATGGGATGTGACGGTGTAATCTGCACTAGAATCTTTTCAATACTTTTGTTTAATCAAATTTTAACCATTTATATCATCCTATTTTGAATAATTTTCAACGCTTTCATATTTTATTTCGTTGACGATATTTAAAGAATGGGGGTTTTGGCCATTACTGAACTCTTCACAACGTTTATATTTAAATTATAAACTAATTACTATTTATTTATTTATTTATTTCTTTTATTTATTTATTTATTTATTATAAACAATACAATACAATACAATGTTGATTACATACTAGAGTTAGAAGTTACATATGTTTGTGTGTGTGTGTGTGTGAGGGTGTGTGTGTGTGTGTGTGTGTGTGTGGGTGAGGGTGTGTTTGTATGTGTGTTTGTGTGTGTGAGGGTGTGTGTGTGTGTGTGTATGTGTGTGTGTGAGGGTGTGTGCGTGCGTGTGTTTGAGTGTGTGTGTGTGTGTGTGTGTGTGTGTGTGTGTGTGTGTGTGTGTGTGTGTGTGTGTGTGTGTGTGTGTGTGTGTGTGTGTGTGTGTACTATAGTTTAAGTCTTCTTCTTCGTTAATGTAGACTTTTGTGTCAATTTTAAGTCTATCAGTCTAATTGTGCAAAAATATAATGCACACTTGATGAAAAAATATAAAAACGAATGGGATGTGACCAACACTAGATCTTTTCAGTACGCATTATTTAATCAAATTTTAACCACATTCCAACATCCAAAATTACTAATTTTTTTTTATATGTACATATTACAATTTGTTTTCGATGATAATATATAAAAATGGGGGTTGTGGCCAAACCAATCTCTTTACAACGTTGATAAACAGTCATATTTAAAACCATTACGCATAGTCCATGCCAGCAGAAATTATATATTATACTTCATTCACACTTTATAGCAATATATAAAAAAGCATGGGTTGTGGCCATCACGAACATTTTACAATGCTTAAACTCAATCAAATTTCAAACCACTTTTCATGGTCCGATTTTGCAAAATAATTGGGTGACAATATTATAAAAACGATTGCTTATTCCTTCACAATTTTACATTCTTGGCCAACGGCGGGACATAAAAGCTAGTCTAAAGTAATAAAGCAATCAAAATGTTAGTGTTTGTGTGTGTGTATGTGTGTGTGTGTGTGTTTGTCTCACGCCGTCTGAAAAACCAAGAGCATCTAAAAATCTAATTTATGTGCGAACGTGTACCTGTATACCTGATGCAGTGTCACGCTAAAAATAATGCGATAAAAATGCTGAATTTTAAAAATATTTCAATAATTATTTTTTTCATACAAAATTTTCCAAGTCGTAGCTGTCAAAAAAGTGTATATTTTGCACGCAAATATCTGTTAGTTTAAAAGTTAGAAGTACGTATTTACACGAAAAAAATTTACTTTCAAGTATAACTTAGCGTTTAAGTGAAAAACATGGTGAATATTTTGTATAATTATAATGTTTAACTTATTTTTAAAGTAAGCGTTTTGTACATAAACGCCGCCATTTTAATATCTTTTCATACAATATTTCATTTTCCTACCGAATGAATATGTTATTGAAAATAATAAACCTTTGAAATAAATGTAATTATGAAATAATAAAATGAAACACAAGACATTACAGCAAGTTTTAAGACATATATTGTAAAAATGTGTTTATTATTAGTAAAGATATAGGCATAATCAAATTGCATAATTTGTAAATAATATTTGATTTTTCTGACAATTTTCATTTTTATGGCATCGAACAAACCAATGTAGGTACCTACATATTCAAAAAAAGTCTCAAACCATTTGATATTTTTAACGTATTGGAATGGTTACTATGGTAACGGAAAGATTCTGATATTCAAATAAAATTAGTTATGAATCAAATTTATTTAGAACATTGTTGTAGGTAGGTACCTACCTATTACTATTTACTTACAAATCAACAATATACTGATTTTCTATCGGAAAATTATTTTATTTGTTTATTTATGCATGTATGCGATGTACTCCTAAACCGTTTGTCCGATTAAAATGAAACTTTGGTGAATTGTCGAGCGTATGCCCGGGATGGTTTCTGGATTTAAACTTTTTTCTTATTCTTCTTCTTCTTTGTGTATTTTGTCATTTTACCTATGAAGGGGGAATATCCTGGGAAAAGAAGGTCCGACTGTCCTTCCATCTCTTCGCAGATTTCTGGATTTAAACTTTTTTCTTCTTCTTCTTCTTAATCATGCATTTGGTCATTTTACCTATGAAGGAGGACTATCCTGGGAGAAGAAGGTCCAATTTTCCTTCCATATCTTCGCAGGTATCTGGATTTAAACTTTTTTCTTCTTCTTCTTCGTGTATTTAGTCATTTTACCTTTGAAGGTGGAGTATCCTGGGAAAAGAAGGTCCTTTCATCTCTTCGCGGTTCTTCCAGGATGGTTTCTGGATTTAAACATTTCTTAAGCGACTGAAGGGACGGGATGCAATGAAGGTATGGGATGCACTAAAGGGCCTGAAGGGATGGGAAGTATAAAAGGGCCTGAAGGGACGGGAGGTACTGAAGGGCCTGATTGAAAGGGACGTAATGATGGATTGAAGGGACGGGAGGTACTGAAGGGTCTGAAGCGACGGTTCATGGAGTCTAATTCTTTTTCTTCTTAATTTTATGTAGACTTTACAGTTTTTACACAAACTATTTCCTTTAGTCTTTTTCTTCGTTTTCTTTGTTGAATTTTATACAAAACTATTTCCTATAGATTAATCTTCTTTTTTTTATGAAGACCTTTTAGTCAGTTTTTATACAATCTATTTCTAATAGTCTAATTCTTCTATTTTGTGTATGTTTTCTTATTTTATGTAGACCATTGGGATAGTTTTTTATACAAACTATTTCTTATAGTCTTATACTTATTCTTCTCTTTTTTATTTAGACTTTTGGGTTAGTTTTAAGTCTAATAGTCTATTGTGCAGAAATATTATTAACGATATTTATTTATTTATTTATTTGGTTTATTTGGGACAATAACAGCATCATTAACTAATATGAATATAAAACAATGAATAATAAATCAAGTCCAAAAAACTGTCCACAAAGTACATATTTACAGTTGATTCTGAAAAAATATTAATATTTTATACCTATTAAAAACTAAAAAAAATATAAAAAAAAACTAAAAAAAAATATATACACAACAAAAGCAACAAGGATAATGACGGAGATGGGGGAGGAACTGTAGGAATAGAAAAAGAAGAGTGGAGGAATGTGAGAGGTAGAGAAACTATGGTATGTCACAATACCTTTCGTCATTATGATATACGTCCGCACTCGCACCTAACCCTCTCCCGGAATTGATTATAAGAATGGAAAAATATATCTATATATGATATCAAGTGTGCATATCTATATGAGATATGCACACTTGATGAAAATACATATGTAAAAACGAATGGGATGTGGGATGTGACGATGTAACCTGCACTAGAATCTTTTCAATACTTTTGTTTAATCAAATTTAAGCCATTTATATCATCTTATTTTGAATAATTTTCAACACCTTCATATTTGATTTCGTTGACGATATTTAAAGAATGGGGGTTGTGGCCATTACTGAACTCTTCACAACGTTTATATTCAAATTAAAAACTATTTACTATAGTTTAAGTCTTCTTCTTCTTCGTTAATGTAGACTTTTGTGTCAATTTTAAGTCTATCACTCTAATTGTGCAAAAATATAATGCACACTTGATGAAAAAATATAAAAACGAATGGGATGTGACCAACGCTAGATCTTTTCGGTACATGATTTAATCAAATTTTAACCACATTCCAACATCCAAAATTACTAAATTTTCAATAGGTACATATTACAATTTGTTTTCGATGATAATATTTAAAAATGGGGGTTGTGGCCAAACCAATCTCTTTACAACGTTGATAAATAGTCATATATTTAAAACCATTTCGCATAGTCCATGCGTGCAGAAATTGTATATTATACTTCATTCACACTTTATAGCAATATATAAAAAAGAATGGGTTGTGGCCATCACTTGAACATTTTACAATGCTTAAACTCAATCAAATTTCAAACCACTTTTCATAGTCCGATATTGCAAAATAATTGGGTGACAATATTATAAAAAACGATTGCTTATTTCTTCACAATTTTACATTCTTGGCCAACGGCGGGACATAAAAGCTAGTATGAAATAAAATTTTTCAACAGTTTTGAAAAAAAAATAAAAAGTATTCACTGCAACTTGTCAAAATATTTGTCAATACATAATATACTTCAGTTACTTCAGCTCTGGAGTTGGATTATTCTAATAAAAGCTAGACATAATATTTATTTTTTTTTGTTTTTATTTTTGAAACCAAACAAAATATAACAATATACAAACAATAAAAAATATTATAAAAAAAAGTACAATTTAAATAAGTTATATGAAACATTTTTTTATGGTATTTTTTGGTATACACCACCTCACTAGGCTGAGCCTGTACCGAGGTGACAGAACCGCATAAGCCATTTACATGTTACATAGATTACATTTTTTTAAAAATTAACAACATAATATATTAAAAAGAAAAAAATAAAAGAGAATTAACAAGAAATTACATTTAAAAATTAAACAATAAAATTAAACAGTACTGGTCGAATATATAAAAAATACGGAAACAACAATAAATTGACAAAACTAAATTTAAAAAAATGTTTTTACACAAAGAAATAAACACATGCATCATTATATTCCCATGTACATTCATTTGGAAAGAAAATACTTTATCCTTTGTGTATTTGTGAAATGAGCGTTTGTAAGTTTATATATATCGGAATTTCATTAAAAAATTCAATATAAATTTATAAGATATGTAGCAAGGCTGAAATATTGACTTTGGGTTATCAAAATATACAATCGTTGTATTTTTATGCCTCGAATATTCTTTACCGAAGACTCGTATGTATGAATTATAAATTTTCTATAATCCAGCCGTTTTTTTGAACACTCATACTCCTATTATTTGGGAAGATGTTATAAAACGTATCATTTTAATAATTGATGAATATATCAGTGATGATAAAGCAATATCTATTCAGAATTATTTTTTTTATTATATCCTCTAGTAATACAGAGATTGTAGAGAAATAAAACATAAATATATGTATCTTAAATAATATGGATTTGTTTTTAGTATGAAAAATATAATTACAATGAGATGTATGTAGTTTATTGTGGGTAATATATCAAGTAAAAGAAAAAAATGCTCCCTCTACCAGGCGTTACGTTTGTTTTATTCGGCGAAAAAATATGTAATCCAAATGATTGTTTTTGCGTGAATTTTTCGCACATAAATTACCCGCGCAAAACTTGACATTTTCGCTAACCGCTTGTACCTACGAGCAAAAGTAGGTAAATACTACAAATATTTCTAACCGATTTCATACTTGCGATTGAGTCGACCGATTTTGCGACTGCGCGTCGGATTGTGATTCCGATAAAATATACCTGTGCGACATCGGCAAATAACATATTGGACTAGACGGAAAATGAAAGGAGTGGACTTACTGTGCCAGCTGTTTTCTTCTTTTCCTCTGTCGCGTTTGTCTTTCCTTCTCGTCACTGATTCAATAAACTATGTTCACAATAATTATTGTCTGTAATATACGTGCGAAAGCCGCGAACGTATTTAAAATGGTTTTATATGTATTGCGCACGGCGCTTGTATGACACGAGATGATGCAGGGTGTCGCGTATTCTCATGACTGACGAACGTGGCTGGCTCGAGCGCGAACAGAGGCGGGATGATTGTTGCCACGTTCAGGTAAGGATGTAAGTATAATGAGTTTTAGGTATGTCAGGAAGATGAGGATAGGTACAAAAAGGAAGTATCTGTCATCTGCGCCAACAATACCAAAGGGGCGTTCGGCTTTATCTTCCTGCCCCGTGAATGTCATTGAACTCATATTTATTTATTTATTTGTTTATTCAATCGTTCATTCTTTGTCAGAGAGAGAATGTATATCTGCAAGCTCACATAAGTAATTCCAATCAATCTCGGTACTACATACATATAATTTAATCATTGCTCTGGATTAATCCTGAAATAATTACAGTGGTGAATGATTGAGGTCGCAAAAGAAATATATCGACGTTGTATATTGTTATAAAGATAAATCCAAAAAAATTGTGAAAAAATAAACCATAAATAAACGAAAAAAAAAAATTTCAATAAAAAATATGAAACGATCCGGTAGGCATTGAATTATAAGATAATATGACACCAGCTTTTATAGAATTTCTTTTGAAATTTCAGAGTCGCGCGAATAAAAGTAGCGCTTCAAATTCGCAATGGTGAATGGGAGGCTTAACGTTAAGGGCCGTATTCTTTGGCAAATTATCAAAAACAATACGTTTAAAACAAAAAACCAAAAACTTTGTTTTTCTTCCGGGAATCCTACATTAAAACATTTTGCGAAAGGTTGCGATGTTATCAGAAAGTTTTGATTCACGCCTTTAGTGTAACTATATGTAGTTACCTTTGGCAAGGTGCCAAAGCTACAATTTCCAAATTAATACTATTACGTCCCTGTTAAATAATATTGTAGATATACTGCTACCTCCAACTATTATCTTGGCCCATTTAACAAATAAATCAAGTAGAGGAAATTTATAAAAAAATGACAATTTTACAAATTTTCAAAAAAATGTTAATAAAATTTGAAAAAAATAATATCACTTCGATACTGAAACCGATTTAAAAATCCCCAAATGTAATCCAAGACAAATACAAAAGCATTTCATTTATTTTGGAATAAAGTCGGCCTTCGTGGCTCAGTTGGTTGGAAATCTGACTGCTGAGCTGGTTCCGGGTTCGATTCCCAGTGGAGACACAGTTTATAGTTGAGTTTTCAGTCAGGAACTGTGAGACGATTTATATCGTAATTCAATAGAATGTGGCAACTTGTTATTGGATGCTTGTTAATTTAATATTTGACATAGTTGCTTTTATTTGCCCGAGAAGCAAAAATCTATAAAAATAAATAAAACTTAAAGTGTTGCAATTTCCTCCCAAATGAATTAAAACAGATAAAACTGAATCGATCATTTTTTAATTGTATATACGCAAGCATTGTATTTTTTCCCCTTTCGGGGATCAAATAATATTTTTATTGACAAAATTTTTTAACCTCAATAAGAAGGCATAATTGGTGAACGTTGCGCAAGCGCATAAAGTGATCACGTAAACCAGCCGATGACAGGTCGTGAGCCCTGTAGGTGCCTCGAGTTTCTGGTTCTTCTACAATATCCCAACTTCGTCTCTATTGAGATGTTAAAAAAGTTTGTCAATAATAAGATAAAAGTGAATTGGAGGCGTGCAAAAAGAAAAAAAAATAATGGTGTGAATTGGAAGCCTCGAAAAAAAAAAACAAAAAAAAAATGTGTATATTGGAGGCCTGTAAAGTAGAAATAAGAATGAAAAATAGTGTGAAATACAGGCCTCCATAGAAGAAACAAGAAAAAAGTTGAATGAATTGGAGGCCTCGAAAGAAAAAACAAGAAAAATATGGTGTGAATTATAGGCCTCCAAAGAAAATACAAGAAAAACACGGTGTGAATTGGAGGCCTCGAAAGGAGAAGCAATAAAAACATGGTGTAAATTATAGGTCTCCAAAAAATACAAGAAAGAAATGGTGTGAATTATAGGCCTCCAAATAAAATACAAGAAAAACATGGTGTTAATCAGAGGCCTCGAAAAGAGAAGCAAGAAAAATATGGTGTGAATTATAGGCCTCCAAAGAAGACACAAGAAAAAAATAGTATGTATTGGATGCCTCTAAAGAAGAAACAAGAAAAGCATGTTGTGAATTGGAGTCCTCCAAAGAAAAAATAAGAAATAAAATAGTGTGAATTAGACGCATCCAAAGAAAATGAAGAAAAAAATATGTGAATTGTGGGCCTCTAAAGATGAAAAAATAAAAAAGGCGTGAAATGAAGGCCGCAATCCCTTACTCTTTTCACTGTAGAAAAATAAATAAAATTCAGTAATAATTCAATGATTTAACCATCCATCTTAGGCGGTCGGGATTTTTTAAGATTAAGTACCATGTACCAACATCGTTATTTCTCCGTTTTGAAGTGGGACAAGATGAGAAATAGAGGAATCGATGTTTTCGAAAGTTAGCTGTCATTCGCAACGAGGAGAGTACGTAGGTAGTGAACGAAGGCAGGGTCGGCTCTTAAGTTTTCAGCGCCTGATGCACTACATAAATTATAAAAAGCGCCCAGACTTAATTTAAGTCGATCATCGATATTTAATTCTTTGTTTAGAAAATTCGCAATTTATAAGTTGGTAAATGAGATCGTTAAGAAGGATTTGTAATAGAACGATGTATGACCGGGTAAGAAATGAGGACATAAGGAAAGAATGTAAGATGAAGATAGATGTCATTACTAGAATGAAAGTGAACACATTGAGATGGTTTGGTCACATGGGGAGAGTGAATGAGGAGCGCCTGACGAAGAAAATATACAGAGCGGAAAGGAATGGAATGAGAGGTCGGGGACGCCCAAGAAAGGGATGGCACGACCATGTGAACGAAATTTTGAAAGACGAAAATGTTAGAAGTGTGAGCAATAGACGAGCATGTATGAGACGATGCATGAATGTGGCCGAAGCGAGGGATGCGTGCCAGGATATAAAAATGTGGCGTTCGGTTCTCTCTGCCTACCCCGCAAGGGACATGGCGTGATGGTATGTATAAGTTGGTATTTGAATTTAAATTAAACGAGATATAAATATTTAAAGAAGTTTTTCTTATACGGCGTTTGCCGACTTATGCACTTCCTCAAATACATAAAATCTTTAATAATCTACGGGTAAAATTAAAAAAAAATTATAAGTATTAAAATTATTCTATACATGGTGAGGCAAAGTACGATAAATATCAAAAACATACACATAATAAATTATACATTAATTATTTTCCTATCTTATTGTCTTGACCTGAAAATGAACAATATTCACCGCCATAAATGTGAAAAAGGTGTAACTAATTTATTTTATACAAAGAATATAAGTGCGTACATTTGTTTTTAAATTAAGCTTATTATTCTATAAACTATCAACTTGACATACCTACCGTACTGCTATTATTTAATTTAATTTTATTTTATTGTATAAAGGACACTTACGGGCATTGACAACGGACATTCAAGAAAGTATATCTTACAATTTTATATTATTGTCAATTATTATTATATTGAAATGTACCTACTTTTAATTGTGTAACTGTTATAGCTGTTGTATACAGTAAATAAATAAAAAAATAAAATAAAAATAAATACCCTTTTATAAGTAAACACGACATGAGCAAAGTTCATCAATACATACGCAAATAGTTTTTTATACATATAGGTACGTCCACAAACACACATACACAATCAAACTTACACAAACTCACACTAACATTCGAACAGATAAAAAAAAAACAATTCAATACAAAAACCTATACTTACTTAATTAAACAAATGCAAAAATATATTTATACATATAGGTACATGGTACATCCACAAACATACATACAATCTTAAGCAAAAACGTATGCATCCATGATACGATCTCTCACGTGTGCAAAAATATATATACAGCACACAGACATATTAAAGCATCCGAGATAAAAACACTAAAAAGTATTAAAAGAAAACTTAGAAATTACAAATTTCAATATATTTTTTTATTTATCTATTTTTCATTTTTAATCCTTATAATTTTACTTCGGAACCAGTTTATTGAGACTATCGAGGCTAGGTAATTCTTTTACCTATAAACTTTCCACCAAAGGCCAAATTTCGATTTTGACGAATAACCTATTCAATAGATATATTTTTTTTCAATTACGACTAAAATATCTGAGAATAATGCCAGTGGCTGATATCATAATTACAGGTGATATTTTTAGTTGACGGGAAAGTAGTTAAATTTCGTTTAAAAAAGTGGTGTATTGCCTATTTTTTTATCGAATGACTCTCAAGTATTTGGAATAATCACGTCAACATTTCTAATTTTTTATCTTATCTTTATTTGATTGCGCCCGGCGTAATTGCGCCATTTGGCCTGTCACCGGGTTCGGCCCTCTACGAAGGGAGAGGAAAGTAGGGCTAGTCGGAGCTCCGAATCAAATTAGCGGAATTCCGAGCCGAGGGTGATTAATTGGCCCCTGTCTCATTTCGCCCCGGTGTTCCCCCCGGACCCGGCACGTGGACTGAACTGAGAAAGGTCCGCGTCTCTCGTTCGAAAGACGCGGGTAACAAGGATAAGGATTTGACGAAAAAAAACTATAAACGTCATTTTGACATTATTTTTTTAATCTCCAATTGACTCAGATAAAATAACGGCAAGAGCCGCATTGCGCTTTGGAGATAAATTTTAGAAATGAAATATATATGCCTCAATCCGCTGTCGGGGCACAGTTGATCTGTTTTTTAATAAAACTGTTGAACCAACATAATATCATTCTAATTTTATTTATTTTCTCTTAGAAAGCTACAACTATAATTTATTTATTGTATAAAAGTTGAGGCAAAAGTGCTTTCTTCAATTTAAATTAATGATTATACAGTAATTGTTTGCATATAGTTGAAAAATTCATGAGAAAATACAAGATATAAGCAAAAAGAAAATTTAAAAAGATAGATAAAAAAAAACAAAGATATACACATATACTGTTCAGGATGAGGAGGAGGGATCTTTAGTGAATGAGGAGGGATATTTGGATTATGTATTAGATTTTAAGATTAATTTATCCATTTAATATTAATTTATCCATTTAAGATTCATTTATCCATTTAAGATTCATTTATCCAATGATTAAATTATCAATTTAAGATTAATTTATTCATTCATTAATTAATCCATTTAAGATTAATTTATCCATTTAAAATTAATTTATCCATTTAAGATTAATTTATCCATTCATTAATTTACCCATTTAAGATTAATTTATCCATACATTAATTTATCCATTTAAGATTAATTTATTCATTTAAGATTAATTTATCCATTCATTAATTAATCCAGACCATCTCGGCATTACGCAAAATGTGGGGAAACTCGCGACAATACCTTATAAAATGATGCACGTCACATGCTTGTATCCCGACACTACAGTTTCCTCTTATCTTAAAAGGCAATACAATCAGAATAGGTGTTGAACCTCATTGTTAAACTATGTGAGATGTTATTTCGTCGGTTGTATTTTCGCTTCTGTAACAACTACAATAATCTTAACCCTCAACCCGATCTTTTTAATCTTTCTCTACAAGCACTAAAGTATATTTTCAATGCGACCAAAATAATCGGTTAGTGAAATTATCCTATTTCATCATTCCAGTTCGTTTCCCAGTTTCTTTACCACATCCATTTCCTATCTCATTTAATTGTGTTAACGCTTCGATATGGATTCCCTGGCAAACCGCCCCTCCTCGGTTGGAAGGGCTTTGCTGATGGAAACAGTGGACTGTATAATTGTTTAATGATAGGATTGATGGAACAGTGATGTGATGCCAAGCGACCTACCTGGTGATCTCGTAATTCACCGATGGCGGTCAACCGGTTGACATCTCCTTGAACTCTCTGATCCACAATGATGCACTATAGTTTTAGTACACAGAACACAGGATTAACAGGACGAATACAATATACATAAAATGATACTTGACACTCGTGGTAAATCTATGTCACACTTTTTCTTGTACGCCGATACATCGCTCGTTAAATCGCTCGGCTCGATCGCAAGGACAACGATACACTGAAGGATGGGCGGACTGGGGTGGAGTGGGGGGGGGGGGGGGGGGTTTGACACCAACTCGAGAAGTGTGGCGCTAACAAATTGATTAATGTTCTTTTTATGGATTAAGGTGAAGAATGTTTATAATATTTAGTGCAGCATTAGAATTGGCTATTTCTTCGTTAATTATGTAAAAACTGTTGTTGTTTTCGGGAAAATTACCCTGGACACCCGAAATCTATGATAATAAAAAAAAGTGGAAGGAGTATTCTTATTCGGAGTTTCATTGCAAATCATATTTTAATGATTATTTAAATATACATATTATAATTGAATATTACACTGAAGAAAGTCACCCGGTGACTCTTCGGTGTGAATATATATTTATTTATTTTTTTAATAATTAATTTATTTAATTACTATCATCAATATGCCATGGAAATCCATCAAGAATTTTCTGATTAGAAGTTGAATTAAGTTGAGGTAAAATGTCTTCACTTTATTTAACTACACACTATATATTTGAAAGAATCGATTTTGAAGTAACCGCTTTTTTGTTACGGATGACATTTTTGTTATGATCCAACAATGGCAGTAGCTGTTGTCATCCGTCTTGAGAAAAAAGCGGTCTTATTTAAACAGCTAATATTATTACGAAATAACTCATTCTCGATAAATAGAGTATGAATAATTGAAAATAAATAAAAATCGATATTTTTAATATATTATGTTAAAAAAATCATTGTATATTTAACATTGTAAATCATCACCATCACCGATGGCGCTGCAGCGCATCATGACCCTTGGCCTCCTCAAGAACTTTCCGCCATTCCACTATCTCCATCGCCCACATCATCCAACAAGTTACACTGATTGCTTTCAAGTACCTTTCTACACCATCCATCCACCTAATTTGGGTCTTCCCACGTTTCGCTTCCCATCTAGTCGTGTATTAAGAACCTTCTTCGGGACTCGGTTCTCCTCTACGCGCTGGAGATTTTCCAACCATATAAGTACTGGTATCCACAGCGTGTTGTGTAACTTTGTGCTTCTTATCAGCAAACGAGATTTAAGTTGCTTGTGGATTCCAAAGTAGCACTTATTTGGTACTGCGATTCTCCTTTTAATCTCAACACGCCATCTAGCTTGTTACTACTGAGACTGGTTACTACTGAGCCTATGTATTGAACGAATCAACATTGTTGGGTGTTTTGGATGAAATCATGTACTTTGTTTTTAAGGAGTTCACCTGAAGTCCCATTCAACTAACAGCTTCCTCCAGATCCAAAAACCCCTGGTTGATATCTATATATGTTCTTACAATTACATCCATATTATCGGCATACGCAAAGATTTGGCATGATTTTCTGAATATTGTACCCGAGGTCTCAATTCTGGCTTTTCTTATAGTTTTCTCTAGGACTATATTAAATAGTAGGTAAACATAACAGCGCATCACCCTGTCGCAGACCATTACAAGTATTAAATTGTTCATACGTGCTGGTTTGTATTTTTTTTCTCTGCAGTTTGAGTCATGCAAAGTCATTTTTAAAAATCTCGTATATTTAAATACCAATCATGAATATTGAAAAAAAAATATTTTTAGATTATTTCAAAAAATATAACAATACATATCGACTGATCGTATTGTAGAAATAAAAAAAAATGTAATTCTCAATAATCAATTAAAGTCCATTTACAACAGAGTGTCCAAACTGCCCCCGCTGCCCCCGACCACGTTACCCATGATCGGTACGGAAGAGATAACAACAAAGGAATCCGTTCGTCAGTATTGTGTGCAATATATCATTGTCAGCGACGGAGAGATCGATTTATTGGATATGTAGTATGTACCTACTTCGTCGAACAGACTTAAAGTCCTTACGTCAGTCAATTGTATAACATTATTTTCTCTTTCTTTGTAATTTCAATCAATATTACCCTAGATAATATTATATTTCATTGAGTTTACGAGCATATCTATTTGGGCAGCATGTTTCAACGAAATGGACGGTCTGAGAAGAATATGGAAAGACGAGTTATAGCAGGAAACAGAATGAACGAATCAATTGGATCAGTTATGTATGATCGCAACATATCAAAGGATACCAAAGTTGCCATTCATTACGCAATCGTAGTGACAAACTTGACGTATGCGAGTGAAACGTGGACATGACAGAAGTCGCGCAAAAGCAAAATAAATACAGTTAAGATTGCTTTGAAGATTTTTGAACAAACAATGTATGAGAGGGTAAGAAATGAGGACATAAGAAAATAAATTAAGATGAAGAAACATGTTGGTAATTAATAGAATGAAAGTTAATACATTGATATGGCTTGGGCACTTGGGAATAATGAACGCCTGACGAAGAAATTATACAAAGCTGACGAGAATGGAATAACAGGTCGGGGGAGCCCAAGAACCATGTGAACGGAAATTTAAGAATAGTGAACAACAGACGAACATGTATGAATATTCATGAGAGTTGACGTAACGATTAATGTGTCTAATTAATGTGTATCAAGATAGAAAAATTCGGCGTTCGGTTCCATCTGCCTACCCCGTAACGGACACGAAGTGATGTTATGTTTGTTTGTTTGTCTGTAATATTTAATATGAAATTAAACTAAAGAAGAAGAAATTGGGGAGACTACGTGGAAAGAATGGACTCCCAAAAACTGCTCCACCTTGACAAACGTGAAAAATTAGAGGGAAAAATGATGCCAAATCACAATAGGTAGCGAATACTTCGCAAACAGATCCAAGTGGTTCTCAACTAGTTTAAGAAGAAGAAAAAGGAAATTTTGAAAAATCTTGTCACTTGTGCTGGATGCAGGGATGTGTCGAGATCGTCAAAAGGTATAAACGATATCCAGAAAGACGTAAACGTTAAAAGTTCAAACAAAAGACGGACATATTATATTACTCGGCGATGCGTGAACTTTCAAATGACATTTTAATGATTCTGGCCAAAACTAGAAGCCGTTTTGTTCTTTCATTATCATGTTTAAGGCTTTTGATAAACTCGTGGAAAACATCGGAATGAATAATATCGATAAAATATTTTTATGAGGGTAGCCATGCCTATATGAAGATAAATGACTCACTCACCGATTGGTACCATAAATATCAATAAAGCTGTACCACAAGATTGCGTCTTATAACCATGGCTCTTCAATATCTCCATTATGTATGATCAGTTTCTCATTATTAAAATATGTAGAATTTAGAGGGAAGTTTATTACTTGGTTTAAATTATACTTAATAAATTATCAGAAGGTTTAATTTAAGCGAGTTCAATAATTAGTTTATAAATCTTAGTAAATAACTTCCTCTAAATATGTATTTACTCATCTCAAAATGCTAAGGAATGCTTGGGGTCACTTGAATAAAACAGATTATTTACTTTATACTTCTCAATTTTATTCACATTAATTTACTTTACTTAAGAACAATATATATGTAACTCAATTACAATGAAATTAATTTTTGAATTTACAGCTGATTAATAATGACTGACGCCTACGTTCAGACAGTAGAGGGAACAGTGGCGGACGGATGAAAAAACAAGCTTATATTATACATACTTATTGGTCATTCTCGAATATTCGAATCTATGATTCTTGTAAATTCCATGGAACTCGACGGAAATTCCATGGAACACCACAAGAACTTTCAAAATTGCTTTAATAAAGGAACTCAATAAGAAGGCATAATTGGTAAACGTTGCGAAAGCGCATATAATGATCACGTAAACCAGCCGATGACAGGTTGTAAGCTCTATTGGTGCCTTGAGTTCCTGGTTCTCCTATAATATTCCAACTTCGTCTCTATTAAGATGTTAAAAAAATGTAAAGAAATATTACATATCATTTGTCACATAGAGAGGAAAGGTGTAGGGAACCAATAAGATTAGAACTGTTTTATAACTCAAGCTTTTAATTTATAATACGCTATAAATGTATGGAAAGGAAGAAGGGGATAGCTCAACATTTCCTGAGATATTATTCGTAATTCCAGCCTTAATGCTCTAAGAGTGGCAAGAGTTTAAAAACTAGGTTATTATACTTTCGTGGACTTGGAGAAATTGCTAAGATTAATACTCAGAATGCACCTCGATGGAAGCATTCCAAAATTATTTTAATGGCATAAATTTTCAACGTTTTTATAATTCAACCACAGTTCACTATGAGGAGTGGTTTTCACTGCATCGAGAGAAAAATTAAAGTATTTTCGGTCCCAATTTGGATTAATCCCTCATCGCTTGGGTTAATTTTCAAATCGAATTAAATTTTAAACCAGGAATCAGGACTTTGAAATGAACTAGAGATTCAAATTCAGATAAGCCAATGCAATTTAAATCGAATAAATTCAGAAACGAATTGGCAATATTTAATCGTGGGGTCTAGAGTAAAATACAAATATTTAAAAAGTATATAAGTTAATAACCTAAAATATTCAATAAACTACCTAAACAAATACTGGGTACTGTGATGAAAGACAAGAAGACTGTCTTTCATCACAGTACCCAGTATTTGTTTAGGTAGTTTATTGAAGACTTGTTTCGTAGAGCCAACAAATAAGCTACAGCGCCCTTGGAGTGATCTTGTATCACTAAACGGCGCTTTATATATTTTTATTATTTTTAGAAAAAAATAAAAATTTCTTTAAAACAATTTTACACGTAACATACTCAATGTTCATTGCTTTCGATGTTTTCAAGTTTGTTCTGATTTACCTTGTTTTCATATCTGCGATTTTAATTTAGGTACTTTATTTTGTTCTGTTTGTGCTTTATTTTCATTGTCAAATGGCAAGAAAATTTAATGTTCTGTATATTTGTAAATTTTATGTTGATTGCAGTGTACGACAGGAACTTGCACTGAAAAACTGTTTATAGTGTTTATAATACAGTTTAGTGCAAAATTTATATAACCAAATGTTAATTGTATAAATTAATATTTAATTAAAAAAAAATATTTGAACAGAGTGATAATATTCATGTATCGTCCGTAATATGTAAAATATTATAATTAGTTATTAATTTGTCGATTGAAAGTACCTACTTTATTTCAATTTCAATGAAAGTAATGATATCACCACGTAATTAACGATTACTAGGGTGGGCAGAAAGAACCGAGTGTTTTACACTTCTGTGTTAGCTTAATACGTAGGTTCATCTTCTAATTTTGTCATGCTAGCTCGTCTCTTAATTGAAATTCTAATGTTTTTAATGGGGAACACATCATCAACGGCATGTTGATCGTCACGGTTTGAGTTGGCCTCTTAGTGGCAGAGGTATGAAATATTATATTCGATGGTAGTCTTCGTGTTGTCCTACTAGCAGCCGCTCTGAGGATAAGCAGGACTATAATGTCCTGTGTCGTTCCCAAAGATGTGGGGTAGCAGAACGCAAAATCCTCTAATGTACTAATATTTATTTATTTCATAATCAACGGCATAAATCGACTTTTACATACACAATAATTACATCTTCTTTTTCTTCTTCCTCTGGTTTAAGGCCGAGGGCCTGTTTTTTCAGTCGGAGACTGCCTCTTGTGATAATTACATACATTTACATACATTTTTAACACAAATTAATGAAAAAATAAATTCAATTAAGCAAACGTGAAAGATTTACATGTGTACCCAAAATAAACCAAAACATTTAGTAAAAAAAGTATTATAAATACAAAAATAGGAGTTTTGTAAATTAAAAATAAACAAAAAATATATATCTACAAAAAAAAACATTAAAAATATTAAAATTAACAATTGAAAATACGCACTGATAATATCATAAATTGTTTCTCTCATAAAAATGTGTATATCCGTTTCTTTTAGGTGACTTAAAAAATTCACCTAAATGAGAGTATTAAGCATATAGATGAATAGTATTACATTTATAGAAGTGGAGACTAAAAGAAAAACAGTTTTCTATAGAAACACATACAATATCAATTCGCCGACCGCCGTGGCACAGTTGGTAAGCCGTTGGGTTTCTGTGCGGGCGTCCTGGGTTCGATTCCCAGCAGAGGAGAAATTTATTTAAATTCATTTCTCACGCAAATATTGCTTCTCTGGGCTGGAAACACTGGTTAGTTGGAAGAAATTGCCATACGGCAAAAAACTCGCCACTTGCGCAGGGTGCAAGGAAGTGTACTAATATCAATATGAAGTCGATGACTCTATTTTCTGAAACATAATATGCTATTACCTACTACTGTTATATACATTTTTCATATAAATATGCAATATCCCAATATGTAAGTATTATAGTATTAAATATAGAAAATTAAATTAGATTATGAATTAGATATAGAAATATAAATTATGGAATAAAAATTAGAGAATTAAATATACAAAAAATTACACGTTTTCAATGAAATTTCAGTGGTGAATCCCACGCGTCGTCATTTTAATATTTTTATTTCAAACTGCCGCGCATCACAAAAGTCGGGCGAATTTTTGAATAATACCGAGGAACCGCCCCCAGTTTCTTGCATTGCCATATTTTTTGTTCACTTTCCCATCCCTCCGAATCTTTAGCGCAAAAACAAAGAGACACTCTTCATCCGAGAAAAAAGAAAAATATGGATTTTGTCACTGCTTAGTGTTGGGCTGGTCCCTAATTCTTGTACCAGAAAATTGCGCCGTGTTCCTGACAATGTGTCAGACACAAGTAAACTTTAACATTGTTTAATGTATTCTCTCACTTTATTTCATTTGTTAAAATGTAACGTTGGAGTGGTCTCGTTCTTTTTTTGTGCCATCTCCTTCTTCGGGCATAAAGATAACGGTCAGACACAAAAAAGTTTCGTAAAAGAAACGGTGAAAAAAGATTTTTCAAGTTTTTGAAATCCACGCAACATTGCTCGTGTTGTATCATATTTAAAATACACATGTACATACAGCTGTGTATATAAAAAATATTTTTCAAGTTTTTGAAATCCACGCAACATTGCTCGTGTTGTATCATATTTAAAATACACATGTACATACAGCTGTGTATGTAAAAAAATAATTTGAATTAAGTATAGGTATTTTTCAAACAATATATTTCATATATTATGTATTTATTTAAATGGATGGAAAATGTGCATGGAAACAGAGATGGACAAGTGCGGAATGCCACAACGAGTCCCTGATTGCGGATCCTACAGTGCAAGTCCCTGGCTTCAACATGCCTAGAAGACTTTGGGTTCAACTCAACAGAATCCGCACAGGCCAGGGGTGCTGTAACTACCTTCTCTGGAAGTGGGGGAAAAGAACCTCTCCCAATTGCGAATGCGGAGCGGAGACTCAGATGGTGGCACATTTGGTGGGGGAGTGCACCTTACACGGATTCGAGGGAGAGATGGAGGACATCCACAGACTCGCCCCAACGGCGGTCGACTGGCTATTGACAGCAGAGTTTCGACTTTGAGCCAAGCAGTGCCGATGCCATACGCAAAGTAAGTATTTAAATGGAAATACTCGATTTTAAAAGCACATAAGGATTTTCGTTTATTGCATTTTAAAATGAAAAATATTTTTTTTATAATTATTAGGTAACATTTTTCAAAAAAGGGAAAAGGATAAACTAGAAATAGTAAAAACAAAACCAAACCCCTATTTGTAAAAATAATATTGTGATGAGCTAAACTAACTGACAGTAAATAATAATCTATAGATTCTAAAGTATCACAAATCCGCCTCTATTGGATTTGTGATACTTCAGAATCACAAATCCAATTCAAAAAAAAAAAAATAGATTCTAAAGTTTTTGTCTTAACAGAGTGGAAATACACTTTAAAATTTAATGAGCAAGTATACCAAAGTATTTTTCCACCAAATTCGATTATAATGACAGAACGCTTTCGCTTTGGTGACTCGGCATTATCAAGGTTTAAAATGAAGCAATTTCAAAAAAATCATCAACGTTGGCAACGCCGTTATGTGTTTTAATAGTGTAGGGTGATTTTTATTTAAATAGGTTATAGTTTCATTTTAGACCTTGATAATGCGGAGTCAACTCGGCGAAAACGATTGATCATTATGCATGTAATTTTGTGGAAAAATACTTTGGTATATTAATTCAGTAGTTTTGTTATCTATAGACATTTTTTTTTAAATAAAAAATAAATATGACGTCCTTGTTAAACAAGTACATATTATACATCTTCCTACGTTCCCTAAAATAAGCATAAATGCTTGTGCTATAGGTGAACGAAATCGGTCGAGGCAGGATTCGAACTCGCGACCACTAGATTGTTAGCATACATACATACATACATACCATCACGCCATGTCCCTTGCGGGGTAGGCAGAGAGAACCGAACGCCACATCTTTCTATCCTGGCAAGCATCTCTCGCCTCGTCCACATTCATGCATCGTCTCATACATGTTCGTCTATTGCTCACACTTCTAACATTTCCGTCTTTCAAAATTTCGTTCACATGGTCGTGCCACCCCTTTCTTGGGCGTCCCCGACCTCTCATTCCATTCCTTTCCGCTCTGTATATTTTCTTCGTCAGGCGCTCCTCATTCATTCTCCCCATGTGACCAAACCATCTCAATGTGTTCACTTTCATTCTAGTAATGACATCTTTCTTCATCTTACATTCTTTCCTTATGTCCTCATTTCTTACCCGGTCATACATCGTTCTATTACAGATCCTTCTTAACGATCTCATTTCAACTGCATTTATTCTACTTTCATGCGTCTTCTGCCAAGTCCAGGTTTCACTTGCATACGTCAAGGTTGGCACTACGATGGCGTTATGAATGGCAACTTTGGCATCCTTTGATATGTTGCGATCATTCATAATTGGTCTTAGTGCTCCATTCACTCTGTTTCCTGCCATAACTCTTCTTTCGATCTCTTTATCGAGTCGTCCGTTCCGTTGAAATATGCTTCCCAAGTATACATATTCATCGACTTGCTCGAGCCATTCGTTTTTTTTTTTAATATTAGGCAACCCACCCTTATAAGAGTGATTTGTGCCAAATGGAAGAAAAGATAAAAAATAAGTTATTGAATGTTACGATTTACAGATTAATACAATTGATAAGGATAAATTTGGATATTGCGGAATAAATAGCAAGAGAGTTTAGTGATAAGAGATGCGACATGTTGACTGGTAGAGGGACTTTTAAGTTGGGATAGATGTCATATTCGTAGTGCATCGGGCATTCAAAGAACACGTGATCGAGTGATTCCAATTCTGCCCCGCATGCACAAGAAGGGTTTTCTTTTATATTTATTTTATAAAGGTGAGAGGCAATTGAGCAATGACCCAATCTCATTCTCGAGATATTAGAGATCTCTCTTTTGGACATTTTTTTTTTATGAAACCATGGAAAAGATGGAATGTTTAATTGGATATTATAGTAGTATGTTCCTTTGGTTTCAGAAGTTATTTTCCACAGGTCTTGCCATTTATTTTTGGCAATGTTACAATGAGAACGAATTGTGTCTTGGATGGAAAGGGAATTGTTAAAATAAGAGGCATCAGAACTGGAGGCTTGTTTTGCTAATTTATCCGCGATCTCGTTCCCATTTATACCTACGTGGGAAGGGATCCATGCTAGTATAATTTCATAGTCTTTTTCTATAAGACTACACATGAGATATCTGATAGAGCAAAGTAGTTCGTTGTCTGGAAATTTAGAGAGATCGTTGGATAAGGATTTGAGGGAACTTAAGCAATCAGAAAGGATCAGAATTTTTGAATGGGGAAGAGAGTCTAGAAGTTTTAATGCTTCTCTTATCGCCAAACACTCCGCTGAATAGACAGATGACCCAGGGGGAAGCTTAAAGAGAAGTTCAGTATTTAAGGAAGGAATGTACACTGCGGAGCCACATGGTCCATTTGGATACATTTTTGACCCATCAGTATAAATTTTAAGATGTGACGGCCATTTAGAATTTACTATGTTATTGAAGATTTTGTTAATGGTGTGGGGGGGTAATTGAGTCGATTTGTTGATGCCAATATTTTCAATTATATTGGGAATAATGAAATTAACCTTAAAGGGAGTTTGGTAGTATGGCAGGCAAGAATAGTTAGGAGAATCGGTTATTCTATCACGGAGCTTTAAATATGCTAAGCATAAGTGAGGATATGGTTTTTTGGCCCAGAATCTAGTGGATTGACATAGAGATAGCAAGGATGATAGTTTACGCATGATGGGGTGTGTATTAATATTTATCCGCTTTGTGAGAAATTTGACTGCCAATAATTCTCTACGAAGATTAAGAGGCATGTCTAGTGCCTCCACTTGAAGAGCATTAATGGGTGTTGAACGCATAGCGCCGAGAACCAGTCTCAGGCCCTTTGATTGAATTCTTTCAAGTTTAAGTTGAAGAAATGAAGGGATCGGGTCCCAAAGAAAGCTACCAAAATCAAGGACACCACGAACCAGAGAATTGTAAAGGATTTTCATGCATGATGGGTGAGAACCCCACCACACTCGGGAAACGGCTCGAAGAGGGTTTAAATTTCTTTCGCATTTGGCAATAGCATGCTCAATGTGAGGTTTCCATGACATTTTTCTGTCTAAAATTAAGCCCAGAAATTTAACTTGATTTAACACAGGAATTTGAATATTGTCAATAATTATGTTTACTGTGGGAGTTTTGTGTTTACGAGTAAAAATTACAACCTTACTTTTTTGAGGGGAAACCTGGAGACCATTTTTAAGAGCCCATTTGTTTATTATTTTGATAGCCATAGTTAAATCCTTTACGGATATATCAATAAATTTATTTGAAACATATATGCTAATATCGTCAGCATAATTAACAAAGGAAACCTTATCAGGGAGTTTCGATTCGAGATCTGAACAGTAGACATTAAATAAAATAGGACTTAATACGGAGCCCTGGGGTAATCCTTTCCATACGGTTCTTGATATATTTATATTATTTCTATTGATATTAATAGTGCGTTCGGAAAATATGTTATGAATGAGACGACACAGTTGATCCGGAATACCTATTGTAGATAATTTATTTTTCAGTACAGGAAGCTGAACATTATCATATGCGCCAGATATATCTAAAAAGGCTGCTGCAGTAGATTCTTGTTTAGAGAAAGCAGTCCGAATGTCAGTTGTTAAAATACTCAGGTTATCAAGACAAGATTTTGATTTTCGGGAACCAAATTGTGAAGTCGAAAGAAGGTTATTATGTTCTATATACCAATCTAATCGTTTTTTCAACATACGCTCTAATAATTTTAAGAAACAAGATGAAAGTGCAATAGGTCTATAGGAAGAACCAAGTTTTGCATCTTTACCCGGTTTCAAAATTGGAATAACTATCTGGGTCTTCCATTCTGAAGGTACGAATCCTATTTGTAAAATTAGGTTGTACATATCTAAAAGGTATGACAGAAGATTAGCAGGAAATTTTTGAAAAAATATATTTGAAATACCATCCACTCCTGGAGCCGTATTACATAATGACTGAATTTGAATTAATAATTCTTCTATTTTAAATGGAGAGGTTAGCCAAGAGGCGGGCTGTGAATTATGAGAAGAGTTGCATACCTCTTCAAAGCTTGGAACGTAGGCAGGGGCCAAATTATCGGTAAATGACATTATCCAGTCATCCTGGGAGTTAGTATATGTAGGAGAATATGATGCACGAAATCTATGAATTTTATTCCAGATTTGAGAAGAAGAAGATTCTGGAGAAAGGGAATTACAGAAGTCATACCAGCCTTGACGTTTTTTTTTTCTTAAAGTTTTCTTAGTTAATGCTTGAATATTTTTTGCATTAAGAAAATTGGACAGTGACATATTTTTCCTGTATTTTTTCATGGCTTTTTTTCTCTCTAGAATGAGTTCTGAGCATTCGTCGTCCCACCATGGCGGGAGAGTTTTAGATTTTTTCGATTTTTTTGTTTTTGGAATGCAAGACTCGGCAGCTGATTTAATAACTGATAATAGTTTAGAGAAAATTGTATTTAAATCCGCTGGAAACATAAGAGGTGGAAGAGTGCTAACGGATTCTTCTAAGATTTTATGGAAGTTATACCAATCTGCTAAATTCAATTTGAATTTACTGACTTTTGTATATGTTGTTGAAAACGATGGACTAGGAGAATAGTTTAGAATTATTGGGAAATGGTCACTAGAAAAGGTGTCATCCATGACGGTCCAGGAAGTGGAGGTAGCAAGATTGGTAGAACACAAGGAAAGGTCAACTGCACTTTGATTTTGTGATGGTGAAGTAAATCTAGTTGGTGAGCCATTGTTCAAGATACACATATTATTATCATCGCAAAACGTCAAAATTGAGTCGCCTGAACTGTCTTGAGAAACACATCCCCAGGAAGGCGAGTGGGCATTAAAGTCACCTAATATAAATATTTGAGAGGAACATAATGATATCAATAAATTCCAGTAGTTGGGATCAAAAAAAGTGTTAGGTGGACAGTAAGTTGAGATGTAACTTATATTATTTATGTTAGCAGCAACTATTTGGATATTAGAATGTGAGGGGATATTTATTACATTATATGGCAATGAAGATTTAAATATTAACGCAGCTCCTCCATGAGCATCATATCGATCGTCTCGTAGAATCGTGTAACCGGGGATAAAAAAATCGGATCCTGGTTTAAGCCAGGTCTCTGATACCGCAGCAATATTAATATTGTATGTTTTTAAAATATAGCAAAAGTCTATTTTATTCGAAACTAGACTTCTGCTGTTCCATTGTAATATGCAGATTGAGTTATTATTCTTTGTTTTTGGATGTGGAGCCATTATATTGCACTAGATCGTTGAGGAATGGAAGAGAGTTGGCAGCGTAGGACGGTAAGTTATCGATGTCAGAAAATAAAGAAATTAGGATTTGGGCTATCATGGGGATGATTGACGTCAGGTCGTTGGATTTGTTGAAAGGTTCTGGGTTGCAACGCATGGCGCAGCCGTCACTAGGCATTGTAGCTTGGCCATTTGTGTATGAAAGAAGATTTTCATGACTGGCTTTGTCAAAATGTGGAGAAACTTTAGGTCTTTGTTCTTTCGGAATGTTTTTAAGAGTCATTTTAAAGGATTGATTACGTGAAGGAATGGAAATAGGCGTGGAGGAAGAAGCCGATGTAGCTTCTGTGTAACTCATTTTACTTGTTGGGTATAATTTTGACGCTTCTACGTAAGAAATGTTTTCGGAGGCCATTGAGTGTTTAATGTTTTTTTGTCTCGAAAATTCGGGACAAAAGAGACTAGAAGCAGGATGAGCACCGGAACAATTAATACAAACAGGTTTTGTTGATGCACAGGTTTCCCCCAAATGGGATTCCCCACATTTGAAGCATCGAGGCTGAGAACGGCATTGGGATTTAGTGTGACCGTAACGGCAACATCGGAAACAAAGAACTGTTGGGAATGTATATAGCTCAACTGGCAAAGAGTTATAGTAGAGGTAGACGTTCTTCGGAAGAGTCTGACCTTCAAAGGTCAAAACAACCGTTTGAGAGGGTTTCCATTCGATAGATCCAGACGAGGAATCTTTATAATTCAAACGTCTGGCTTTGATTATTTTTCCAAATTGGGATGGCACAGACACATTTTCTATAATGTCATCATTTGACAGTTCGGTGGAGATGCCTCTTACTAAGCCCATTTTTGTAAGTTTAAAAGATGGAATATATGCTTTAAGGTTATTAGAGGTAAGAATTGAAGAATCTACAAAGGAATTAGCAGCATTGGGGTTTGTGAAGGAGACGGAAATCTTATTTCTTCCCTCGGCTTTGACACCGCCGGGAGAGACATTAACAATTTTGTTTTTGTAGAGGATTTGGCCGAATTTCATAGGGTGTAGAGAAGCATCATTGTCCACATTCTGGACATAAACCAAAAAGGGAGGGAGAGAGTTACTGCTGTACTTCAGATTTAAGGGACTAGCGTGAGAAGCTTCAGATACATCAGGATACTTGGAAGTAGGGGAAGAAGGAGAAGGAAAATCGTTTCCTTCGCGTCTTCTTTTATTAGGTTTTGCGGCAGAGGAATTCGGTTGGATTGTTATGTCGTCAGGAGGGTCAGGAGGTTTATGGATTTCTTCCATTATGACAAGATCGAAACAAAAATAAAAATTTCACTAACAAAAAGAATAACAAAGTTAAATAAGATAGGAATGCACCTAAATATGTATATAAATAAATGAAAATTCGTTACCACGAACGGAATAAATAAATCAAAATAAAAATCAAAAGATAAATAAGTAATATAGGTATAGAATAACTGAAAAAGAATAAATTTTACATAGAAATGAGAAAGAAAAACATCAAACAACAATACGATTATAAAGAAAAAATCACTTCCCTTGAGCGATTCCAACACCAGAAAATCACGGAACAATAATATCACTTAACGGCGAGTGTGGCGGCGAGTGAGCATACTAACACAACCTCCCTTCGCGGTGGCAGCGATACAACTGGAGCCATTCGTTCTCTACTCTTATTTTACACGCTGTTCTGCTTTCACTCTTTTCAAAGACCATTGTCTTTGATTTGCTGGCATTCATCCTAAGTCCATTCTCTATACATCCTTCATAAACCATACTTACAAGATACTGTAACTCTTCCATACTTTCTGCTAATAGAACTTTATCGTCTGCATATTGTTATCTGCGTATTGTCTGCAGATTGTTAGCCCAGCGCGCAAACCGCTCTGCCATCGACTCATCTATTTAATCAAATAAGCAATATTTCTTTGTACACTTGGTAATAATACATTTCATAGATATTTGTTATTTTGATATAATTTAAAATATATATTTTTTTAATTAAATATACATATTTATCACTCTGTGGTTAAATTTGTTTCCATTACGTATTTGCGGTTATAAGTCGAATTTTCTTATTTTTCTGTGTATTTTTTTTTTCTTTTTCTTCTCAACTTATGAATCTGTCTACATAATATGTTCGTATATCATGCACACACCCGTATATGCACACCCACACTCACATACACACACATACACCCTCACACACTCACAATCTTTCTAGATATCTCTTTCACACACACACATACATATTGAAACTCTTCTCTCATGCGCGCACCCTCACTAATTCACACTTTTTATTGTCTTCTTTTGATATTAGGTATAGTACATAAGAGGTATGTCTTATTTGTATTTTTTACTTATATACTTTTAATAATTGTATGCATGTACTGTGTGCTGTTCTTTGTAAAATAAAATAAAAATATATAAAAGTGTAATGTAAAATAGAAAAAAAGTCATTCATTCATTCTACAATGTAGGTTAACCAGCGACAGGTTAGCCACGTATTACAATAACCAGTATCGTCCCACCTAAAAAGACAACATTCAGAATGAGCACCTCATTGCAGAATAGTGTAAGATGTTATTTTGCCTCTTGTATTTTCGATTATCCGTCTCTTACGGGGCAACCAAAAATTGTGGTAATAGAAAAGAGAAGAAGCACTATTCGAACTCGGTGCCTCATAGCAATATAGAATTGAATTTATTTATGTGCTACAAAGTAATCAGTACATATTGATATTGAAATTATTTATGTGCTACAAAGTATAAAGTACATATTGATATTGAATTTATAGCTTTCAAAGGATTGATTTTATTTTATATTTATACAACTAACATCATGGGGTTAAGGGTGGAAGCGATTTAATATTGACAGATAATTTGGGGTTCATTTCCCTCTTTTAAATAACAAAAAAGAACACGGGGGATAAACTCCAATTAAAAATATGTACATTTCCACCCTATTCTTAATCTGCACCCTTTTTAAAACGCAAGCGAATAGATGAAGACTTTTGATAAGAATAATTGTTTAATTTGTGACAATTTTAACAAGCCGGCTGCAGATTGGCATATTATGATAATTTCTTGAAAGAATTCAATTCCACTCTCGCCTTTGTGTGAAATCATTTGAAAACTGTCAGTTTTGCTAGAAATACGAAGGGAGCTTCGGGCTCATTAATATTTTTTGAAAATCCGAAACTTTTAAAGAGTAATAATTATTGATATATCAACGTACATATAAATATTATAATTTATAATTTAAAAGTTATTATCTTATCGGAGTGGAAATACAATTTATTGTAAATAATTAAATCATCATCATTAGCGCTACAGTTTTGTGTGGGCCCTGGTCTCCTCCAGAATCCTTCTCCAGCCGTCCCTGTCCTCCACCGCTCTCCTCCAGTTTGCTATTCCGATCGCCCTTATGTCGTCTTCTGTATCGTCTAGCCATTTTAGCTTGGGCCTGCCTCTACTTCTTCTGTCCTCTGGATTGGTACCTATTAAGAACCTTTTTGGGGACACGATCATCATTCATCCGGCTGACATGTCCCAACCACTGCAGTCTTCGTACTTTTATGACTTGTAAAATTTTGGATTCGTCATATAATGTCTGTAATTCATGATTATATCGCATCCTACAAAGTCCATTATCATTTACTGGGCCAAAAATCTTAAATAGTGAGGACAATCAAAGGATGAGTGACGTCTTTCCCACTCCTGTGGCTTTCAGTACTCTCAAACATAAGCCACCCTGAACTGCGCAGGAAGCAGGCATCAGCCAGAGAACTCGACAAGATCAGCAAAAACCCTGAAATCCCTGCTTAAAAGGATGTCTTTCAGTCTCCAAGACAGCGCCTGCGATCCAGAAAATCTATCTAGTTAGAGGACCTGACAAACTTTGATCTGCTTAGTGCTTCGAGAGAGAGATAGACTGACGCAGATCCTAGGTGAAATTAGAACATCATTCAGGATCCCACCTCGAAGGTCCCGAACTCCAAACTTTCCCGTTAAGTCTAAGACCACCAAAATAGAATCCGTACAGGATAGGGGCGCTGCAATCACCTAATGTGAAAATGGTGAAAGAGGGATTCTCCGGAGTGTGACTGTGTAGCAAACGACCAGACTGTCAAACACCAGGTAGAGGAGTGCCTGACGAGGAAACATCGGGGGGGGGGATTGATTGAGAGTTGGCCCACCACCACCCAGACTCGCTTTAGGAGATGAAGTCTCCTATTCGAGTCCACTGAATACGCCAGCAAAAGGCGCACTTAAAAAGTGTGCCGCGTATAGGTGCGTGAGGGTGACCTTCAGGTTGCTCAAGAGCAGCCCGCAGGTCACACGACACATGCATCCTTTCGGTCACCAGAAGGGCGACCTCCAGGATGCACACACTCCAAGATCAGTTTACCCTCAAAGCCCCACAATTATTTTTTTTCGTTTATTACCCCAATTTATAAAAATAAATACAACAACGGAATACAATAAAATAGAGTTACAACGAATATCATACAAGGAACAATCCACAACAGCAAATAAACAAGAAGTTAGTTCGGCCTCTGTGCAGCAGATTCGCATGCACGGAGGAATCAACAGTAAACGATGTAAATAACTAGAGGTAAATCAACAATAGTAAATAGACATGTAATACAATAAGAGCAACCGATCAAAAGAAAACTCAACAAATAAAAACAGAAGAAATGAATAGATGTGTCAAAATAGATTAAATGAGACACACACAGTCAAAGCGCAGACAGATGCAGGGTCAGAGGGCAAACATACGGACACCACTACGTCCCATGGAGGGACAGACAACACAAGCACACTTGAGTTTCGCTCCGATCCACGTTCACAAGGAAAGACTCCTCGGAAGGCTCCACGCCAACTCCTCTAAGCAATTCCCACCTCTCTTTCCAACTATGCACGAATTCCCGGAAAGCCGCAAAGCTTTGACGGGAACGCAGAAACTCCGTCATGCTTACCGGTCTAGATGTATTCATCAACGCATTTAGCATCCTATCTCTCTCCAAACTGAGACACTCGGGGGGGGGGGGGGGGGGTAGTGGATATCCATGATGCAATCCCGGAGGTCGTGCAGTGGCTGACTGGATGGGAACCAGGGCTTTAAATAATCGAGCAAATGGCGCAGCCGATGAAAAAACATGCTAATAATGCCACACAAAAAGTAAAAGTAAGCATTGAGTAGTATTGTATATGTCAGTTTCATCAAGTCCTCGATATTGTGAGTCACCTCGTTGAAAACGTTTGATCATAAAAATTGAATTTTGGAAAAATACTTTGTTACATTTTATTCGTTGATTATTATTAATATTGACACTGAACTACGACTTATAAGATTTATTGTGATTCCTCTTCATTCTTGTTGGATTTTTGGTTTCAATACCTCCCCAAATTCCAAGCCAATAACTTATGTATAATATATTATGTCGCAAAAAATATATTTCTTTACTCATTTTTGCCGGCCTTCGTGGCTCAAGTTAGTTTATATCTGACTTAGGGCCAAAGGTTACAGGATCCATTTCTGGTGATCAAACAAGTTTTATTGCGTTTTCAGTCTGGATTGTGAGATGATTAAAATCACAAGACTCCAAAATAGAGCAACTTGACATACCTGTTAGTAATACCTGTAGTTGCTTGAGAAATTGTACCTAATATTTATAAACGACTTAATTTTAAGGGGTTTTATGTTCGATTATTTTACAGAGTTCCTAAATCGAGGAGGTTACCAATTCGACGTAAATTTTTATTTTATGTACAGCCATTACTTTTTACCACGTTATGCGATTTCGATGTTTCTTTTTTCATTAGAAAAAGGTCCCTTTCGATTGGTTCCATTTTGATTTGGTCGTGATCTGGGGTGGGGGGGGAGCAAGTCTGGTCCAACCGGCGAAATAAAAACCTTCACGATTACCCATATCATGGATATAATTATTATATGGAGTTATTAATTATTATGGTAATCGTGAAGGTTTTGATTTCGCCGGTTAAACCAGACTTACCCTCCTGAACTAAGGCAAGAGATTTGATGATGAAAATCAAGTGAAATCATGAAACTTATCAATTTGCGAAGGATTTGCGTATTATTGTACAGGCAAATTGTATGAATGATAAAATTACTACATGCATTCATTCCATTACGCCATGTAGAAAGAGAAACGAATGCCATATCTTGACACTGACATTCATTATATTTTTAAGTGTTTTACATTCTCATTTATTCATCCATTGAATAATTAATAAGTCATCACACAAATATATCACGATCAATAAATTTATCATAATTTATTAGAAATAGGTACATTTCACAACGACGGGTATATCATAATATGTATTTACTTCAATCCTCAAACCTTTGTACCTTTGATGTAAGAAATTATTACGAGCTATTTATAAAGCACACATTTGATATTGTAATTGCTTTTCCAAATCTATTAACATTCACAGGGATAAGTTATTGTTGTCGGTATCAACAATAAAATTTCAAAATCAAATTATTGTCTCAATAATATAAACCCACCTTCGATTTAGATTTATAATTAAGTATTTACATAGCGATTATCATAAAATTAAATTTTGTCGAATTATTGTTTTGATCGTTGTTGTGAGAATATACAGCTATAAGGAAGTTTGAAATTGACAAACAAAAGATATGCCTTCTATTAAACTGTAATCATAAATAGTAATTATTGGTATCTATTTACAATAGGAGAGAAACGAAGAAATAAGATTTAACCATGAACTTTGTGTCCGAATGTGCACAACGCCAAGTAGGTATATCAAACTTTGATGGCTGGGTCACGTGGAAAGTATGGATACTCAAAACCCACTTAGAAGGCTGTACTCACTGGTAGGAGAAGTGTTGGCAGACCAAAGCTGGGATTTATAGTTGGAGTGTTAAGCGTCGCAATTTAGAGGCAAAGAAAGAGAACAGAGAGAGACGGAAAGAATTTTTGGAGGAGGCCATGACCCATAATGGGTGGTAGTGCCATGCAAGATTTAAGAGTAGGAATTTAGATTCGTTGTTCTTCGGAGACAAACAATGTACAACCAAGGTCACTGATATAGTTAAATACCAACATGATAAATGTTGGGTATGCAGATTTTATGTTTTTTCTTCTGGGTCAAAATTCTATGATTAGTTTACACCAAACACCAACCACTTAATTTGACTAGATGAATCTACAATATGTATCAAATTTCCATTAAAGAGACAAATTGAAGTTTCGTGTAATGGACAGTTAAAAAGAAGACGTCTCTAGTACACGTCATCTTTTATAATCAAATAGTAACTCTATAAAATAAAAATAATTTTAGCTTACCTATTGTCGTGATCAACGTGAGTGAGTAGAGGAAACTGGACGAGAAGGACCACCGATGCTGCTGTCCATGAAGATAGGTCAAGGTCCCCTTCTGTCTGTAGCTGACTCCCGTGCTGCCCCGCATTGCCCGCACCAGCATATCTTGGAACTCCATCACTTCCTGCGCCGCCAGCCTCGTCCAGTTGTCCTTGTACAAAATATTCAGATCCTCCGTTATGGACCAGAGTTTTTCCACCGTTTTCGACCTGATCTCCGCACCAGCGAGGCTGTCTGTCGTGCTGGGATTCGGTTGAGAGGCAGCGACCGACGTCTCCGTGTCTCTATAAGTTGAAAAGGTCCCTTCGAGAGCCATAAACGCAAACGCACCCAGCAATGTGTAAACCAAAACTATTATACACACTCCTAAACATGTCAAAATTGACGCCGAAGACGTTGGAGTTGGACACGTGCAACAGCAGCAGAGAACCGAATCTTCGCGCGAGGCCTTGTTCGGCTTCTGCGGCCTCTTCTTCGAGAAGCAGCAGGCAGACGCGGCCGTCGAGGAACTGGGGCTGCAACTCGGGTTTCGATATAGAGGGTACGTGGTCGATGATGGATTTGCACCCGAGTCGTGCATCATCTTGAGCTGTGCTCTTCAAGTTTTCAATTCAACAACGCGTCCACCTTCTCTAACGTACTTTTTCTTAACTGGAACCTTTGTGGAGACATTTTTAACGCGAGTTTTGTTACATAACGTCACATTAAATCGGAGAAAAAACATTGTTTCTATATCACCACTTTTCACAATTTCAAAAACAACTAGATTAAAGTTTATATTGTAGTTTTGTTTATCTCTATTACGTATAAAATCTTTAATTGTGACAAATTGTATCGTCGTTTCACCTTCAGTATATTTTTCTCGTTATTATGATTCATCGTTTCCGTATATCATTTTTGATTTCCTGCAAAATATATGTGGATGACATTCACTGTGCGGTTTCACAGATTCTCTTGTGGAATTGATACCTTGTATCGCACATTTATCCCGATGACACGGAGAAATCTGGTTGTTAAAATTCCACAGAATCGATATTGTCACATTTTTCGCGCACGATTTGCTCGCATTTGTATCTGGGAATATTTGCGATCGAGGAGGCGATTTGACATTTTTACATTCGCAAACAAGTCGAGTCAGAAAGACGGAATCCTATATTGATCCGATTGCCTCTCGATTTCAGCTCGAATAATAATAATGGTATGCAAAACCTTTGTTTTCATCTCCATTATTTATGAGACCAGAGCGAATTCGGTTTTTTGGTTCATTTACCTGGGAGACTTCTCCGGAGGTATTAACTTATAATATTTTCTTCGGTTCACTTTTGATAACGCGAATTTTTCAATAAACTCCGATAACAATGAAAACGAATTAGCGTCCCGTTTAAGATGGCTGGCTTTAATGCGATCATTTCGTTGAAATAATTGAAAATATCATTAGTGGTCTTCTCGTACTTTTTCGATTCTTCACGCTCCGCTGGGCGGATTCCCGATCTGTGCTTTCGTCCCCAGGGAGGACGGTGTCTTTTTAATTTAGACAAAAATTTTATTCTCGTGTTCTCATTACAACTGAAGATGTCGCTTCTTTCTTTGATTGGCTCTTGGAGTTTGTGTTTATCTTTTCATTAAATCAACGGCGTTATTCATATCCAATCTCGTTTGAATTTGCGCCATTGTGGAGTGTTTTTCAGGTTAATTGTGACGAGCGCGTAAGCAACCATCTGCAAAGAAAATAAAGAAATTAGTTACATCAGGATTTTTATTGTATGTTCTTTATTAGTATTTTTTATTAAGAACTATTTAGCATCTTGCTGCTACCACAAAACACATCGTCAAAAAATACAAAAAACACATAACAGTTGGATATATAACACCGGTTCAGGGCAAATCAAAAACCTAATTACACCCAATCAAATATAATTGAAATTCACATTTTTTCCTCAATAATTATTAAATGTATAATTTAATTCAAGAACTCGATACATAATTTACTATCTATATCACACAACTGATCAAATGAATACCTCGGCACAGGACTTCCCAGTGAGGTGTTCATCGTATCCAATCAATTACAATACTTATCAATAAATAATACACGTACACACACATATGTATGTACACACGCACTTAACTTCTACCTCTAGTATGTAATTGTGTTTGTAACTTTCTCATTATATTGTTAATAATAAATAAATAAATAAAAAAAAATATATTTTATAAGTTGCATATACGCAAACATTTGATTTTCAGTACAGATTCGAATATTTTTGAAGTTGCATATACGCAAACATTTGATTTTTAGTACAGTTTCGAATATTTTTGATGTTGCATATACGCAAACATTTGATTTTTAGTACAGATTCGAATATTTTTGATGTTGCATATACGCAAACATTTGATTTTTAGTACAGTTTCGAATATTTTAGATGTTGAATATACGCAAACATTTGATTTTTAGTACAGATTCGAATATTTTTGATGTTGCATATACGCAAACATTTGATTTTTAGTACAGATTCGAATATTTTTGAAGTTGCAAATACGCAAACATTGGATTTTTTATTAAGAGGCTATAGTAGGCTATACATTATATTTTGAAAATGATTTCCCTAATACCCTCAAAAGATACGTCTTTGAAATAAGGAACAGTTTGTATGTACATCTATAATCTATTGCATGATTTTTTTTGAATTTTGAGTTTGTTTAATACTTTTCTTGTAAAATTAGTTTCAGTAAAACCCTTTTTTTATTTTTTACTGTAAGTAACTAAAAAACTACAAGGCCTATGAAGTATATTTTTACTTTATTCGATAGAGAATATGAAAATCTACCGGCTGAGTATTTTATTATTATAATATTTCAATAACTCTTCTTGCTATTTAAAAAACCTCTAAATTTTACCATTTTCGCACGATAAAATGTTGTATATCACATATCAGGTGATATACAATATTTTCTCGTGTTTCATACATTAGAAGCTAATTTATTTAGTGTGCATTTTTGCGTACATCCGTATATCCAGGGTATAGTAGGGCCTTAAGTACTATATTTACTATATCATCGACTATTTTTTAAGTTGCATATACGCAAACATTGGATTTTAAGTCAATAATTAAGTCCGTGGACATATTGTATTTTACGCCCATGAACCTTTTCAGGAGCCACGTTACACGGCAATTTATTGTTGTAAAGTGAAATTAACTTATGCTTGATGGTATGTCATTTGACTTTCATATCGTCGTTTTGGGTTCGATTACATTGAGAGAGAAATTTATTTTAAATAGTTAATCATTCATTTCACACTTCTCTGAGATGATTCTTAAAAATATATTTATATATGTATGTTATTATATATTTAAACGACACGATTCCCTATAAATATTATTCGGCTATGAAAATATACAAGTCAATTATTTTCATGTAAAATTTATGCTTATTTTTAAAAAGTTATTTAATCCCGTTTCATTTGATAGCCAGACTTTTAAATTGCTTCATAAGTCGATTAAAAAATTGTCTAGAACTTCGAAATAATTTATTGAAGAAGTAAGTGGGTATTTAGCTTTTTAATAAGCTAACCACCTCCCGGATTATGAAAAGTTTTGCATGAATAAAAGTATAAGGATGAATAATCTGTAACTTTTCTGCCAACGTGATATATTTTTTTGTAATTATAATAGGTTGTTCGGAAAATCATTCGTTTTTTTTTCCATAGATAATTTAAATATATTTTTTTCACAGCCACTTTCACACTTGAGCCGCATTGTCTGCATTATCATTTCACATTGACGGTTATGACGGCTATAGCAGTCAAAATCGAATCTCTTATTCAGGTAATGACGGCTATAGCCGCCATGGCTATACCCGTCATATCTCTGGTAAGTAATATTTCTTCATCAAAGAAGAGAATGACGGCAATGGCCGTCAAATTTATTTTTTCTGGAAAACACAACATTCCGCATACTTACTTCTAACCTTCAATAACAATTCAATCGAAAATGAAATATTCCAAAAAATGGTTTGTCTATATGAGTGGATCCTTCATGAAATATGTGTCCACGAATGTGTTTTAACGGGAATTATATTTTATAAAATACTAGCGGACCCGACAGACGTTGTCCTCTCTCTCTCTCTCTCTCTACATTTTTTCACTCTAGAAAATTCTCTCTAATATACGTTTTGTTGTTTGATCTTGACGTTTCGATCACAAAATATATATTTATAACCTCACTTTACATTTCGGATGTTTTTAAAATTTTGCTATCATGAACAGAATATTATATCCCAATATAATAATATCACACGATAATATAATGATAATAATATACATAAAACTAAATTATTTAATATAATATTCACAAATTAATTTAAATATTTAAACGGAAATATTACGAAACATTACATTGAGATAACTTTGATATACCTATCGTCATAATACCACTTAATAAAACAGAATATACTTGTAAAAAAACTAAATAGCTTAATACAATACTTAATAATAAGAAAATATACAAACAACTTAATAAATTCATAAAACATTAAAAATATGAAAACAAATAGGTACATCAAGTGAGAAAAACATCAAGTTTTAATGTCATAACCAACATTGCACAATATTATGACATATTGGAAGCCAATGTTCCCACTATTCAAAATGCGTATTACGAAAATATTTATAACGATTCCCATTTTTATTATTCTTTTATTAAATTCCTTTTTGTGAATCTAATCCATTCAGGGACTCACATAAACACACACAAAAAGTTTCATCATAATCGGTTCAGCCGTTTAGGAGGAGTTCAGTGACATACACACGTACGGAATTTTTTTATTATTTATTTTTTAATTTTTTTATTACGTTATTTTTTTACAGCAAGGGTTTTTTTATTGTTTGTAGTCCTATCAAATGTGGAAAGACAAAAGTAGCATTTTCGGCATACTTAACTTAATTAGCTGTCGAAAACGTAAAAATCCTGTTCAAACAAAAAAAATAATTGTTCTGTATTGTTTCAGTACCAATTTTAAATTGACACGCCAAAATAATAAATAATGCAAATCATCGTTTATCAGCGCAATGGTACGAACTACTCTCCCCATAGGTACCTCTCCCTGCCATTTACCTATCCTATCCCACCTTCAAGGCCAATCAGTCGAGCAGTCGTCGTCGTTCGCCAGTCGCAAGCACTGTCATATTTCGCTCGTTATCGTTTGTGTTACGTAAAATTCGTTCGTCGCAAAACATCTCGTGTCGTTATAAGAAAGTTCTCGTAAAGTGAAACATTTATCAGTGCAATAGTGAAAGGAGGCGAATCGAATATTATATCTAGTCCTTTCTTAAATCCATTCGTTTCCTTGTTACCGGCAATCACACAAGCACGGATTAAAGATTCAATTTAATGCATAGCCTGTGACAATATTATTGAAACCAAAATATCTTCCTTCAATATTTCGATAATTGTACAGTCCACTTTTTTTTTTGTCGTTTTATAGCCCGAATCGCAACTCGGCAATCGGCGCTAACAATAATCGATGTGTATTGATAAGATATTGTATTGACATTCTTTATTGCTTCTCGGGCAATTAACTGGTATCTACTATGTTAAATATTAATTTAACACGCACCCAATCACAAGTTGCCACATTCTCGAGACTTACCATATTTATCGTCTCACAGATCCAGACTGAAAACATAATTTAAAACTCTGTCTCCACCGGGAATCGAACTCGGGGACTTTGGAACAGCAGTCAGATACCCAACCAACTGACCCAAGAAAGCCGGCGCCAGTAGCCAGTGTCAAATTTTGCTGGCAAAATGTCGTTCCGGCAATTTATTTATATCGATTTATTTTTATTGACATTTATTTGGTATAATTTCTTATAACATATAAAAAAGGATTCAGAAGACATCATGACAATAAAAAGGTCATGAGACCGACAGTTGGTAAACCGTTTGGTTTCTGTGCGGGCTTCCTGGGTTCGATCCCCAACAGAGGAGAAATTGTTTAAATTGATTTCTCACGTAAATATAGCTTCTCTGGGCTGGAAACACTGGTTAGTTGGAAGAAATTGTCATTTAGCAATAAACTCGGCACTTGCGCAGAAAGAAGTGTTTATTATAATTATTATTATATATCATAATTAAAAATTCTCCCCGATAAGAAGAAAAGCTTTTGCTACGTGAATAAAACCTTGGGAGAAAAAACTTTAAAATAAATGCGTTAAAGTCAATTAAAATATTTTTTATCACTTATTTGGTATATTATACATTAATATACATAATTTTTTCAAAGAAACTGAAGATATCATGACACTATAAAGACAATAAAATATCACAATTTTAAATTCAAAAAGGAAGAAAACCTTTGGCTAAGGGGAGGAAAACTATTCGTACAATTGAAAAAAAAACTCTAAATTTGCGTCATTTTCAGTTTAAAATATTGTTTATCACATATTTGGTGTGAAACAATATTTTTTCGTTTTTCATGTATTTGAAGGTATTTTTCTGTGAATATTTGTGTACATTCGTGTGCCAAAGATACACAAGGGCCTTAATTGTTATCAACATCATTAGTAAGTCGGCTGATGCCTTTAAAAAAACAGCGGATATAAGCATATCAGCCATAGCTGCTAGCCTATAAATAATAATACATAATAGTAATGATAATCTCAGAATAATCTGATTACTTTTCTGGGCAGAGTTGAGAATTTGTAAGTCAGATGGATGGAAAAATACCAAGAAGTGATTCGAAGTATTCAGATAAGAGTCATTCGATATCTTGGACATACGGATAATATGTCGAAGGGGCTGAAATTTAAACTAATTCAACTCATCCTCCGGCGCAAAGGAGAGAATTGATATTATTAAAGATATCTTATCTCATTGCTACCAAAAGTGTTATTCTGGAAAGGTTTAGTCAAGCAGAATTTTCAGTACGCGGCAGTAAGTAAATGAATGAGATAAGGAGAGGAAAAGAAAATATAGGAATAAAATATTATACCTACATAAAATATTTAATATTCTTATGTTTTACAAAATTCCATAGCAAATGTTTATTGTTTCATTATTAACATCATTGGCGCTACAGTCTGCTACGGACAGTATCCTCCAATTTAGTAGATCTGTTTTTCTGATGTTGCACAGCATCTCGTCCAGCCATCTCAACCTAGGTCTGCCTCTACTTCTTCTCCCTTCAGGACTTTAGTTTCAAGTTTCATTATTATAATTTTTGATTTTGTCACTACCTGATTATCTTTCTTGAGCAGAACGATCTGAGAAAGAGTTCCTGTTGAGGAGGTCTGCAGAACCCGCAATATGAAGGACCTTGTGTGGTAGAGCAAGCAAAGGAGGTGCTGCTGGTATCGTGTAGAAAGGATAGATGATCGGAGAATGCGAAGAGCAAAAATACAATATATTCCATTGAAGATGATGGCCATTTATTGAACGATATAAGTCAGTGACAAATTTTTTTTTTTATGTGTTAATTTACACAATTTACATTTGGTTATATAAATTTTGCACTAAATTGTATGAACAGTTTGTCAGTGCAAGCTACTCTCGTACACTATAATAATTATAACAGTGAAACTTTAAATTGATTCTTCGAGATGTCTAATTTCATTTAAAGTTTAAATGAAGAAAATATTTTGATTCTTTTACAGTGCAAAATGGACAGACGCCAAAAATAGCCGCCGAAAAACTCTTCGGAAATGATAAAATATAATGGTTATTTACTTACATTTCGGGCTGGCTTTCTTTATTTGACCCCAAATGCTTCAACTGTCTGTTTGCCGAAATAGAAAGGTCACATCGTCCGAACCTCTAACGGAACATTTTAAATTACCGAATAAAAAATCCCTTTTAATTTCGACAATTCCCCAAAATTAGCAACGCCAACGATTTAATTAAAAACATTTTGACCATTAAACAAGGAACAAACAGAATCGATCTTAATTGGAAAATAACGAATGAATTCGACAACTTCCGCAAAATAACGAATAATTGCTTTTCGAAATAAACGCTGAAAAAAATACGCGATTCTCCGTATCGGATCTATTCTGCTCCACCACCACTCGTTCTGCTCGCGGGGACTGTATCGGAGCCTTGTCAGAATTTGAACAATGTTATTTATAAAAAAATATTTGATTTATGCTTTGATTGGACCAGATTCAAAGTCTTATTCCACGTTCAACTGAAACCATATTAGTAAAAATAATTGACTAGCAGATCAGTCGATACTCGATTTTAAGCTCTATTTCATATCTGCCTTCAGCCATCTCTCCACTGCTGAATGAAGGCCTCTTCTGAGTACTTACACTCGTCTCTTTTTGGTCTATTTCATACGACAGCACCAAATTTAATTTTGTTAATTTGGACCGTAGAACAGAGGGAAAAAGAACGCCTGTCTGCATTCAAGATGTGGTGCTACAGACGCATGTTGAAGATCCACTGGTCGGACCACATCCAAAATTGTGAGGTGCTGAACAGAGCCGGGGAAACAAGGCAACTCCTCAAAAGAATCGCCCAACGACGATCCAACTGGATTGGCCATAACATGAGGCACCCGGGTCTGCTCATAACCATCGCGGAGGGAATGGTAGAGGGCAGCAACTATAGAGGCCGACCAAGAAAGAGCTACATGGACCAGGTGATCGACGACATGTGCTGTAATAGCTGTGTGGAGATGAAGAGGCTGACAGAGGACAGGGCGGAGTGGAGTAGAAGAGAGGCAACCATAGCTGTTACAAACCAATCCCAGGATTGAAAATGATAAGAAGAATTTGGTTGTTATTACCTCAAAATACTGTTCTCGCACTATACAATAGCTCTGTTAAACTCTAGCTATTGAAATTTTAAACATTCGATATTTTTGTATGAATTCAATAATTTAAGTCAGTCAATAATTTTCTTCTTGCTGTGCCGCTCTTACCGAAGGTTGTCGACTATCACACCAAACTCATCCCGATCCTGCTCCATAGTAATTAGTGACGCCGCATCCAGAATCTCGAAACACTGCCTGAGATTTTAATGCCACGATATTCTTCTAAAACATATGCTCACAGAAAGTAAAACCAGAATTTACAAAACGTGCGTAAGACCCACAATAACCTATGCCATCGAACCCAGAGCCGATAACATCAGAACAAAAAATCTCCTCCGGACTACTGAAATGAGGACACTGCGCTCCATAGTGAGCGTAACACTAGTGGATAGAGTCCGGAACGAGGATATAATGAGGATGTGCGATGTAAACGACATCATCCGCTGGGGTAGAGGGCGAAGGCGTCAATGGAGAGACCATGTCGAGAGAATCGGAGACAAACGACTGCCAAAAATAGTCTCCAAGGATGTCCCGGAGGGTCGTAGAGCAAGGGGGAGACCAGCAAAAAGATGAAGTGACAGCTGGATATCCAGATCACAAGAGGCAGTCTCCAAGTGAAAAAACAGGCCTTCGGCCTAAAACCAGAGGAAGTGGAAGAAGATATTCTTCTACGCCCAATACTCCGTCTTCCCTTCAGTATTAGTTGTTGAAAGGCATATCTATCACCACGGAATATGTGGCCAAAATATGCGGTTTTGCATCCATCGATAGTGGCCAGCAGCTCCCTTATGATTTTTATTGTATAAAATTGTATGAATGGATGTATGTATATTCGTGAAAGAACTTTAAGGGCTATCAATGTCTGATGTTTTACCCGAATTTCTAAAAATGAAATTCTTCTTCTTGCGCCGCTCCCTACGGAGATTGGCGACCGTCACATCAAACTCATCCCAATCCTGCGCCAGCAAAATTAGTGACGCCGCATCCGGAATCCCGAATCACCACCTGTGATTTATAAGCCACGATATTCTTTTACGCCCCATTCTCCGTCTTGCCTCTATCTTTCCTCCACTATAAATTGTAGAAGGGCATGTCTATCACGATGAAAATATGTGGCAAAAATATAGTGCTTCGCGTCTCTTGACAGCGGTCAGCAACTCTCTCTTTTCGTCATATTTAAAACGTATTAATTGGAGAATCTATCGACCCTTGAGATGCACATCAACCTTTTGTACAGCCTCATCTGGATGTTTCAATTTTATTTATTGATGAGATTTTGAGTCATACAATCGTAATGGAAACACGGATACTCTTACAGCTCTCATGTTATAGGAATGTTTACATAATTACACTGTCATAGTAATATATTATATGTACATATAGCAATTATTGTGAGTCATGTTGGTGAATTGGGGTTCCTTTCCAATCCTCTCCTTTCCTATTTCCATTAATTGATGCTCCAGCCTTTATGCCTTATATTTTGTTTCATTTCATTAATTTATGTTTATCTATTTATTTTTATACATTTTTTAACTTCTTTTTGAATTACTTTGTTTGTTTTTTTCGGCTTCTAATGTTAATTTCAATTTTCGTGGAATCAACTTAGTTGATTTAATGTAATGCCATTGCTCATTTTTTGTGATAATATATTAAATCTATTAAATAAAAAAACAAAAAAACTCTATAAGAGGTTATGAAATAATATTGATAAAAATGAAGAATGTCACCGCAAGTGAAGTAAATATTGTACTTAAAGATAGGAGTTCGGCAATTGTATGTTCGGCGATTGTAAATGGAATTCCACTCTTATAAGTCTTAAGACTTTTGTGAAAACAAGAACCAGCTCAAATATCTATTGATACAAATTAATTAGTGGTCTCTGGTTATAAAAACTACGTTAAAAGGAACTGTGTGCCTGAAAACTTGAAACAGAGTGATGAAGTAAGTAATTTAACAATATCTGAAAGGTATAAAATTAGAATGAAAGAATAAAGCGACCTCATTCATTGCTCTGAATGGCCTCATTTAATGGTGAATTTACCTCAGTAAGGCTCAGTCGACAAGAAAGGTGATTTGTGAAATGACTTGAGGTTTTTCCACAGAACGAACGAATCACACCGAAGAGTTTAGTGCGATTGTTGTGAAGTTGTGACGTCAGAACGGAATTTGGCTGTGACGTCAGGAATCCGTTTGATGACATTTGTGTCGGTTTCAGTGGTCGGATTCGACAATACTTACTCTAGTTAAAAACTCATAATTAATGTTGTACTAGAGATCAATTTTTGGTTGTAGAAGTAGTAGTAGTTACATTTATTTTGACGTAAAAACATATATAATAAATAATACATCTAGTTAAAACAAAAAAAAAAAAAAATAAAACTTTTTGAAATAAATAGTAATAGTAAGAATTTTACATTAAATTATACAAATATCATGTAAAACTATGGAGAACATTAATAGTTTTATTTATGTATTCATCACCTAGCCTATCATACAATTGTAGACCTTTATGGTATAAACTATTTTGTGTACCTTTTTATCTAGTTTTTGGGAGTCCTTACCTCCTCTCGTAGGGTAAGTGTGAACATTGACATTGAATAAGATATTTTTTTTTGCATATATTTTGGAAGCATATTATTTCTTAGTTTGTTAATCATAGTTTATGTATTGTATATGCTGTATTGCTTAACAGTCATATTTGAAAATAGATTTGCAATCTGTTTCTACTGACGGTCCTGAAACGAGGATGTCCAGCTCTCCTTTCATTTCTAAAGTTGTCTTTCTGGTAGTCTCCGATCATCTATCGGGATGCATCCTTTCTACATGATACCAGCAGCATATCCTTCGCCTGCTCCACCTTACAATGTCCTCCACATCGCAGGGTCTGCAGCCATCCTCAACATGGATTCAATCTCAGATCGTTTTGCTCAAGAAAGGTCTCAGTGACTTCATATCTGTTCTGAGTAAGTGTTATGTCATCATCACCCTTACTTGAATACTCGCTGCGTGTTTTAGTTTTTTGATCATTTGTAAAAATAATAGAAATCATATCACTATTAATATGCGTTTATTTTAAAATATTTTTTGGTGCAGAAAAAAAAACAATAAAATCATTTGTAGTCATCATCTCTTTTACTAATTTGTTCGCAAGTTGTAAAGTAGAAGTATGATATAAGTACAAATTTAAATTTTTAAAAAATTAGTTCGATATGTTTCAAAGATTGCGTTTTATTTTATTTTTTTAAATGATTTTCTTCGAGTAAAAATATTATATTGTGTAGGTGCATATTATTATGATCATAAAACTAATAATGATATTTAAATTCAGGCTTATTGAGTATATTGACCATACTCAATTAGCCTGAATAGTATAGTAAATAATAATAATATGTTCACATTTATGACACGCTTTTGTGATTATCATAAATATGTCAAAAAACGACGATGTAACATTTCACGCACGATTTGATTCCGTGCGAATCCGTCGTACTACTCGTTCACAGAGTTACCTTGGACCAAAAGATGGTGATTGTAAGTAATCTATTTTTCAAAGTGATGGTGAACGAACATCGCTTACCCGCCCATTTTTCAACTCTAGCCCGAACGATTCCCAAACATTTTGTTATTTTGAACGAAATCTCCCCTTTTGCGTTTAGATTCCTGCGTCGTACGTAATCACCAATTAGTGAGATTCTAATTACGATTCTTTTCGACTCTCACTCTCTCTTTTTCTCTCTCTCTGATTGAATCAATTCAGTGATTCTGTTTTTTTTTTGCGAGGGATAGAGATTTCATCAGGATCATTTACATTTAAATCTGTAGTGTTACAATTTTGAGGGTTTTGCTGTTTACGAAATAATAAGAGAAAATACTTTTCTCTCTCATCTATTATACAGAGAGGTTAATTTGGATTCATATATTCCCTATAATTTTCGGGGGTAAATTTTATTAAATTGTACGAGATTGCAAATAAAAACTCCAATTTTCTTTTTGTCTTTGATATTGAAATTTATATTAATTTCAGATTTTCCGAGAAAAGATCGTATAAACATAATTTGTGAGACCAATACGATGTTTTTTTTATCATTCAGGATCAATAGAGAAAATTAAACGCAATAATCTATTTGCATAATATAAAAATGAATAATCCCTTAATAATTTTTATATAGGTACCTAATATATGTATATGTTAAGATATTATAGAACTCCATTTGATAATTACATCATGATATGAATAAACATAAGATCGAGAAATTTCCAACTCCACCAAAATTAAAATCATCAGAACTCTCATCTTCCCAATATTTCTTTATTTTGCCGAAACCTGGACAATGAAGTCCCTTGATCATGCCAGGATTGACGCATTTGTAATGTGGTGTTGGCGTCACATGCTGAGGATTCCGTGGACTGCAAGAAGAACGAATGACTCGGTCTTTAAAGAGCTCAAAATAAAAGAAAGATTGTCTTCAGTATACAGCCGCCAGGTATTGAGCTTCCTTTTGTCAAATCGCCAGGAGAGAACCATGTAACCTGGAAAAAAGTATTATCACAGGAAGTGTACCAGGCAAAAGAAGTAGAGGCAGATCTCCTGCGTGATGGTGTGACCAAATTTAGGAGATGACCGGGAATGACCTTTATTCGGCGGTGTGAGCTGCGGAGGGCAGAGAGGACTAGAGGCGACTAGTTCTGTCCATTAGCGGCCCCATAGATCACGACCCTCAGCATTAAGGAAACGAAGAAGAAGAAGAGAAGATGGGTAAAAATGAGAGTTTTTATTACACAAAAATATTAGGAATCAAAAAAATAATTTCAATGTTGCTGAAAAAAAAATATTGCGCAGGAAAGATTCATACGAAAAAAAATGTTTGATTAACAATGTATTGTATAAACATGTCGTATGACCGGATATCCGGCCTTGTTTAGCTTGAAAAGGGTTGGTTAGGCGGACATTTTATTTTTCAAATATCATGATTATTTCACCCAGCGGACGGAGGACAGACTCGACTCTCCTTTTTTGATATTACTTTTTTTATGAATAAATTAATTTTGGATAAGTTTCAGTTCGGCCCTCTCAGCTCTGAAATAACGTGAGAATTGGTCCAACTCCAATTTGCATAAAACGTCAGAGTTTTTAATTAATTTCAAATCCCTTATACTCTCCGGTCCCTAGACGAACGTTAAACAAACTTTGCCAAGATCTGTAAATGGATTTTGAGTCATTATTATACTCGTTATAATCAGAAATCACAAAATATTCGATCACTAGTTGCACGGAACACACAAGATCCAACTGTCGATGGCGATAGTATGTATAATTAAAAAATACGTACCAAACTATTAATATTCAAACACAAATTAATAAATATTTAAAAATATTTTGTTTCTATACAAAACATGTAGGTATGTACGTCAGGATGGAAGAATATGGAGGTCAGTCTGTTTTTCCTACCCAGAATATATCCTATCTTGACATACTATCCTACATGTGTTGTGTAGAAAACAAATTATCTTTAAATATTCAATGTTTTGGATTTATGCGTTTATGTATAGTTTGATACTTATTCTTCAACTATACATACTATCGGTATCGACAGTTGAATCTCATGCATTACATGCACCTAGTAATCAGAAAGTTTGTTAAGGTTTAAATCAATAAATCAAATGTAAGTAGGTACTAGATAGTAGGTACTAGTAAGTAGGTACTACAATAAATCAAATGTAAGTAGTATCTTTCATTTACAATCTGTCCCACAATCGCTTGATTTGAGTTTGAATTAATAGAAATTTGCATTCATTGGTTTGGTTGTACATATCGAACACGCACTTAATGAAAGTCCTGCGTATTGCAATAATTAAAGTCCTTTTTGAACAATTAATTTATTTAATTTATGCAGATAAGAACACTTAACTTTTACACTGTCAAATTATTGAGCCGAACATATTTGTGCTAGTGGTAAATGACAGCTGAAATATCCAATATATAACCCACGGCTTTCTCTGTGTCCACATCCAGGCGGAAGAAGAAAGATTGTTCGTGTGGTATACGGCTTTACCGTATACACATAGATATATGTACATAGAGGTATGTTCATCCTCGATGGGAGTGTGTCTCTTCGTGAAACGAATGGTCGGATCAGTCCGGTATTGTTACTCTTACAATATACACGCTGTTAATGCTCGCATTTTTATCCAACTGTCGATTCGTTCAAGAGAATGAAATTCTTTTGAAGGAAGAGGCAGTTTAAATCCAAAACGCGTGTATGAAGGAATTGTATGCAGGGTCTACTTTTATCACGGCTTTTCCAACTTTGAAGTCAAAAAACACCAATTTAGAGGCTTCGCAGCATATATGTTCCATATACGGATTTACTCAGAATTCGGAGTAGAACATTTCGTGTGTCTGTGTGTCCGTCCCCCCTTTATAACTTTTGATTTGCTCAATTTACAGAGCCCAAAATTTCAGAACATATAAACAGTTATAGGCCTACAAACTTTTAAACTCAGAATTTTTAATTTTCGTTTCAGTCAGGGGTTATCAACTTTTGAATTTTTGGTTTATTTTTCCATATCTCAGAAACCACAAAAGCTATAACGCTGAAAATTGGAATAAACATAGACAAATACAAAATTTAAAATTAGTTTTTTCAAAAAACTCCAGGGTTTCTCAAACGATTTTTATTAAGAAAAATATTTTTTTATTATAAATTTATGAGTTTAACTGCCTATATTTCATTATACATATATAATGCAGGAGATACAAGAAATTGGACGCGAAGATTGACGGAGGCCAAAGCCTGGGGTATAGCGCCATTGAAGAAGAATAAGAGCAACCCACGAATTTAAATTACCAACAGAATGTAGGGAAGTAGATAATTTTTTTAGAAAAACCATTGTTCAACGTCGGCTCATTAAGGCTGCAAATATTTACTTACTCCAGTAAAAATTAAATTTGAAAAAAATTATGTATATGTAAATATGAAATGTTAAAAAAAACATATATTAAATTGTAGACGTGAAAAAGAGGTATTAGAAGAAACCGCAGGTGTTAAAAAAGGCGCAACACTTTTGTTTGCTGTTTAAATTTGTTCAGTAAGCGTGTAATATATTTTCCGAGTAAACAAACTCGAAATTTTCGATGAATCAGTGGGAATCGTTTGGTTTTGTAGCGAGTTACTTCTTCTTTCGAATTTGTTTATTTTTCGTGTCTAATTTCCGTCTAGACTGAAACTCTTCCCTCGAAAGATCAAACTGAAAAAAGGCGATGGATGGATGTAACTTTTTTGTAAATATATTCGAGTTAATACTCAAATAATTTGTGCTTCGATCGGGAGGAAAATGCTCCTGCTCGTAATAAATAAAACAAGTGATTTATTTACTTATGGAGTAAATCGTTTATTGTGATTTTTCGTGGAATAGACAAGTTTGTTATGGAAATGTTCTATCAAATTATACGTTAATGTACATTATTAAATGTTTATAAATAAATTAATATGCATCATGCAATTTAAATTTTTATTTTATTTTAGTTATTAATTTTACATATTTAATGAAAGTATTAAAATATAATTAAATGCTTGAAATATTGTGTGCGCTTACTGGTGTGTGTGCGTGTTAATGGTACCTAAGTGTGCATTTGCGATGGTCCAATGAACGGCTCACTAGGAAGTCTTGTGTTTGGCTGTGTTCAGATTCAACGCTCGAGGTCGAACGTCGAATGTACCTGAAGTTGCAGATTATGGCGTTGTTCACACCAATCTCACTGAATGCTTTCGAGCGGCGCGGCGTTTCAATCTAAGCGCAGCATCGGGCGTTTTAAATGTCAAATGTCATTTATCATAAGTCTCTTTTTAGGTTATATTTTCATCGAAAAACAACAATTGATCAGCGGAGTAATTAATGATCTCTGACCTTATATTGGAAATTTTTGAATGATATTTTTATAAATTAACCTCTTTGTGAATGCACATTGCCATCATAAATAATATCAACTGACATAATAGATACCACAAAAACAAACAGAAGTCATCATTCCAGAGATAAAATAGAAGTCAACAGATACTATAACTGTCAGAGCGTTTTTCACCCGACAATTTTATAGATCGTTTGGTGCGTACACTCGACGTTCAATCTGAACGCCTTAGTGTCTTTCGAGCGTCTGTTTCCGGTTATTATGAACGGCTTAGATCGTCCCTAAGTAAGTGCAGTCGGCGTTCATTGTGAACGTAGACCTGAGGTGTTTATTTGATCAGTTGAATGACATAAATAGTACATAGTGTATGTTGTTTTCAGATTAAATTATATGGCAATTTGTTATTGTTATAAATGAAGGATTTAATTACGTTTGTTTTGTGTGTTCTGAACCAAGGTTATATGTCCATGATTTTATGTTTTTTGTAGTTTTATGAAGTTGGTTGTTATATGAATTAATTTTGAGTTTCCATAGATACCAGTTAATTTATAATATTTCTCTTGGATTAATATAATATTACGCCAAATTCAGAGAATTTGTGTTTTGAGTATTTGAATATTCAACTGTTGATTTTAATAAATTGATATATAGCATTATTTGGAAAAATTAGGATATGGCCATTAAAAGCAAAGTGAGAATCTACAAAGCATGCGTAAGACCAGTGATGACATATGGTATAGAGGCACGAGCAGACACAGTCAGAAGCAAACAAATGTTGAGGACTTCAGAAATGAGGACATTGAGAGCTATTGCAGGCAAAACCCTGAGAGACCGATTGAGGAACTCCAGAATAAAGGAACTATGTGAGGTTGACGATATCATCAGATGGAGTAGGCAGCGGAGGAGGGACTGGTATGGTCATGTCCAAAGGATGAACAGCACCAGACTTCCTCATATCGTGCTTCACAATCAGCCTCACGGAACCCGCCCTTGCGGTAGACCGCCAAAAAGATGGAGGGATAGTTGGGGGTCCACCTCACAGGAAGAGCAGGCCTCTTAAAAAACAGACCTGAAGGTCTATTCAAAAGGAGAAGAAGAAGTTATTAAGCTAAAAGTATTCGAAAAGTTTTCATTGATTCGTATTACATATAAGGAAGAAATTCTCGCTTTCTAATAGTCTTTTCAACTAATTTAACACAAAATAAATAATAGAACTATTGATTTTTTGAATATTTTACCCAATGAAATATGTATACGTTACTAATTTTGGAATTCGGTAAGCAAAAAGTAAGGCGCATACCTCACTTAATTCAATACCGCACATTAGTTACACGCAAGATGTTGTAGTGTTCGGACGTATTGCCGTAATCAAAATGCCATTTTGTGTGATGAAAACATGTAAAAATCACACTAAACTGTGAAAGACCGACCAGATATATCATTTGATGCTGTATATTTATTCGATAACAAATATATTTATATGGATTTGTCGATAGTCATTTTTATTTTGAGTAAAAAAGAGAGCAGTCAAGTCATATTCGCTTGTAGGTATTCAAAGGTATTCTGTTGTATTTTTCAGAACAGCTATAGCTTAATATATGTAAGTTCGTATCATTCTCAGTCAGTATTCGGTGTAAGAGATAATGTGATTGCACTGGAGTTAAAGAGAAAATATGTCTGAAATATGTGTATATTATCATTTTCTTACTTAGTGTATTCTATCGTGTGTGCTCTTTCTTATCGACATTGTAAGAATTCGTGAAACTGTACCATTGTTATAGAGCGTTTTGTTCTATATAACGTGGCTATATGTATAATGTCATTGATCATACCTACTTATACTTATATTCTCAATAACTTTTATTTATATTGTTTTTATTATACCCAATGGTACTACGTTTGTTTACTTACAGTACTTTCTAGAAAGTTTCTAAGAATATACACCCATGACATGAATCCAGTATATATCAAGACAGTCCCTGAATAAATGAGAGGCCACATCATGCGACATGTCCTTTGCATGTTTATTTTAAGGGTTTCACTACTCTTTGTTGGTACAAAGGTTGGTTGGTACGTAGATATGTATATATGAAAATAATTTATTCTTCTGAAGGCACTCAGACATGCCGTACAACTAGTTTTCATACGAAATAATAGATGTAAATATTTAAAGTTGAATAAATTTACGAAGGTACTTCTATCGTCGAGATCAAAATTTGTGTGAAGGTCAAAACATAATATGTATCATCTCTATTTTATGAGTTAGGTACACTGGTCGTTATGTTTATGTCCAGAAAACATAGACTCTATGGGCTGATAAATGCCGTTCTATACTTTGAACACCGCATCATGTTCAAGAACTACCTACATACCTAATATTATATCATGAGAACATGATCTTGGGTATGTCAGAATAGATAGGAAAGAGTCTGTGAGCGCCAAACTAAAGTTCGTTGTAATATAATATAGATTGAAATTTTTAATGCGTAAGTACACCGCAGCAGGATATAACGATTGTCTACTATTTATTTATTTATTCATATGCCTACATACATATTTATTTATTTATTTATTTGAGACTGAAACATATCACAAGAATTGTATCTGCAATGCGCTACTATGGAAAAACCTTGTGCCGGGGCTAATGCATCTCGAAACAGTGACACATTAGTAGTGAATGATAAAATAACGAGAAAAATAAAAATATATTATAAAAAATACTTAAAGCAAAATCAAAATATAATGATGAAAACTCATTCCTACATACAAACATATAACAGAAACTCATAGCATGCACTCGCTTAACAGTACCTACTCGTTGATAAATGCAATTAATAATGTTTTAATTTCATCAATGTTGGGGGCGCAGATGTTGTTGAATTCCAATTTTCGATTTCATGAAATCAAATTCCTACTGATTAAGGTTCCATAATTCCTTTCACACGACGATCTTTCTTTCGCATGTGCAAAATCAGCCAAAACGAACGTTCGTCAAAAGAAAAAATCTGTGGAACCTGGAGCTTAAAAAATACGCCTTTAAATTTTTTAATCATATATATCTTTACTATGAATATCTTGATACGTTTTAATCATATATATCTTTACTATGAATATCTTGATACGTTTTAATCATATATATCTTTACTATGAATATCTTGATACGTTTTAATCATATATATCTTTACTATGAATATCTTGATACGTTTTAATCATATATATCTTTACTATGAATATCTTGATACGTTTTCTATGTTTAAAAGTGTTTTTCCATATGAAGTAGGTAATTTTTTTTGTAGTTTGATTCTTGTATTTTTTTAAATATGTATGTACTATCCTACCCCGTAAGGGATATGGCGTGATGGTATGTATGTATGTATGTACTATCTGACTTAATTAAGGTACTAAATATTTATGATCAATCCGTTTCTTGAGTAAAATAACTTTCTTTTTATTGATTTTAAAGGGTGCAATATCTATTCATCCATTCATATATATTCATTTATATTTTCATCGTTCAGAACACATATTGATTCGGAAGAAAACTACAAAATAAAAAAAAAATAAAAATTGGCTGCCTTAAAACAGGAATTATTCCTAGTTAGACAGACAGGTAAATAGTGGAACACAACCTATAAACCTACCACAAAAATGGGTGAATACATGTATTATACACTTATTTATAGATATTATTTTTTCTTTCTATGTATAAATTAAAGATAATTTTATATTTTTCCAATTTAATCTGTTTTTTAAAAGGAACTAAACAATTATCCAACTGTCGATTCGTTCAAGAGAATGAAATTCTATTGAAGGAAGAGGCAGTATAAATTCAAGATGCGTGTACGAAGGAACATTTTGTATGGCGTAGTGGACTTTTTGCATGCTAATAACACCAACTAGAGGCCTCGCTCAGTCGATTACTCAGAATTCAGAGTAGAACATTTTATGTGAGTTTTGTGTGTGTGTCTGTGTATGTGTCTGTGTGTCCCCCCCTTATAACTTTTGATTCGTTCAATTTACAGAACCCAAAATTTCAAAATATATAAACAGTTATAGGCCTACAAAACTTTTATACTCAGAATTGTGAATTTTTGTTTCAGTCAGAGGTTATCAACTTTTGAAATTTTGGTTTATTTTTCCATATATCTCAGAAACCATAAAAGCTAGAACGCTGAAAATTGGTATAAACATAGACAAATACAAAATTTCAAATTCTTTTTTTTTTCAATTCCAGGGTTTCTCAAACATTTTTTATTAAGAAAAATATTTTTTTTTATGATAAATTTATAAGTTGAACTGTCTAAAAAAGCCGAAACACCCCAACTAGATAATTTAATTTTCTATAAAAAATATTAACATTTTTTGTACATCTCAAATTTTTTTTAACAATTTTTATAAGAATTTTCATTTTCCGAGTAGGATCAAAGAACTGACCTCCATACTATCCTATCTTGACATACAAACCTAGGAACATGTGTTGTATAAAAAACCAAATATCTTAAAATATTAAATAATTTGTATTTATGGGTTTATAGTTTGGTACTTATTCTTCAACTATACAAACTATCGCTATCGACAGTTGGATCTCATGTGTTACATGCAACTATTTTATATTATTATTATCCAACATCATGCTGTACCTAATGGAAACTGAAATTTACACAACATTCCACTTATATCACGATAAATAACACGTTTCTTGATAAAATATAGATATATTTTACATGAAATTATCCATTGAAGTTTTCAAAGGACGAAACAATTGGGTGCTTTAGGAAATATTTAGTTTTAAAAGTATTTCCTTGCTCGCGTATGGAACATTTGGCGCTGCGAAGACAACGTGCTTTGGTTGTAGAACGTGAAGGGAGTAAGTTCAGGGACTATGGGGGAGTCAGAGAGTACTTACATACCTATCGTCCAGGATTGAAGAAGATCGTCCGTATAATGCGAACATGAATTTCAATATAAATCATGGACTGGCTTCTTTCTATACGCCGAGCTTTGAATAACTTGACGCTTCAACGCTTGCATTTGAACGTCTTCGTAATAAAACCATAAAAGTAATGAGCAAATACTCTACCTTGGTCTGGTATACTTTGACGTGGTGTTAATCTTGGTCTGGCTGCAAGAGTCTTGCGACTTCCATAAATTGCATATAATGGAAAATCACATATATTATATCCCTCATATTTTGTTATTTATTTATAAAGAGGTCTACTTTATTTATATGCTGATTGAATATACACCACATATGACATCAATCCTATAATACATATTAGTCTAAGATATAACAACGTCAAAAAGCAATGAATTTTTAATTGCTTTTTTATCGAATATTTTTTTAATTGCATATAAGCAAACATTGGATTTTTTTTCTCTTTCGGGAGTCAAATGATATTTTTATTGACAAACTCTTTTTTTAGCATCTCAATAGAGACAAAGTTGGGATATTGTAGAAGAACCAGGAACTCGAGGCACCTACAGGTCGTTAGCCATGTAGGTGCCTCGAGTTCCTGGTTCTTCTACAATATCCCAACTTCGTCTCTTTTGAGATGTTCAAAAAATGCTTTTTTACATATATTACCTTCCTCATTGGTGTAAGTCTGGCACCTGGGAGTGGTTGCGTTTACCAGTGCGCATCCCCTTTCTAAAGTAAGTCTTTTTTGTACCCTTATACCATCCATCTGATTACAATGAAACTTGGTGATTTGTTCAGCGCATACCCAGGATAATTAATGAAAAAATAATTCTTATCCTTTTTTTTATTTATTTTTTACATATTTCAGTAACAGGAAGTACATATTTCACAAACGCATGGATTTTATAGGTACATATAACATACAAATACAAATTATATTGAACTAATGTTAAAATCTCTTATAATGTTAAAATTCCGCATCTTATTCTTTCCTTCCATCTTATGCCTTTTCCATTTCCTTCCATCTTTGATTATTTGATGCCGCAAAATTTATCCACATGAGCTGAGAGAATTGATTCATCGTATTTATTTGAATAAATGATTTTGTGTTTTTGTGTAGGGAAAACAAACGAGGTAAAAATATGATCATGTTTTTAGAAAATAACTACATAAATAAAAAAAAACACTTGATGCTGGCCGTAAGCTTTCTGTTATAGTTAAAATTAATAAATTATGCCTGAAAAATGTAAAATCATAATTCTTCATTACAACACAGAAGAGTAAAGAAAAAATAATTTTAATTAAGTTGGGTTGTTGTTTCCAGAATGATCCTCCTAGATTAGAAAATATTGGACAGTAAACATTTGAACTGTTAAAGTTTCTTCCAAATTGCGTCATTTGGCAAACTTGCCTATGTATCTTCGGAGCTGTTTCAGTCCTTAAAGGGGGTGCATTAAAATTAATAGTCATCTTAGAGGGTCCAAATGTTTGGGGGTTGTTTCGGGCCAAAGTCGTAACGGGGGACGAGATGGTCTCCACAGGGTCAAACAGGTGCCCAGACTAGGGGTTGAATGTCCCAGATAATTATGCGTACCGAGCAATATGTGAGCTGGGAGTTAATGGCGAATGGGCTGCCTGATTAAGAGGCATGGACGCCGGCAAAATTAATGGCTTTGAGAATGTTTCTTGGCCGTTTTATAACAAGAGATTGTATCTTTGTTTTGAATTGATAAAGTAAAGGTTTTGCTGAGGACACAGCGTTTGATAATCCACTTGCAAAGTAATACACATATCATCAGTCTATCCTTCACGGATATGCATAGAAAACCTAACGACATAATATTTGCCACACATCCATTCAGCATCTAATACATGTCTTATTGTTGTTCAAGCCTACATACACATTTTCTTCTTTCAAAATATCGTTCAAACGTTCATGCTATCCTTTTTTGACCACCCTGACTTGTTCCGTTTCTGTTAGTTTTGTATGTTTTCTTCCGCGGGTCTTCCTCACTCATTTTTTCCAAGTGGCCAAACCACCTCAATGTGTAAAATTCTATCTATTATTGATATATCCAAATTTAAATTACAGTTCTTTCTTTAAAGTTGATTGACAAACCTTTAAAGCGTTTTTATACAGACAATTCCTAATACATCGATTATTTAAACAAGAATTATAAATCATAATTTTACTTATTGAAAAGAAAATAATATATTGAATAAAAAGACGGATGAAAATATGCAGAAGAAATGGACCGTTTTGATTGAAGAAATAGATTTTTTTTAATTATTCTGTGTTTCTTGTCCAGAAAAGCTATATTTAAGGCTCTTGTATACAGATATATGGAAACTTTTATACGGATGTACACAAATTTGCACAATAAATTACCTTCTAATGTACGAAACACGATAACATATTGTATATTACTGTATCTGTGATATGCTATATTTTTTCGTGAGGAAAATGTTCAATTAATTTTTTTTATTTATTTGTTTATTTTCTTTGGGAAGCTACAGCTCATTTACAGTTCAATGATACAATATTATTTTTACAATGTAAGAGCCAAAAAAGCATTCCATAAACATAATATAAAAACAAATAACAGTTTACAAGCCAAAAATATTCATGCACACACCTTTATACACACACTCACACATACACTCACACACACACACTCACACACACACACTCATACACACCATCACACACACATACACGCACACACATAAGTACATACATACATACACAAATATACAACACTAAGGAAGGGAAGAGAAAGGAGAGAAGAGAGACTAGGAGGACAGGACAGAGGGATATTGGTTGCGCATCACCTTCAGAACATCATGTCTAAATCTATAATATTTATATAGCAAAACTAGTAGGTAATTAAAATATTGAAATAGTAAAAAACTCAGCCGGTAGATTTTCATATTCTCTTTCGATTGAAGTAAAAGTCTACTTTATAAGCCTTCACTCAGTAAAACTCACTCAGTAAAAAATGCACTTTTAATAAATAAAATAATGATTTTTTAGCTGTGAGGCACCGGCTTAGAATAGTGCTTCCACTCTTTTCTATTACTGTTTTCGAGTGTCCCGTAAGAGCCGGGTAATCGAAAATACGACAGGCAACAATAACATCTGACATAGTTCAGCAATGAGGTTCACCATCCATTCTGAATGTAGTGCCTTTTTAGGTGAGACGAGACTGGTGTGTGGGTATACACATATGTGTTGTGCTCCCTTTTATAAGGCAATGCACACCCGCACACCTTTTGCTGGTTACCCCACATTGTGGGATATGACGTGATGGTATGAATGAATGAATGAATGAATGATTTTAAATAGGCTGTTATTTATTTAAAAGACGCATCTTTTGACGATAGTGGGAAAAATACGAGTATGTATATATATTCAAAAATTACTGTTTAGTCTACAATAGAGTCTTAACTAATTTGCGCTATAGAGTTCCACCAAGAATCGTCCATTGAGAAGTTAACATATGTAGATTTTAGTAATAATTTATTAATTTTTCCCATTTTTTAATCTCCACATGTTATCATTATGAGTGCTGGACGTCCAATTATTATGAATGCACACAAATGTATATAACAGAAATAAAATAGCTTCTGTATGGGTCTGTAAAATTAAGTGACCAACTTCATATTGATATTGTATGTGTCTCTATAGACAAGTGTATATTATACTCTCCACTTCTATCTTCCTCAAGGGGTAGGCAGTGAGAACCGAACACCACATTCTTCTATCTTGACACAAACATCGCCTCATCAACATTTATACACTGTCTCATACATGCTCATCTTGCTAGTAATGCAAATTTACTTTAAAATTTTAACAGGTATCATGAAAAAAATACATAGTATGAGTTGCGTGACAATGTTTTTGTGTGTATGGTGTATTGTGAAAACTTTTGTACTCTTGGAATCTTATATTTGTTTAAGAATATAATAGAAATGTACTTCATAAAAATGCATTTGGAGATAGTCAACATTTCAAGAAGAAAAAATGAACGCTTACTATGGTGTGGAGAGTTTAGCGTTGGCCACAACCCACTCGTTTATTTAAGTCATTATCCTAGAATTAAGACGCTTAATATTTATTAAATCATCATTACCATCCTGCGCTACACGATAAATAATGTTACTTTTAGAAATGAACGCCTCTCCCCTTTTCTACTTATTCCGTGGCGCAAGAATTAAAGAGCCGTTCTATAAAGATTCGTAAGAGCTTACCAAGTCAAATGAGCTCACGAATGAGCTGGGTCCATAATTTGGAATAAAGCTCTTTGAGAAGGTATCTTATTCAACATTAGATATCAGACCTTCGTCCCTACTGCTGGAATATCATTCCGAGTAAGACCCAAATGAAGCTTGATCTTAGGAGTTCCAGTTAAATTCATATTAGCGTAATGGGATAAAATGATACCGAGAGAAAATAACGTTTTATTTTTTTTGTTTAATTTATTTTTAAGTTAAAATCTGCTGTGAGGCACCAGCTAAAAATGGTACTGCTTTTTTCTATTATCATCGTTTTCGATGAAGATTAGAGCCGGGTAATCGAAAGTACAGCAGACAAAATAACCGAATATTTCGAATATTTTTATTATTGCATATGCGCAAACATTGGATTTTTTTTCCTCTGTCGGGAGTCAAAGATATTTTTTAACAGTTTTTTAATTATCTCAATAGAGACGAAGTTGGAATACAGGGATGACTTCTATGCGAAAAATGCATTTGTCACCTCAGGTATAAGAATGGTTGCTCTCATTATTTACAAAAAAACAATTCTATCAATAGATGGCGTAACAACAAAATAAATAAAAATAATAAGAATGTTGTTCATAATTTCACACACAGATGGCTGTAGTAAAAATTCCTTATTTTCAAGCGAAAAGAATTTCAGTATTACAATATATATAGAACTTTCAAAATTGAATTGATAGGGATCTCATTAAAAAGGCATAATTGGTGAACGTTGCGCAAGCGCATAAAGTGATCACGTAAACCAGCTGATGACAGGTCGTAAGCCCTGTAGGTGCCTTGATTTCCCGGTTCTCCTACAGTAAATATTCCAACTTCGTCTCTATTGAGATAATTAAAAATCTGTTTAAAAACCGAATATTTTTTTAATTGCATATATGCAAACATTGGATTTTTTTGCCTGTCGGGAGCAAATGATATTTTTACTGACAAACTTTTTAACATCTCAATAGATACGAAGTTGGGATATTATAGAAGAACCAGGAACTCAAGGCACCTGCACGGCTTACTACCTGTCACAGACTGGCTTATGCGATCACTTTATGCGCTTGCGCAACGTTCAACAATTATGCCATTTCGTATAGTTAAGCAATGAGACCCATTCTGAATTTAGTGCTTTTTAAAATGAGACAAGACTGGTGTGGGGGGATACCTACCTTAAAAAATAGAAAAAAATAAATGCCATAAACGGTAATAATGAATACATGTAGAATCATAAATATAAATAATCTGGGGGGCAAGTCCGTTCAAACGGTGTAAACAAAACCCTAATGATTACCAATATCATGGATATAATCATCATAATATTATAATTATATCCACGATATAATTGACTCTCTAGAATCATGGATATAATTATATCTACGGAAAGGGTTATCGTGTAGATTTTGATTCCATGGTCTGACCAGACGTGCACCCAGGAATTAATAGGTTGTATAGAGACCTCTTCAGAGCCTTATCTTTTTTATTTTATTTTTATATTATTTTAATACATCAAGTAGGTACCTATCTACATATTATCAGCCCCCCTAGACAACATGTCATTAAAGCTAAGCGTTATATCGCTAAGCGATAGAAATGTATGAAATTGGTGGCTGTCACGTGATGTCATAGCCACCAATTCCATACATTTACTATCGCTTAGCGATATAACGCTTAGCTTAAATGACACGTTGTCTAGGGGGGCTGGATTGGTTAATTGTTCCCAATTGAAAGCTTGACCAGTGCGTTTGTTGTTTAATTTTGATCTATTTAATATAAAATCCACCACAATAACATTTTTCTCATTTCTTATTACTTGCTGTTTGTTTACTGTATGTGTGTGTGTGTGTGTGTGTGTGTGTGTGTGTGTGTGTGTGTGTGTGTGTGTGTGTGTGTGTGTGTGTGTGTGTATGTGTTTGTATGTGTGCTGTGTGTGTATGTTATATGGTTCAGTATAATACGTGAGTATGGAAAGTGCCTGTGCATGTATGTTAGGAAGTGTATGATCAATTGTGCTGAATCCACTTTAAAATAATGTTGTTTAACTTACAAAACCAAAGACTGCATCCAATATAACACAGGGATTATCCCTAGCATATTGGAGAGTAAAATCGCTAATTGACAGCAAAGCGCAAGAGAGTGTCAATGGTTTGGATGTGTATGTGTACCTTTCCATTGTCTCTGTCTGAAATATGTATAGCATTCAATCTTTTTTTATATACCTTTATTATTGTTGTCAAACATCCGTATGTTAAATGCCATGTTTATTATAAATAAATAAAATAAATAAATAATTTAAATATTTCACACATAGGACTAACATAGTGAAACATAGACTGCACAATATAACAACATATATTATGTAACTAATTATTATATAACTAGTATACCACCTCGGAACAGGCCTGGCCTAGTGTGGTGGTACAAACCAACTCATATATTTGAAATAATTTTAAGTGTAATTTTACTGATGTATTTTACTTGTACTTATTTTGTATTTTTTTATTTTTGGTATATATAATAAAAAAAAATATTCAATTCACGTATTTGTGGAGTATCGTACTTGTGTTAATATATTCAAATAATGAAACGCGTTTTTAAAATGAACGAATTAATAATTAACAATCAGTACCTACAATGATATAGAAGTATATATAATAGAAATAATTATAATGTAGACACAAACGAATACTAATAAGTGAGAGCCGTAAATCAAGGAGGAGATCAAAACCCTTCGCACTGTTTAAATACTCATATTATGTACTTCGGAAATAATCGAAACCCCCTGAACTCTGCAATGTGTATAGCGTGAATCAGTATAATAATGGAATATTACCTATTAATTTTTAAGAATATTCCATTATTATACTGATTTACGCTATACACATTGCAGAGTTCAGGAGGTTTCGATTATTTCTGAAGTACATAATATGAGTATTTAAACAGTGCGAAGGGTGTTGATCTCCTCCGGAATATCTCCTACCAAAACTACTAAATGACATGATTGATTGGAGTAAATAATGTGAGCTTACGGGTTCTTCACACTCACACACATATACACACCCTTACACTCATACGTACACACATACATACACTCATGCACTATCATTCAGATATAAATGTTTTTCATAATATGTAGCTTTAAGATCCTACCTATGTAAGCACAGCAGTCAAAATTTATTGTTAATAATGTGAAAATTTGCTATTGGTTTTAGTTTTATACTAATGCATCTATACAATAAATGTTATTATATTGCTAATTTCCCGGAAATAAAATAAAATAAAATAAAAAAAAAATTAAATGAGCTCTTGCATATATACCTACACTACATGCCCAAACTATTTTACCCACTTAAAAAGGTACATGATGAGGTACGATGACGACAGCTATGTGCTCTAAGAGTTGTTCGGCTAGCGTAGGTCGGAACCTTAAGGGCTACTCATGAAGTTGATAACAGTAAAATTAAGATTTGCTTCAGACTTTAGCAATATTTGAGGTTAAATTAATGAAATAATACTATAAATTTACACAACAATTCATGACAATTTCACACTTAACGTACATATCAACAAATTTTCATGATTAAATGTAAAGAAAGATTAATATTGGATTAGGATCGAGTACTGATTTATACATTTTTAAGATTGCGGCAAGCTAAGATCGTATTAAGAATGTGTCATGAGTAGCCCCCCTGTATCGTAATATTATGTAGTATACTAAAATTAACAACAACTGAACTCGTCAACCTCAGATAAACACTGAGGGTTTTGATGGTTGACTATATTATCTTATATTAAAAGAATGTCAATAAATAACGATAAAGTTTCATCCATAAGAGAAAAAAAATAGCTGAGCACAGAAAAGATCATATATAAATTTAAAATTAAAAAATATATTTTTTTGGTTATGTAATGTTAGCAAATAAATTACACAGTATTAAAAGAGATTGCACTAAAAATACATTTCGCTGCTGTAATGTTATACTGAAATACATCAAATTCAGGTGAATTAAGTATTGAGTTATTCATATTGTTATAACAAGCCCAAACGAGTGGGTTGTGGCCACCACTAAACTCTCCACACCATGGTAAGCGTTCATTTTTTCTTCTTGAAATTTTGACATTATCTGAATGCATTTTAATGAAGTACATTTCAGATTCTCAAACAAATATAAGATTCCCAGAGGACAAAAGTTGTCACAATACATCATACACACAAAAACATTGTCGTATGTCATATGTATTTCGCTCCAATCAGAATACCGCGTTTCAAACGGCGAATGGAGGTTTTTTCTACATTTTCCTCTAAAGTTTACGCGGGTTAGTGTCCGTGGAAAACAGAATAACGATAGGTATTTATTTATTTATTTATTTATTTATTACATACACGGCCTCTTGGCCATTATAAAAATATGGTAAAAATAAAACAAAACTCGCATTAAACAAAAGAAAAACAACACAATAATTCATAAAAATACAAAATCCTTCACACAATTCGAAATATGTCCCACTCCGATTCGTCCAAATTTGTCTGTCTGAATTATAGTATATGAGAAATGTCAAAAAGTTGACTGCATTTATACGGACCTCATTACGTCGAACCGCGCGGATGAAATCCTTTTACACAAGCGCCCGTTGGTTAATAGACATTTTCGTACTCTGAAACGAATCAGAATGGGACACAAATTTATGTCCACATACATCGACCTGACACTACACTTACAGGTACCTACAGAGCTGGCGTCCCACCCACACAGCACTACAGACACCGTGCGAGAAATAAGAAACGCATAATAAATAGGTATGCTATAAGAAACGCATGTAGCGTAAAAACTTGCCGTGATAAAAGAACCGGAATAGGCCCGCTAGTAGTACATTCAATCAGTTACAGGAATAATTAACAAGAGAATACAAATAAAAAAAATGTCAAAAATTTAAAAAAAAAGAAAATATTGCGTTGGTATCGAAAACAGAAATTATTATCTATTGAAACATTCCTTGGGTATCTTAAACCTCTGTAAAGTGGTCGTTGAAAGGTTGATCTGGTCGTTATACAATGTTAGGTCGACCGTCCTTTTGTGTGTATGTGCATGTGTGTGTGTGTAAACCCATGTGAACTTGTGACCTTAAATCCACTGTCGTAGCAACAAAGAGATGGATAGTCTTAAGTTAGTTAGTTCGGGGACATACATCAAAATTCAATTACCTAACATTCAGATATCCCGAATACGAAATTAATCCAACTCGTGAAACTCAACTACTAAATTTGGGTTAATCTGCTGGGTAAAAATAATTCGGGTGAAATTGAGGTTCTAAAAATCCAGGAAATAGTTGTGGACATAATGTTTAATGTTTTAGTTTTGAGGTGTGTTTAGATAAAGGCAATTATTTAATTGCATTTCAGATATTGATCTTCAAAAATTTAAGTAGATATTACTTGAGACTTGAAATAAAAGAGGTGTTATTTTTGTAAAAAAGCGGTGTTAATATTCGCGTTTTTTTAAAGGTGTGTTATTTATGTATAAAAGTGAAAAGTACTGATATTTTCATGAAATCGGTGATGTTTTACAGTAAGAGAGTGACATTTTTAATTAATCGATGTATTTTTTTCTACAATGAAATGTAGATTAAGAGAAAACAAGTTATTTTTCACCATAAACAACAATAGGTATTTTACAAATTATAAAAAAAACTAATTGCATGTAACACATGAGATCCAATTGTTGATAGCGATAGTACCTATATGTAGTTGAAGAATACGTACCAATCTATAAATCGATAAATCCAAATTATAGAATTTTTCAAGATATTTTGTTTTCTGTACAAAGCATGTATGTACATATATATTATACATATATGTCTAATTAGAATAGATATGTATAAAGTATAGCGTCGGCCACAACCCACGCATTTGTTATATATTTTTGTGATTCATCGAAATAAATAACATCGTGTGTTTCGAGTGTTTCTTCTTTTATAACCAATCCATTAATACCTATTTCGTATGATAACATCTTCGCAGTCGTTCCAAGTTATTCATACCAAAAAAGAAAATTATTTTAAACAATTTCTCACAAACCTCTTGCTTCGCTGGGCTGAAAACACTGATTGTCATAAAGCAATAAACTCGTCACGTGGTTTATAAAATTCAGGAAGATTCCTTTAAAAATATCGGTTAAAAATCGCGAAATAAAAACTTTTCAATATCGTATAGTAGTCCCTTAGATGTGACTGCGGAGCTGACAGACAGTCCATTGAAGAGCCCGCATATAAAGGTGACCAAACTGACTTTTATGAACTTATCGACGAAGCCATTAATAACCTACATTAACTCTGGAAATTAATATCTGACAAGCAGGAAACTTGACCCTGCACAGCTAAAGTGTTATAATTTAAATGATGTCGAATATCTTTTTAATTACATACACGCAAATATTGGATTTTGTTCCCTATCGTGAGTCAAATGATATTTTTAAAGACGAACTTATAATATCTCAATAGAGACGAAGTTGGGATATTATAGAAGAACCAGAAACTCAAGGCACCTTTTGGTTACACATCGGTACAAGTAGGTAGTAAACAAGCCAAAAATGAAATAATATTTCTAGCGCAGTTCAGGGGGACATCTGTTCGAGACACCGTCTCCTTATTTACAAGGATCGTTGCTTTCATTGTTTACAATCAAACTAATTTCTCAATAGATCGCGTTACATAAATGGTTTCTTCGTTACTTCATACATAGATGGCAATAGTAATAATGAATTGTTTCAAATTATTCAAATATATAGAACTTTCAAAAATTACATTGATAAGGGAACTCAATAAGAATGCATAATTAGTGAAAGTTGCACAAGCGCGTAAAGTCATCACATAAACCAGCCGATGACAGATCGTAAGTCCTGTAGGTGCCTTGAGTACCTGGTTCTTCTATAATATCACAACTTCGTCTCTGTTGAAATATTAAAAGTTTGTCAACAAAAATATCATTTAAATTATTTTTCGTATTGTGATAGATGCGGCCCGACACTAAGGGTCATATTACAAGAGTTATTTGAGAAAAATTTAAGAAAAAGGTAAGGTCCCGTACTTCGAGAATACTACTTACGAGATCTCAACTTTTTCTTACATAATTCTTAAATAACTCCTGTAATACGACTCTAAATATATGTAGAGTGAAATTAATATTATTGAAAAAAATGACAAAAGTCTTCTTTTTCTTCTTCTCTAGACCTCGTCCCTCCACTGTTGTATGTAGGCCTTCTCCTCTATCCCCTCCGCATGCAGGTGTTAACGGCCACTTGTAGAATGTCTTCAGACCATCTTTTAGGGAGTCTTCCAACACTTTTATTATTGTACCTAGTATTTTAGGTGCCCATCTTGTATTCCATTGTCTCGCTAAATGTCCAGCCAATTGACACTTTTATCCAGCAACACGATATATTATATCGGCAACCCAATATTATTTAATGAGTGGGTTGTAACCAACGCTATTCTCCTCACTATCAAGTCACTCCACAAAATATTCAAATTTTGTATGGGAAATTTACAGAATTTCATAAATTATTTTTGATTTAAATATTTTATTACGAAAACTTGACAATTTGCCAATGCCACTTTGTGAAAGTGATGTGCTTTTTACCAATTTGAAAATAAATATATCGATTTTTAAGTTTCTTGAACTTGGGGTCACTTTGAAATATTCGACAGTTAAAAAAAATGAGATACCTACACTGATTACATTTCCTTCAAAACTTAATGGGGCCTAAGCAAGTATTAGATAAACAAACTTGCAAAATTTGAAAAAATCAAATGCGTACTTTAGTCTATAATCGATTAAGTAGAATATACACGCCGCCGTACACAGCACACACACACACGGATACATTGTGATGAAACTTTCAGAATACAATCTTAGCATGATACTTGTTGATAATCTGCATGAATTCATAACTTACCACTATACATATACTCTTGGGGTAGTAGGGAGAAATGTCTTATTAGCAAACTATCTTAGGTTGACATACCTAGTTAGTGAAATTGAATTATGTGTTCTTATTCATATTGTAACAAATTAAAACGGGGTACCTATAGTAAATACTGTCCTTTATATTAAATTAGGTTAAGTGTTGTTAAAGTGCATTTACCAATTCGTTTATTTTCCCGAGTTAAATTGTATATCTAATTAGCCAATTTCCTAAAGTAATATTTAACAGTGGACAAATAACGATGTTGGGCCAGGCGTGGTAAACCATTGAATTATCATTTGATATCGCGTCAAATGATAATTTACAGGGTGAAATTCGATTCATGAAATTTTAACGAAGGTTGGATGGTACCTACTAGTTAATTACTTCGTTTATTTAATGCGAATTTATTCACACAAAGCCACATATTTATTTGTTTATTTATTTATTTAAACACTTTATTGAATGTACATTACTTAACAGCTAGTACAAATGGCGGACTTATTGCCTAATGACAATTTCTTCCAGACAACCATCTGTGACAGTCATGAGACAAAATGGTACATGTACAAAAAAAAGAAAAAATATATATAACCATAAACATATTACATTTAAACACAAGAAAGTAAGAAGAATAAAAATATGTTTATCAATGAAAATTAAACAGCCACTTAATTAGCCACTGGCATTATTCCAAAATCGTTAATCCGTAATTTAGAAATTATAGATTTATCGAAAAATTTAATAATAAAAATACAAAAAACGGTAATTATGAATACATGTAGAATCGTTAAAGATTTTTTAAACGTTAATATTCGGGAATCAGTAGGGTTGTTAGGTAGTATAGAGACCTCCTCAGAGCCTAATCCTTTGATATGTTAAGTATCTGGATGGGTGAACTATTCCCAATTGAAAGCTTGATGATGCGTTTGTTGCATTTTATTTTGCTCTTTTAAATAAATTACAATTTACGCATTGATCTGCTAATTCTTTTGAGAAAGTGTATAATGGTAATAATAATAATTGAGTGTTATTATTTGTAGTGCTTAATTGTTATTAATATCATTAGTAAATCGGCCAGCGCCGCAAAAAAAAATAGATAAAACCTGTTACAACACTATGGAAGGGAAGGGAAAAAAAAGGAGAGGAGATATGACTAACTACAAGAATAGGAAAATAAATGGGAAGTATGTAGGTTAAGAAATGGAAAGTAAGAGCGCGCGTTTTAATCTGGTTTTGAAGGTTGCTAACGTTGGTGCAGTTCTAATATCAAGGGCCAAGTTGTTCCATAACCGGGCAGCATGGATAGTAAAGGATGATGAATAGAAACCCGTGGCATGTGATGGGATGGCGAGGGTTCTCTCTTCTCTAGATCGAAGCGGGAGTCCATGAGAGGCCAGAGGTTGAAATCTTTCGGTCAGATATGATGGAGCATTAGGGTTGTTCAAAATGTTAAACAGAAGACAAAGAGTGTGTTGATCACGGCGCAGACGGATAGGAAGCCATTTGAGTTCCTTGCGAAAATATGATATGTGAAGATTAAATATGAAACGTTTGCAGACATTTTGTAATTGATCTAATTTGTTTAGAAGTTCCTGATATATAATAAAATATTTGTTGATTTATATTATGTTTTATATTATTTCGAAAGAATTTAACACAATATGTATGTGCATATCATGATGACTCCAATTCCATTTTTTTAATCTGTGTTCAATAGTTAAGTTTATATTCATTAGATATGTGGCGCGATTCCTAATTGCGCTACGCGGTTACGCCACGCGCGAAGACGCCATCTTATCCTGCGCCGTGGGCTGCCCAGCACCTATATAAAGAAGGCCACAGAGCTCCAATTCATTCGCTTTTCATCTAGACCTCCCGGCACGTCCTTACGCTGCTCGACCGCCACGTCGTCGTTCAAAAGTCCGCGAATCAAATTTATATTGAATTAATTAAGTAATATTTATACATAACAAATATCGATTACTAATCACCACTGTAAACTAAAGTCAATAAACGAGTAAGTTAAATTTCCTGTTACATCTTTTAATCTGTCATCTATTTCTACCTGAGTTGCATTTAATATTTATTAATCTCTTGTATACGGTATCGCAGTTGCTTGGTCGATCAATCTGTAGCCCAGCTGTCGGAAGTCTCCGAACAGACGGTATCCAGGTTCGAACCAGGCAGGTGAGATATCGTTTGGTTGTATGTAGCCAAAGGCGGACAGACAGGTTATACCTACACGTCCAACAGACCGACCTTACCACCTCATATATAGGTTTGCATATCAGCTTCAGCTGGTGTGCAAACGCTTTCAAGTGGCCACTCTGGCACACTGGCACACCTACATACATCCCAAAGATACATTTTAAGAATGCAAATAAGTACAACCTATATGTCTCCTGTGAAATATTATAGCTCTAGATCAGGTATACCTAGTTGGTCAGTAGTTATCTACTTTTAGTGAAGATTATTTAAATGGTGTGATAAATAATAATACATACCTAATATGAATTTAAAAAAACAATTTCATTAATCTAATCAAAATATTTTTTTTTTTAATTTAAATGTTTTTTTTTGATCAGCAATCCGACACAATATATATTGAAAAATTCAGACTTAACGTTTATTTAAAATTCAATCATTTTTTTAGATAGGAATACATAATAATCGCACATATTATCTGTTTAAACATGTTACTGTTAAAATAAAATACTATAAATTAAATTTAAAAAATACAAATTGAACAATTTTACACTTGATTTCTGTTTTTAGTTCAGTCAGATTTATAACATTTATATACATATAACACCATAACTTCATATTCCACAATGTACGGTATCCAGCGACAGGTGTGCGGGTGTGTACTACCTTATAAAAGGAAGTACGAAACATGCGTGTATGCCACACACTAATCTCGTTTCATCTAAAATGGCAACATTCAGAATGGGTGTAAACCTCATTTATGAACTTTGTGAGATGATATTGTTGCCTGTTGTATTTTCGATTACCCACTCTTACGGGACACTCGAAATCTAAGATAATGGAAAAGAGTGGAAGCACTATTCTACGCCGGTGTCTCACAGTATAAGTGTGATGATTTTGTTTACTGTGAATGGGTGTTGTGATTGAATAAATTATTGTTGTCATTATAAATATGGTGTGACAAAAGGTTAATAAATAAATAAAATAATATGTAGAATTGACATATCATAATATTAAAAGATACATTGCTCTAATGGGTAAAAACATGTTGGTACAGTATCAAAAAAAATAAAATAAAAAAATAATTTCAAAACGATACTGTAAGTGTAAATAGTGAATACAAAATAATATCAAACATAGGTACCTACACAAATATAAGGAGTAATCAAGACATTTCCTACAATGTGGGGTAAATTAGCGAAACCGAAAATTATTATGCGGGCGTGGATTACGTTATAAAATGAAGCACTACACATGCGCGTATCTTCGCTCACTAGTCAAATAAAACATAAATACAAATCAATGAATTTACATATGAATTTCACGACGAATGGCTCGAGTAAGTCGACGAGTATATCTATCTGGGAAGGATGTTCCAACGGACGTGATAAGGATATCGAAAAAAGAGTTATGGCAGGATACAGAGTTAATGGAGCACTTAGACCAGTTATGAATGATCACAATATATATGAAAGGATGCCAAAGTTGCCATTCATTTTCTAGACGTATGCAAGTGAAACGATATGGAGGAAGTCGCACGAATGCAGAATAAATACAGTTGACACGGGATCGCTTAGAAGAAATTGTAATAGAACGATGTATGACAGGGTACGAAATGAAAACAAAAGGAAAAAATGTAAGATCAAGAAATATGTTATTCATAAAATTAAAGATTAGCACATTGAGTGAGTTCGTTTGACCATTTAGGAAGAATGAATGAGGAATGCCTGACGAAGAAGTAAGTAAGTAAATTTTATTAATAAAAAAGTATAAATAGGATACATTTTGACATATTATAAAAAAAATATATATATCACAAATAAATTTGAAATTCTCCCCGAAAAGAAGGAAGCCTTGTGCTTCGGGGAGGAGTGAACAAAACTTAAATTTAACAAGATACATAAATTACATAGAAGGAGTCTACAGTAAGGTACACAAAACATCAGAGTTCATAAAAAAAAATTTTAATTTACAAAAGTGGAAAAAGAAATAAAAAAAGCTTACAATTAATAAAGATATACACATACACAATTAATAAAGATATATACTTCACACACACAATAAATACACCAAAATTAATACATTCATATGGTACAATGAGGAGGAAATTATTTTAACTTTTTTTTAAAAGTTGACAAGTTGTCAGTATTATTTATTACTTTATATTTCTATCCAGTGCATTGTACCATTTTACACACATGAATGAATAATGGCTCTGTTCCAACTTCGTTAACCTCATGGGGAGTCTTATATAGCCCTCAAGTTGTCAGTATTATTTATTACTTTATATTTCTATCCAGTGCATTGTACCATTTTACACCCATGAATGAATAATGGCTCTGTCCCAACTTCGTTAACCTCATGGGGAGTCTTATTTAGCCCTCAAGTTGTCAGTATTATTTATTACTTTATATTTCTATCCAGTGCATTGTACCATTTTACACCCATGAATGAATAATGGCTCTGTTCCAACTTCGTTAACCTCATGGGGAGTCTTATATAGCCCTCAAGTTGTCAGTATTATTTATTACTTTATATTTCTATCCAGTGCATTGTACCATTTTACACCCATGAATGAATAATGGCTCTGTTCCAACTTCGTTAACCTCATGGGGAGTCTTATATAGCCCTCAAGTTGTCAGTATTATTTATTACTTTATATTTCTATCCAGTGCATTGTACCATTTTACACCCATGAATGAATAATGGCTCTGTCCCAACTTCGTTAACCTCATGGGGAATCTTATATAGCCCTCAAGTTGTCAGTATTATTTATTACTTTATATTTCTATCCAGTGCATTGTACCATTTTACACCCATGAATGAATAATGGCTCTGTCCCAACTTCGTTAACCTCATGGGGAGTCTTATATAGCCCTCAAGTTGTCAGTATTATTTATTACTTTATATTTCTATCCAGTGCATTGTACCATTTTACACCCATGAATGAATAATGGCTCTGTTCCAACTTCGTTAACCTCATGGGGAGTCTTATATAGCCCTCAAGTTGTCAGTATTATTTATTACTTTATATTTCTATCCAGTTCATTGTACCATTTTACACCCATGAATGAATAATGGCTCTGTCCCAACTTCGTTAACCTCATGGGGAGTCTTATATAGCCCTCAAGTTGTAGTCTAGGAGTTACATACAATATGTCATTATTTAAAAGTTGACAAGTTGTCAGTATTATTTATTACTTTATATTTCTATCCAGTGCATTGTACCATTTTACACCCATGAATGAATAATGGCTCTGTCCCAACTTCGTTAACCTCATGGGGAGTCTTATATAGCCCTCAAGTTGTCAGTATTATTTATTACTTTATATTTCTATCCAGTGCATTGTACCATTTTACACCCATGAATGAATAATGGCTCTGTCCCAACTTCGTTAACCTCATGGGGAGTCTTATATAGCCCTCAAGTTGTAGTCTAGGAGCTACATACAATATGTCATTATTTAAAAGTTGACAAGTTGTCAGTATTATTTATTACTTTATATTTCTATCCAGTGCATTGTACCATTTTACACCCATGAATGAATAATGGCTCTGTCGCAACTTCGTTAACCTCATGGGGAGTCTTATATAGCCCTCAAGTTGTCAGTATTATTTATTACTTTATATTTCTATCCAGTGCATTGTACCATTTTACACCCATGAATGAATAATGGCTCTGTCCCAACTTCGTTAACCTCATGGGGAGTCTTATATAGCCCTCAAGTTGTAGTCTAGGAGTTACATACAATATGTCATTTTTTGCCCCATTAACAATCAACTCTTTGACTACCTGACAGACAGCCACATTCTTGTATATATTCTGTACCGAAGGGACAGGCATATTTAAAAATCACCGAAGGGACATATTTAAAAGTTGACAAGTTGTCAGTATTATTTATTACTTTATATTTCTATCCAGTGCATTGTACCATTTTACACCCATGAATGAATAATGGCTCTGTCCCAACTTCGTTAACCTCATGGGGAGTCTTATATAGCCCTCAAGTTGTCAGTATTATTTATTACTTTATATTTCTATCCAGTGCATTGTACCATTTTACACCCATGAATGAATAATGGCTCTGTCCCAACTTCGTTAACCTCATGGGGAGTCTTATATAGCCCTCAAGTTGTAGTCTAGGAGCTACATACAATATGTCATTATTTAAAAGTTGACAAGTTGTCAGTATTATTTATTACTTTATATTTCTATCCAGTGCATTGTACCATTTTACACCCATGAATGAATAATGGCTCTGTCCCAACTTCGTTAACCTCATGGGGAGTCTTATATAGCCCTCAAGTTGTAGTCTAGGAGTTACATACAATATGTCATTTTTTGCCCCATTAACAATCAACTCTTTGACTACCTGACAGACAGCCACATTCTTGTATATATTCTGTACCGAAGGGACAGGCAGTTCACTGTACAATTGGCTAGTACTGTAGTCACGTGGTTTTCTGAGGATTATTTTTAGACACTTCGAAGAAAATATACAATGCTAACAGGAAAGGAATGAGGGCGGGGTCGCCCAAGAATAGGATGGCACGACCACGTGAACGATATTCTGAAAGACGTAAATGTAAGAAGCGTGAACGAAAGACGAACATGTATGACACGATGTATGTAATTCACAAATATTAAAAGAAGAGCATGCTAAAAAAATCCTCGGTCGATAAAGAATCAAATGTGGAGGTACTCAGGAGAGCAAAAGTCGAGCGCGAGCTGGTTGAGATAATTAAGATCCGAAAGATGTCATATTTAGGACACGTTATGCGAGGCAATAAACACAGGCTGCTCCAACTGAATATGAAGGGCTGCAATAGAGGGACGCCTCAGAATAGGAAGACGTCAGATGTCTTGGCTCCACAAAACTGTGGACCGGCATCAGACGATTTGTTCTGGACGGCGGTGGATAGAGATGCCTTCTCAGCAGTGAAATCCAACGTCGGGCGGATATGATATGGCACAAAAAAGAAGAAAAGGAGAGCATTGTGAACAAAACGCCTTGATTTACTTTAGATTTTCAAGAAACTGCCGAAGAAACTGATTTTGTCGATTTTTCAAAACCGGTTTTTTTAACCATCGCTGTGTTTTCAAACTGTCGATTTGTTCAGGAGAACTTTGTTCTCTTAACATATCGACAATGTTTCAAGTCAGGATACGCGAGAATTGTATGCAGAGGTCTACTTTTTTCACGGCTTTTCCAACTTTGAAGTCAAAAAACACCAACTTAGAGGCTTCGCAGCATATATGTTCTATACACGGATTTACTCAGAATTCGGAGTAGAACATTTCGTGTGTCTGTGTGTGTGTGTGTGTCTGTGTGTGTGTCTGTGTGTGTCCCCCCCCCCCCTTATAACTTTTGATCCACTCAATTTACAAAGCCCAAAATTTCAGAATATATAAACAGTTATAGGCCTACAAAACTTTTATACTCAGAATTTTGAATTTTTGTTTCAGTCAGGGGTTATCAACTTTTGAATTTTTAATTTATTTTTCCATATATCTCAGAAACCATAAAAGTTAAAACGCTGAAAATTGGTATAAACATAGAAAAATACATAATCTCAAATTTATTTATTCAAAAAAATTCCAGGGTTTCTCAAACATTTTTTATTAAGAAAAATGTTTTTTTTATGATAAATTTATGAGTTAAACTGCCTATATTTTCATTTTTTTTTAAAATATCGAAAAAAGCCGAAACACCCCAACTAGATAATTTAATTTTCTATAAAAATATTAACATGGTATTAGCACATCTCAAACTTTTTTTAACAATTTTCAATAATTTGGATTTATGGGTTTATAGTTTGATTCTTATTCTTCAACTATACATAATATCGCTATCGACAGTTGGATCACATGTGTTACATGCAACTAGTGTATTCAAATATTATCTAGCCTATATAGAATGGTTCAGTATCTCTGTTTTTTAGCAATTTAACCCGTTCGTGGCGGGGACGCTATCATATAATTGAATCTATAAAGTTTGAGAGTAAAATACCCCCGGGATGTACACGTTGTCTCCGGCTGTATTGTACTTTCAAATTAACTTATTTCAACAACTAATTATATTATTTTATCTTTTTTCTTTCGGAACACGGGGCGGGCGGTATTAACAAAATATTCGAAAGGAAACAAGACAGCTCGAAGATCGACTGTTGAGATATGAGACAGTGCTTCAAGGGCCTTTTTAACACTTACCTAAACAAATTAACGATTCATTTGTGATACAGATTATTTTTTTATCCACTCGTTTCACCTTCGTCACTAAAGTACCTACCTAAGTCCTTTTTACCGTGGCTACACCTTGGGTACTGCAGTACCCACGACACAGTAAATTGTTGAGTTCTGTAAAATATAGTCATCCTACGCACATCCGTGAAATTTTTTTATTTTATTCATTTGCCATTCTTTTCTAGAACATATAAACAAGTTTTTTTCCCAATGGCAGCGCTATGTTTGCGACTTTGTAAACCTCAAAAACTCATTTCAAAGTTGGTAGTCGGTTGGCCGAGTGAAACATGTTGAAATAAATGCCTCAAATTGACATATTTTAAACACATTGTAACTATTCGCTTTTATATATACCACCTTTTACCAAAGTACATGTTTTGATTGTCAATAGTTTCTAGATTAATCAGTGGAATATTTTTAATTGGTCTAAATTTATCTTTCCTTATTTTTAGTACTTATTGTCTATGTAAACTGTTATGAATCTACTGATGTCTGGAGCTGCTCTCAAGAATGTAAAAGAATTTGTGTATCTAGGGAGTAGAATCACATGGGATGGCCGTTCAAGTAGAGAGGTGGACAGTCGCATTCACCAGGCAAAACTCGCCTTCAACAAAAAATCCAAGATGTTCGAGTCCAACAACATGGACCTTAAACTCCGAAAGGATCTAGTGAAGACATTTGTATGGAGTATTTTGTTATATAGTTGTGAGACATGGTGCATAGGTGAAAGAGAACGCAAAAGATTGGAGGCCTTCGAGATGTGGACCTATCGCCGAATGCTTGGCATATCTTGGAGGAACCATATAACAAATGATGAGGTTCTCAGCAGAATTAAGGAAACCAGGCACCTGTCAAACACCATATCGAAAAGGCGTGCAAATTGGATAGGCCATGTGTTGCGACACGAGGATCTCCTACATATCATCTTGGAGGGAATGGTTGATGGTACAACTGGCAGAGGGCAACCCCCCGGGAGTATTTAGAACAGGTGTGCCGCGACATGCAGTGTACCTCTTACACGGAGATGAAAAGAGTAGCTGAAGACCGAGCGGAGTCGAGGAGGAGATGCATCAATTTAACCAACCAATCTTCAAGATTGAAACAAAAGAAGAAGAAACTGTTAATATTCCCAAATAAAGTAAAATAAAATAAAATATTTTATCGTAGTGTACATATGAGGGTAGGTGGCGGCCATAGGGACCGTGCCAGTAAAGTTGGGGGTTGGCGCAGCCCCAGCTTAGAATTCTGTGCAAAACGTCGGTGACTCCCTTCAATTTTTACCTATGAAAGAATAATGTCTCGTTCGACGGTGACTCGTCACACGTGGCGAGGATCCAACCTGCATCATTCACTTGGCGTGGAAATCGAAGAACTGAAAGAACTGTCAACGTGGTGTGCTTCCCGTAAATCGCCTACACGAGTACTAAGGGGTGGAGGAATGTCCCGCTCGGCGGTAGCCCGCCATGCTGATGAGATTGGTGTAGCCGACGCCGCACTTGACGTGGAAATCGAATAACGGAAAGTACTGTCAATGCGTGGTGAAGATTCCCTGTCGTGTCACGTGTTACTGTAGACTGTTGGGACGGCAAACCTCCACATTTGTGGTAGGACTCGGTAGTGGTAGTGGTATGAAATATGCTTGATGGAAGTTTCTTGTTTTGTCCGACGAGCAGCCGCTCCGGGGATAAAAAGAGCTACAAATTCTAAAACGTTACCTATGGAATAGGGTAGGAAACTGCAAACTTCTGTAAACTAGTTGCATGTAACACATGAGATCCAACTATCGATGGTGATAGTATGCATAATCAAAGAATACGTTCCAAACTATAAACAACACAAATTAATAAATATTTGAAGATATTTTATTTTCTATATAAAACATGTAGGTATGTTTGTCAGGATAGGATAGTATGGAGGTCAGTCTGTTTTTCCTACACAGAATATGAAAACAGTATGATGGTATGTATGTATGTTTGGAGATTAATGTATCAAACTATTAAGTCTTCTTACATATTGTGTATCGGCGACTACCATACAAATTGTATGAAGTGATGTCGTCACTAAATTCAATTTTTAAAAAAATTGTTAAAAAAAATTTGAGATGTACTAATACAATGTTTGTATTTTTTATATAAAATTAAATTATCTAGTTGGGGTGTTTCGGCTTTTTTCGATATTTTAAAAAAATGGAAATATAGGCAGTTAAACTCATAAATTTAACATAAAAAAAAATATTTTTCTTAATAAACAATGTTTGAGAAAACCTGGAATTAAAAATAAAACTAATTTGAGATTTTGTATTTGTCTATGTTTGTACCAATTTTCAGCGTTCTAACTTTTATGGTTTCTGATATATATGGAAAAATTAACCAAAATTTCAAATGTTGATAACCCCTGACTTAAACAAAAATTCACAATTCTGAGTATAAAAGTTTTGTAGGCCTATAACTGTTTATATATTCTGAAAATTTGAGCTCTGTAAATTGAGCGGATCAAAAGTTATAAGGGGGGGACGGACACACACACACACACACACACACACACACACACACACACACACACACACACACACACGCACACACACACACACACACACACACAAAACTCACAATAAATGTTCTACTCCGAATTCTGAGTAAATCCATGTAAAGGAACATATATGCTGCGAGGCCTCTAGTTGGTGTTACTAGTTGCATGTAACACATGAGATCCAACTGTCGATAGCGATAGTATGTATAGTTGAAGAATATGTTCCAAACTATAAACCCATAAATACAAATTATTGAATATTTTCAGATATTTTGTTTTCTATACAACATATGTAGGTATGTATGTCAAGATAGGATAGTATGGAGGAAGTTCCTTTTTTCCTACCCAGAATATGAAAATATCATGATGGTATGTATGTTTGGAGATGAAGTATCAAACTATTAAGTCTTCTTACATATTGTGTATAGGCGACTGCCATACAAAATGTATGAAGCGATGTCGTCACTAAATTCAATTTTTAAAAAAATTGTTAAAAAAAAAGTGAGATCTTCTACTACAATGTTAATATTTTTTTATAGAAAATTAAATTATCCAGTTGGGGTGTTTCGGCTTTTTGCGATAATTGTATAAGTTTTGGAAATATAGGCAGTTAAACTCATAAATTCATCATAAAAAAAATATTTTTCTTAATAAAAAATGTTTGAGAAAACCTGGAATTTTTTTGAAAAAATTAATTTGAGATTTTTTATTTTTCTATGTTTGTACCAATTTTCAGCGTTCTAGCTTTTATGGTTTCTGAGATATATGGAAAAATAAAATAAAAATTAAAAAGTTGATAACCCCTGACTGAAACAAAAATTCAAAATTCTGAGTATAAAAGTTTTGTAGGCCTGTAACTTTTTATATATTCTGAAATTTTTGGCTCTGTAAATTGAGCGGATCAAAAGTTATAAGGGGGGGACGGACACACACACACACAGACACACAGACACACAGACACACACACACACACACACACACACACACACACACACACACACACACACACACACACACAGACACACAGACACACGAAATTTTCTACTCCGAATTCTGAGTAAATCCGTGTATGGAACATATATGCTGCGAAACCTCTAAGTTGGTGTTTTTTGACTTCAAAGTTGGAAAAGCCGTGAAAAAAGTAGACCTCTGCATACAATTCTCGCGTATCCTGGCTTGATACATTGTCGATATGTTAAGAGAACAAAGTTCTCCTGAACAAATCGACAGTTGGATTAGCATGCAAAAAGTCCACTACACCATACAAAATTTTCCTTCGTACACGCATCTTGGCTTAATAATGTCGATTCATTAAGAGAATTGAATTCTCACGAACGAATCGACAGTTGGATAACTGTACATACGAGTTAAATTTTAGAGTAAAACTAGTTGCATGTAACACATGAGATCCAACTGTCGATAGCGATAGTATGTATAGTTGAAGAATATGTACCAAACTATAAACCCATAGATACAAATTATTGAATATTTTCAGATATTTTGTTTTCTATACAACATATGTAGGTATGTATGTCAAGATAGGATAGTATGGAGGAAGATCCTTTTTCCTACCCAGAATATGCAAATAGCATGATGGTATGTATGTATGTTTGGAGTCGAAGTATCAAACTATTAAGTCTTCTTACATATTGTGTATAGGCGACTGCCATACAAAATGTATGAAGCGATGTCGTCACTAAATTCAATTTTTAAAAAAATGTTAAAAAAAAATTGAGATCTTCTACTACATTGCTGATATTTTTTATAGCAAATTAAATTATCTAGTTGGGGTGTTTCGGCTTTTTTCGATAATTGTAAAAGTTTTGGAAATATAGGCAGTTAAACTCATAAATTTATCATAAAAAAAATATTTTTCTTAATAAAAAATGTTTGAGAAACCCTGGAATTTTTTTGAAAAAACTAATTTGAGATTTTGTATTTGTCTATGTTTGTACCAATTTTCAGCGTTCTAGCGTTTATGGTTTCTGAGATATATGGAAAAATAAAATAAAAATTCAAAAGTTGATAACCCCTGACTGAAACAAAAATTCAAAATTCCGAGTATAAAAGTTTTGTAGGCCTGTAACTGTTTATATATTCTGAAATTTTAGGCTCTGTTTATTGAGCGGATCAAAAGTTATAAGGGGGGGACGGACACACAGACACACACACACACAGACACACACACACACAGACACACACACAGACACACGAAATGTTCTACTCCGAATTCTGAGTAAATCCGTGTATGGAACATATATGCTGCGAAGCCTCTAAGTTGGTGTTTTTTGACTTCAAAGTTGGAAAAGCCGTGAAAAAAGTAGACCTCTCCATACAATTCTCGCGTATTCTGGCTTGATACATTGTCGATATGTTAAGAGAACAAAGTTCTCCTGAACAAATCGACAGTTGGAATATACATACAGCTCAATACTATCATATCCGTCTTAAATCGATTTAGTCGCAAAATTCGGTTTTATGTGTAGGATATTATGCGTGTGAGTGATTTCGAAATTTTGTATATCAAACACTCGCTTAGACCCCATTAGATTTTGAAGGATATCTAGACAGTGCTTTTCATTATTTTTAACTATCAACTAGTTGCATGTAACACATGAGATCTAACTGTCGATAGCGATAGTATGTATAGTTGAAGAATATGTACCAAACTATAAACCCAAAGATACAAATTATTGAATATTTTCAGATATTTTGTTTTCTATACAACATTTGTAGGTATGTATGTCAAGATAGGATAGTATGGAAGAAGATCCTTTTTCCTACCCAGAATATGCAAATTGCATGATGGTATGTATGTATGTTTGGAGATGAAGTAACAAACTATTAAGTCTTCTTACATATTGTGTATAGGCGACTGCCATACAAAATGTATGAAGCGATGTCGTCACTAAATTCAATTTTTAAAAAAATTGTTAAAAAAAAATTGAGATCTTCTACTACAATGTAAATATTTTTTATAGAAAATTAAATTATCTAGTTGGGGTGTTTCGGCTTTTTTCGATAATTGTAAAAGTTTTGGAAATATAGGCAGTTAAACTCATAAATTTATCATAAAAAAAATATTTTTCTTAATAAAAAATGTTTGAGAAACCCTGGAATTTTTTTGAAAAAACTAATTTGAGATTTTGTATTTGTCTATGTTTGTACCAATTTTCAGCGTTCTACCGTTTATGGTTTCTGAGATATATGGAAAAATAAAATAAAAATTCAAAAGTTGATAACCCCTGACTGAAACAAAAATTCAAAATTCCGAGTATAAAAGTTTTGTAGGCCTGTAACTGTTTATATATTCTGAAATTTTAGGCTCTGTAAATTGAGCGGATCAAAAGTTATAAGGGGGGGACGGACACACAGACACACACACAGACACACACACACACACAGACACACACACACACAGACACACGAAATGTTCTACTCCGAATTCTGAGTAAATCCGTGTATGGAACATATATGCTGCGAAGCCTCTAAGTTGGTGTTTTTTGACTTCAAAGTTGGAAAATCCATGAAAAAAGTAGACCTCTCCATACAATTCTCGCGTATTCTGGCTTGATACATTGTCGATATGTTAAGAGAACAAAGTTCTCCTGAACAAATCGACAGTTGGAATATTTAAATGTGACCCGAAGCTCAGGAATCTAAAAATTTGAAATTTATTTTTTCAAATCGGTAAAAAGGCACATCACTTTCATAAAATGGCAGTGAAGAATTATCTAGTTTTCATAATACTAGTTGCATGTAACACATGAGATCCAACTGTCGATAGCGATAGTATGTATAGTTGAAGAATATGTACCAAACTATAAACCCATAAATACAAATTATTGAATATTTTCAGATATTTTGTTTTCTATACAACATATGTAGGTATGTATGTCAAGATAGGATAGTATGGAGGAAGTTCCTTTTTTCCTACCCAGAATATGAAAATAGCATGATGGTATGTATGTTTGGAGATGAAGTATCAAACTATTAAGTATTCTTACATATTGTGTATAGGCGACTACCATACAAAATGTATGAAGCGATGTCGTCACTAAATTCAATTTTTAAAAAAATTGTTAAAAAAAAATTGAGATCTTCTACTACAATGTTAATATTTTTTATAGAAAATTAAATTATCTAGTTGGGGTGTTTCGGCTTTTTTCGATAATTGTATAAGTTTTGGAAATATAGGCAGTTAAACTCATAATTTTATCATAAAAAAAATATTTTTCTTAATAAAAAATGTTTGAGAAACCCTGGATTTTTTTTGAAAAAACTAGTTTGAGATTTTGTATTTGTCTATGTTTGTACCAATTTTCAGCGTTCTAGCTTTTATGGTTTCTGAGATATAGGGAAAAATAAAATAAAAATTCAAAAGTTGATAACCCCTGACTGAAACAAAAATTCAAAATTTCGAGTATAAAAGTTTTGTAGGCCTATAACTGTTTATATATTCTAAAATTTTGGGCTCTGTAAATTGAGCGGATCAAAAGTTATAAGGGGGGGACGGACACACAGACACACACACAGACACACACACACACAGACACACACACAGACACACACACACACAGACACACGAAATGTTCTACTCCGAATTCTGAGTAAATCCGTGTATGGAACATATATGCTGCGAAGCCTCTAAGTTGGTGTTTTTTGACTTCAAAGTTGGAAAAGCCGTGAAAAAAGTAGACCTCTCCATACAATTCTCGCGTATTCTGGCTTGATACATTGTCGATATGTTAAGAGAACAAAGTTCTCCTGAACAAATCGACAGTTGGAAAATATTTAAATCAAAAATAATTTAACGAAATCATTTCATGAAAATGCTGAAAATTATCCATACACTAGTTGCATGTAACACATGAGATCCAACTGTCGATAGCGATAGTATGTATAGTTGAAGAATATGTACCAAACTATAAACCCATAGATACAAATTATTGAATATTTTCAGATATTTTGTTTTCTATACAACATATGTAGGTATGTATGTCAAGATAGGATAGTATGGAGGAAGATCCTTTTTCCTACCCAGAATATGCAAATAGCATGATGGTATGTATGTATGTTTGGAGATGAAGTATCAAACTATTAAGTCTTCTTACATATTGTGTATAGGCGACTGCCATACAAAATGTATGAAGCGATGTCGTCACTAAATTCAATTTTAAAAAAAATTGTTAAAAAAAAATTGAGATCTTCTACTACAATGTTAATATTTTTTATATAAAATTAAATTATCTAGTTGGGGTGTTTCGGCTTTTTTCGATAATTGTAAAAGTTTTGGAAATATAGGCAGTTAAACTCATAAATTTATCATAAAAAAAATATTTTTCTTAATAAAAAATGTTTGAGAAACCCTGGATTTTTTTTGAAAAAACTAATTTGAGATTTTGTATTTGTCTATGTTTGTACCAATTTTCAGCGTTCTACCGTTTATGGTTTCTGAGATATATGGAAAAATAAAATAAAAATTCAAAAGTTGATAACCCCTGACTGAAACAAAAATTCAAAATTCCGAGTATAAAAGTTTTGTAGGCCTGTAACTGTTTATATATTCTGAAATTTTAGGCTCTGTAAGTTGAGCGGATCAAAAGTTATAAGGGGGGGACGGACACACAGACACACACACACACAGACACACACACAGACACACAGACACACACACAGACACACACACACACAGACACACGAAATGTTCTACTCCGAATTCTGAGTAAATCCGTGTATGGAACATATATGCTGCGAAGCCTCTAAGTTGGTGTTTTTTGACTTCAAAGTTGGAAAAGCCGTGAAAAAAGTAGACCTCTCCATACAATTCTCGCGTATTCTGGCTTGATACATTGTCGATATGTTAAGAGAACAAAGTTCTCCTGAACAAATCGACAGTTGGAAAATTTGAATACTTTATGGAGTGACATGTTAGTCTGGATTTTAGCGTTGGCCACAACCCTGTCGTTTTTTTGTCGTTATTTTTACTCCACAAAAGAATTCTGTAAACTTTTAATTTTGAAAATATTTGATAAACCAGCTTTGTTTTTGAACCATTGTTTTTGGTAAATACATTCATACATACGTAAGGACGGTTGCCAACATTCCATTTATCATTCAAATTCTTGGTATCTGCTAATATCCCCACGAATTTCAACCATAGTCTTTCCGCACTTTGAAGTTGGCAGTATTTCTCTCTTCTATTCCGTGTGGGGTCTGTGTAAGGAGTCACAAACCATCGACGCTTGTAAAATGTCTAATCGTAAAATTCTCGGTCCATGAACATTGAAATTTCAAAAAAAAAAATCCCCAATGTTAGTAATTTGTAACAAGATCCTTATTCATAAATAAAACATAGTTTTCATTTTCGGGCAAATCACCCTCATTATAGGGTGGGTTGCCTTATTAAAATAAAATATAGATAGCAATTTTGAACAGATGTTGTGACGGTTTAATGTTATATCGTAATTTTTATGACATTTAATCGGACAACTCGAATATCACAAAACAATATAAAAAACCCAAAACAATTTAAAAGGCACAAAAAAATTTTAAATTCGCAGAACAATTGAAAAATTTCAGAACATTTGAAAAATTAAGAACAATTTTTAAAGCACAAAACAATTTTCAAATCACAGTACAATTAAAAAGCCAAAAACAATTAAAAAATTATGGAACTATTTCAAAATCACGTGTGGAACATGTGGGATAAGTGGATGTGAAAAATAATGTGGAATATGGAAAACCTACGTGTGTGGATGTGAAAAATAATGTGGATTATGGAAAACCTACGTAAGTGGGTATGAAATATTTTGTGTAATTTGGAAAACCTACGTACGTGGGTGTGAATTATTATGTGGAATATGGAAAACCTACGAATTTTGGTGTGAAATATGGAATATGGAAAACGTACGCAAGTGGGTTGGGAATAGTATGCGAAATATGGAAAACATTCGTAAGTGGGTGTGAAATATGGATGTGTACGTACGTATACGTACTATGGAAAACCTACGCATATTTTGTAGAATATACATGTAGATAACCTTCGTAGTATGTGGATGCGAAATATGTGGAATGTATCTTAGACCAATGGTTTGCTCAGCACGTGGTTCGTCGTGATAATAATATAATATATACGTTTTATTTCCAACAAGACAAGATACTGGTATTTTTTTTATTTCACTACACACCGTAGGTTGGGTCAGCTCCGTCTGCCCATATGGACAATTCTCACGAAATTTTAAAAGATATATTTTTTTTCGACGGACTCACGCTTTACGAGAATGTATGATGTATCTACTTAGCCTACGTACTATGTTACTTAGGTATTATGTTCAACAAAGCAATGTTGGTGAAAAATTTTCACATAAAACATTTGTTTGGTCAAGCTTTTATTTCGTTAAGTACTTAACTCATTTTGTGGATTCATTATATTATGTATAATACTTTTACCGCCTTTTTGTGATGTTTTTGTGCGTGCTCAAAATGTTTTGGCTTCGTGTCGCAAAACAGACGTAGGTACCCAAACAGTGCTAATGTAACAATTTCGTGAATTTCGTTTTTGGAATTCTTTGTTTCATAAAGGAGTAGATTTTAACAATATCATTATATATTTGTTTCGTTGGTAGATTAACAATCCTGGGGGGCAAGTCTGGTTGACCATCGAAATGAAAACCCTCCTTGTTTATCCATATCATGGATATAATCATTATATGGAGTTTTACAATATCTTTAGATGTCATAGAACTCCATACGATAATTATATCCATGATATGGGTAATCGCTGGGGTTTCGATTTCGCCGTTCGAACCAGACTTGCCCCCCTGATGAAGTTCAAAGAAGGCATTCCAGATTAAAATTCTAATTTATCTGCCTTCGTATAGCTTTGCGTAACAGTGTACTCGTAGGTTCAAATGTTACACATTGAACCACATAATATTCATAATATATGATGCACTTTTTTTTAAATTGAATCTGTCCTTATTGAATCTGACTATAGACAACAACGCAATTGAACAGGTTGATATATTTAGATACCTAGGAATTAACATAACAGAAGATGTTGACCTCTGCGAAGAAATTCAGAGACAAGTCAATAAGGCAGCTGCAGTCTCGGGCGCCCTAAAATCCATTATTTGGAAAAATGAAGATATGGCCATTAAAAGCAAAGTGAGAATTTACAAGGCATGCGTAAGACCAGTGATGACATATGGTATAGAGGCACGAGCAGACACAGTCAGAAGCAAACAAATGTTGAGGACTTCAGAAATGAGGACATTGAGAGCTATTGCAGGCAAAACCCTGAGAGATCGAGTGAGGAACTCCAGAATAAGGGAAATATGTGAGGTTGACGATATCATCAGATGGAGTAGGCAGCGGAGAAGAGACTGGTATGGTCATGTCCAAAGGATGGACAGCACCAAACTTCCTCATATCGTGCTTCACAATCAGCCTCACGGAACCAGCCCTCGCGGTAGACCGCAAAAAAGATGGAGGGATAGCTGGGGGTCCACCTCGCAGGAAGAGCAGGCCTCTTAAAAAACAGACCTGAAGGTCTATTCAAAAGGAAAAGAAGAAGAAGAATCTGTCCTTGTAACAAGTAAATGTACATTCTCAGACATTCCCTAAACTAAGCAGTAATGCTTGTGCCATAGGCAAACGAAATCGGTCGTGACAGAATTCGAACTCGCGACCACTGGATTACAAACCCAACGCACTAACCGCTCTGTTACCACCCATCTAAACTTATACTTGAAATTTAAATTGTGTAGCATAGGGTCAAAACTTACTAAAGTAGATAGTTTATTTTTTTATATATTTTAATCATTTTGAACACATTCAGTGCACAAAGGCTGGCTTATTATCATATTGAATTATTTTCAAACAACCATATCCATTTGGTGAGGTAAATTTCGATTGATTTCGTTCACCTATGGCACAAGCATTTATGCTTATTTTAGGGAACGTAGGAAGATGTGTATGTACTTGTTCAACAAGGACGTATTCATTTTTTATTTTTTTTAAATTGTGTGTATGATATGTGTATAACCCTAACACGATAATAAAGGCTGTACAGGAGCATAAATGTACGAGACTGTCACATACTTGCCCTACAAATGCAGCCCTACAGTGTAACTGCGAGACTATTGAAAGGACAACAGAAATCAAGTATCTCGGTTTAATATTGGATGACGGTCTGAGATGGGTCCCACACATTGAATATGTTAGCGCCAAGGTGCGAAGATTAATATATATATATATATATATATATATATATATATATATATATATATATATATATATATATATATATATATATATATATATATATATATATATATATATATATATATATATATATATATATATATATATATATATATATATATATATATATATATATATATATATATATATATATATATATATATATATATATATATATATATATATATATATATATATATATATATATATATATATATATATATATATATATATATATATATATATATATATATATATATATATATATATATATATATATATATTCAAAATTCTACGTAGCTTTATGAACATTTTACTATTAAAAATGGTGTACTACGCTCTGTGCCAGAGTATTATCAGTTATGCAATTAGTGCCCGGGGTGGTGCTGCGCGTACATTACTGGATCCACTAATTAAATCACAAAAATTTGTGGTAAGAGTTATCAACAAAAAGCCTTTTAGGTATTGTTCTGAAGAACTTTTTAAGCAAAAAAAAAAGATGGACAGAAGTGTTTGATCAAATACGATAATTATATCTTGTCTACCTACAGTATTTTTTTTATATTTCATATAAACTCATTTGTTATTATTATTCTTATTTTTTGACAGTTGATACGAGGGTCTACAGAGGTGCCGAGCTAGAGACAGACCATTTTTTGGTTGTCACAAAAATACGCCTGTTCACTGGTTGGCGCTCTAAAACCAATCGTGGAAGCCTGCCACCGCGTATCAAAGTAGAGAAGCTGCAAGAGGAAAGTGTTAGACAAGAATTTGAAAGAAAGATCGAGTGTGCTTTAAGTCCCCACGCAGTGACAGAGATGGATATTAGTGACATATGGAGTGTACTCAAAAACACTGTACTCAGTGTGGCTAAAAGTGTGTGTGGCGAAGCAAAAAGAGGTCGAATGAAAGGAGATGCCTGGTGGAATGAAAGAGTAAAGAAAGTAGTGGAAGAAAAACGGAAAGCGTGGAAGGAATGGCTGGCATATAAAGGATCTGGAAACGAGAAGGAAGAAAGAGCTAAAAATATATATAATGAGTGCAAGAGGAAAACAAAAGTAACAGTAAAAGAAGAAAAGAATGCATTGAGAGAAAAGGAAAGCGTGAAAATTGTGAATGATTTTTCTGGGAACACAAAAATGTTCTGGAAAAGAGTAAATCGACGAAAACAAGGAGTAGTGCGAGGATCAAAATGTATACATGATAAAGATGGATGTATGGTTATAGACGAGGAAAAAGTCAAGGAAAGATGGAAGGAATATTTTGAAGAGTTATATGAAAGTACACAGTGCGAAAGTCTGACGAACAACAGAATACCGATAAATGAATGTGAGAATGACAGCGAGAAAATTTCAATAGAAGAGGTCAGAGAGGCAGTGAAGCATGCACGTACAGGAAAGGCTGCGGGATTTGATTGCATACCAACTGAATTCATCAAATATGGTGGTGAAAAGACGATGGAATGGTGTCATTGCCTCTTCAACAAATGTTGGGAGACAGGACATACTCCGTCAGATTGGAGAAACGCAGTGATTGTGCCCCTCTTTAAAAAAGGGTCAAAATTAGACTGCAAGAACTACCGAGCTATCAGTCTGCTGAGTTCAGTTGGAAAATTGTATGCTAGGATACTAGATCAAAAGTTGAGAAAGGCTACAGCAAGCAAGGTATGGGATGCACAAGGGGCGTTTGTTGGAGGTAGAGGATGCACCGACCAAATTTTTTTCCCTTCGAATGGCGACTGAAAAGGTTCTGGCAAAAAACCAGAAGCTTTTCTGCGCTTTCATAGACCTGGAAAAGGCCTATGACAAAGTAGACCGTGAAAAACTCTGGAACGTGCTATCAGTGTATGGAGCGGGTAGCAGGCTGATAGGGGCAATATAATCTCTATATGAGGAAAGCCAAGCCTGTGTGAGAATTGAAAACTCTCTCACAGGATGGTTCTCCATTAATATGGGAGTGAAGCAAGGGTGCGTACTATCACCGTGGCTCTTTAATCTATACATTGACTACTGTGTGAGAGCACTATAGAATGAGAACATTGGGGTGAAACTGGAAGGTGTGACTGTATGTGATCTAATGTATGCGGATGACAAAGTATTAATGGCTGAAAGCGTGGAAGACTTGGAATGTTTGGTTAAAATAGTATTCGATGGATGCATGCAAAATGGATTTAGAATGAATGCAACTAAATCTAAAGTAATGGTATTTGAGAAGAGCGAAAGACAAACAAAATGCGAGATACGAGTGGAGAATGTACAATTAGAACAAGTGGATGAATATTTATACTTAGGAAGCATGTTTTAGCGTGATGGAAGATTGGAAAAAGATATTGAAAGGAGAGTAACGGCAGGTAATAGAGTGAATGGTGCATTAAGACCGGTAATGGCTGACCCAATTATTTCGAGGCAAGCATAGCTCGCGGTACACAATGGTATCGTCGCACCGACTCTAATGTATGCTAGTGAGACATGGACATGGCAGAAGACGCATGAAAGTAGAATTAACGCGGTTGAAATGAGGTCACTAAGACGAATGTGTGGGAAAACGATGTATGATAGAATAAGAAATGAGGATATTAGACGAGAATGTATGATTGAAAGAAATATCGTAAGTAAGATGAAAATAAATGCCCTAAGGTGGTTCGGCCACATAGAAAGAATGAGTGATGACCGTCTGACAAAAAAAGTATACAAGGCTGATAAAAGAGGAATGAAAAGTAGAGGTCGGCCAAGAAAGAGTTGGCACGATCACATAAATGGGATTTTGAAAGATGGAGATGTTAGAAGTAAGAATAATAGAAGAGCGTGTATGAGACGATGTATGGACGTGAATGAAGCGAGGAATGTATGTCAAGAGAGAGGAGTCTGGCGTTCGGTTCTCTCTGCCTACCCCAAATAGGGAAATGGCGTGATGGTATGGTATGGTATTCTTATTTTTTTTTTGTGTATAATCTATATTCTGTAAAATATATTTCCCCTTCTGTAACATTTAATGTACATTTTGTATGTAAAAATATGGTTTGTGTAACATTGCACCCCCCTGCTCACAGACTGGAATAAAAAAATATATTCATTATTGTAATTATTATATGTACCAATTTATCTGAATAAAATAATAGAACCAAAGAAAATAAACAACAATAATAATAATCGAAAATAAAGAGGGGGAGAGGATAGGGGAGGAGGGGACACGAATATGATAAGGAGACAATTTAAGTGTGATGTGTATGGAAATTATGCTTCAGATTTCTTTTGATATTATTGGAAAGTATTGAAACGAATTTCACTATTCTGATGGGACGTGATTCCAAAGTCAGGCTGCTAACAAATATATTTTGTAAAAAATTATTCATGATATTATTAGAGATGATAATTAAAAATTATTGAAAGAGATAATGAAAAAAGGTCTAGAAGGTTTGGATCCATAGAAGGTATGATCGATGATCATCTAGTAAAGTTTTTAGGTAAGTGAAAAGTTTAAAAGTTTTTTTAATCATACGTCGTTGTATCTCTTCTTTTTCAATTTTGGAAATTGTTTGGAAGCAAAGCGATGCATCTCTTCCATTAGCGATTTTTATCAACTATGTATAGGAGAAATACTTCATGTAGTGGCACAACTGTTTAGATACTCCTGGTGAGGACGACCTCTGCCAATTGATCCTTCAACCATTTCCTTTAATTCGTTGTGTAGTAGATCTTCGTGTCATGACACGCGGTCTATACAATTTGCAAGGTTTTGAGACGTGACGTGCCAGATGTCTTCGATTCTGCAGAGAACCTCATCATTGTTTTTTTTATTGTGATCCATCCAAGATATACCCAGTATTATATTACACGAGTATAATAACTAAATGCTTGAAAATGACTAAGAATTATTAACGACATTTATTGGTGATACTTCCGAAGTAATTGCACAACTGTACCCAGAGTAGGTGTCTATAAAGATACTTAAGCATTTATTGTCTACGCTATTTCTCAATAGATGGCATCTTCACCATTCTGAACGTTGTCGCGTCCTATAGTACAACTTCATTTTGTACGATTGTATAAATTAAATATAATTTCATTTGTATGAGCAGACGGTCCCATAAGAGTAATTGGATATTATGACCGTCCCATCTACAAATTAGATTGGTATAGTTGAGACGAACATCATAATGTAATTCTTATATAATATGGAGCTATTTTCATATCATCTGTGGATATGATATTTAGATTCTTCGACCTCAAATGTCCAGACAAAGACACAATCAAAATTAAATTATGGAAAGTTTATTTTTTTATGATTTTTTTAAAATATAACCAAGAAAATATCTTGAAACTTAAAGCCGATAAAAATTGCCGTGGATATACTACAAAAGAAAGAAGAAGACAACTTTCTTCTTTCATTTCTCACAGTTGTGATAAATCTGTGAATTAGATGTATTTTTATGAATATATCTGTAGAAGCATATTTCAGTGTATCCCTTCCATGCCATTGTCCCCTCACCGATGTGTTTGGGAATTGTCACTAGGAAATTTAGTCGCAGTAATTTTGGGTAACAATAAGTGACAATTGAAAAAAAATTAGTGTAAGTTTGAAGATCACCCCGTTTGGATGTTTCGACGAGTGCACAGAAAAGAAAGGATCATAGTGAACCACAAATAAGGGAAACATCGGTGAGATTGTTTATTATACAGACCACTACCCAACGACATTAATACCCATCACTTGATGTTTCCTATAGTATGTCTGTTGCTTTGAAAAAAAACGTAATTTATTGTACTGTATTAATTTGAGGCTTAACTTTGTAAAAAATTGATTGGAAGCGAATGCCTAATTGTAATAGGCCATAAATAATATAACGTAGTTTATTAACCAAAAGTAAAAGGGATAAGGATAAATTGAAAGGATAAATAACATCAGATATGGCGAAGACACTGCCGAGCATCTGCAACATCTGTTCAACTTGATCGATGAATCTGGATATAAGTTTGGCCTTTAAATGAATGCCCTCAAAACAAAAACCATGTTAGTAGGCAAACGGATATGCAATAATATAAAGTTCTCTTTTGATGGCTGTGTTTGTATACAATAAGTGTCCCGTTTCAAATACTCGGGGTGCTGGTTGAATGATGATTGGAACCCAGATTCTGAAATAAAGACCAAGGGGGGTAAGTCTGGTCAACAGGCGGAATAAAAACCATAATTTTTTACCCATATCATGGATATAATTATCTTATGGAGTTCTATAACATTATAAGATATTATAGAACTCCATAAGATAATTATATACATAATATAGGTAGACATGGTTTACGCCGGTTGTTCAGATATGCCCCCTGGATGCGAGATCCACCTTCTAAAAAATGCAAAAACTGCAGTGTAATCGAAATTAAAAGCTAAGTACAAGATGTAGAGCTGTGGATGGAGAGCGGCCCAAGAAGAAGAAGAAGATTAAACAAAAAATAGTATTGAATGAGCGGGGGCGTAACTTCCCGCTCAGTTGGGGGGGTTTAAATTATATTATGGTGATGCGAACAAGTCAACCAAAGATTCAGCCTGTAAATCTAACTGTGGAATATGAGACAGTCACTTACTTGTAACGGTTCTCCAATCTTCGCAGGCACAGATTTCGTATCTCCAGTCTCTTTTTCTGGTGGAGATGATGGTTTGTCCACTGAGAAAGTCTGAACACATGCACCATGCGGTGACACAATAATTCCTCACCGAAAATGTGTGACAATCACGATATATTGTAAAGTATTCAAAAGGGCACAGTAAATTAGATTATGATTATTACCGGCAAGTTTTAAAGCAAAACGCGGCAGATTAATATATTTAATCGGCGCGACGTAATTAAAAAATGATAGCACAAGTAAATTATGGCTATTTAACTCGAAGATACACACACTTCAGATGACGCGCGATTAACCACTCGATCCACTTCCCGTAGTTAGTCCAAATCCGTGGCTCAAACCATATCCGCTACCTGTGTCGCTCAGATGTTGAAAAAACATCACAAATAAATGACTATCTAATTCACAGATGGCAGACTGGTCCTTCAGTTGACTTGTTAAATATAAATAAAATCAAAATAAATTATACAATAACTTTGATTGGCAAATGAATATATTGCCCAACCAAGTATTTTGAATTTGCTTTGAAGTTTCATCGAAAAATGTCTGTTGATATGCTGAGTAAAGTATAAGTTCTCAATTTTCTGTTGACATCTGAAAACTCCTAATAGAAATTACTTCACAATTTCTTTTTTGCAAAAAATACAATACTCTTCTTAAAATAATAAAATACATATGTGTTTTTGTTTCACGCAAGGAATTTACTTTGACTTATAATTGATAAGTATTAGTACTAACTTGAGTTCCACTCGTTTAACAATAGTCAGGCGATAATTCCATTACAAATACTTGGACATAAATATCTCTTCGTTTATCTACGATCATAAAGGTTGAATTCACCTCCTAAAGACCCTACAAATCTCAGTTTCGTTCCGGCGGTCTTTATCATAATAAATTGCCACACTTCCCACAGCTTCCCAATATTTACTTCAGCACAGACAGCCGGAGTGATAGACAAACAAAGAAAGACAGAAAATATATATTGGACAATGACTCCCACTCGCAGCATACGACTTAATATATTATTCGCCCTACATTGACAGATACTTTTGGAGAATTAAATCCAAATTAATTTTCTATTTCAATTATATACGTTTTGTTTCCAACTTATTTATTTGCTTAATTTAAGCTTTTCCTATTTGTGATATTGATTTAGTATTATTTCTGTTCGTTTGTGAATGTTCATCTTTGCTTCCAACTAAAACTACGTAAGAAATTCGATAGAATTGTTTTTGATACAATTTATTTCTATATAAGTATTTATTAATTTATTGCTTTACGTATTATGCGTCTGTAAGGACGGATGACATATTATATTCGTCTTCGAATATTACTTGAAATGAGGCTCAACTGTTATATATTTCAAAGTGACCCCAAGCTCGGGAAATTTCAAATTTGACATTTTTATTTTCAAATTATTAAATAGGTACCTTCATTCCTTTCATAAAATGTCCATTAAAGATTTATCAATTATTCAAAATAAAAAATTGAAATACAAAAATAATTACCCAAACACATCTCATGAAAATGCTTAAAATTTTCCAAACGAAATTTGGATAATTTCTGCAGTGACTTGGTAGTGAGGAGAATAGCGTTGGCCACAACCATCTCATTTGAGTAGCGATTGGCCGAGCGTGGTTTTGCAAAAAATTCTCAAGTCTTAACTAGATCGTATTTGAAGGTCATCTGATTTTGATGTCATTGCCCGAGCTTCATAAATAAGGGAGATTTATAACATTGGGTGGTAGAAATGATTCTCGTTTTTCTTCGTGCAATCATATTTTTGAGTATTCCATTTTATGTCCCGCAATCCGATTACTTCAATATGGCGTCTACTTAACAATGTGATGACTTTGTTGATTACAATCGCGCTATTTAAGGTGTTGCCACGTTACTAAATTTTAAGAATATTATTTTTACTATTATGTGTCTCGCGGCATCTTTGCACGTATATAAATCAGAAATTTCTTTAAGGTTATGGACAGTATAAAAATGTAAACGGTGATATTTTCACTTCATATATTTTAAATGCAAATTTCAATGAATACAGCAAAATTGTTTTCTCGCGATGTTTGTACGGGAATCTGTTGTGTGTCACGCACATTTTTTTATGTTTTTTAGTTAATTTGATTTAACAATAACATACAATCACGAGACATTAAATAAGAATAAGTTGTATAAATTTATTGATTTATCAAATAAATTAAATCTCACTCGAATATTATATATTTTCAAATATTTGTATTTATTTATTTATCTACTTTAATAAAGATTAGTGTAAGTGTTGTGTATTATAACTTGGTAGTGTGAATACAAACCACCTGTCTTTATCTTTCCCCCTCCCTTATATGTAACTGTACTGTTCTGTTTTGTTACCAACTAGTACTTGCTTGCCGCTGACCTCGAACGCATGTAAAATTCGTACTACGTTTTGTCGCGCTGAGTGAGTGAAAAATAGTAATCGTTAAAAATCGTTTATCGACTACGCATCTTTCGTCGTACAGGATGAGTGATCGCTACGGGGACACGGAAGGAGCCTCCACGTAGATTGAGTTTCGGTTAACTTCGGAAAAGCAATCGGGCGTCCCTGGAAACGGCAGAATGCCGGCCAATCCTTCCACCACCGGAGCACCAACCAATATGATGGTGTTCCGGACACGGAAAGTAAGTAAGTAGTGATCGCTACAAATAATTCGACGGTATTGGTAGGTGATTTCCTTTTCTATTTCTTCTTTTTCCCCTTATCTGCTTTACCGCCGTGAATAACGCGTCGTGACAAAGTACAATTATTTATATTATAAAGTCCACTAATTTCTTAGTCCGAGTTGCATTCGGCACTAACAATAAGTACAAAACAATAAATAAGTTTCATTCCTATAAGGAAATCACTATCAACCGACTTCATTATTTTTTATTTTATTTTAATGTAGCTTCTCGGGCAACTAACAGGTACAAGGTATGCCAAATAATTATTTTTATCACGTACCCAATAACAAATTGCTACATTCGTGAGACTTACGATATTAATCGTCTCACATATACAGACACAATTAAAAACTGTGTCTCGACCAGGAATCGAACTCGGAACCCTTGGATCAGCAGTCAGACACCTAACCAGCTATAATCATTAATATGAAACCTCAAATATTTTTTTGTAGGCATAATTAATCAACATATTTGGACATAACTGTAGCAGCACCTTGTCGGCTGTAATTTGTATAGCTTGATATCATGATTCTCGAATACTTCCGAAGATTTATGAGGATCAACGAACTTTAGCCCGCCGTCGTTGATACAAACCTACAAATTCATTTGTTGATCGTTCAATAGAATAGAGTCGCGTTTAATCTTAATTTATTAGTTCCAACCCATGACATCACAAATTAATTAAGTTATTATTTTTTATTGTAATTTCATTTGTTTCGAATAAAGCAGAGTTGATCATGTAAATAGTTCTTTAATTGAAACCCTTCATCACAATAAATAATAACATGACATAAGCAATATCACACTTGGAGGTACACGTTTTAAATAAAATAGAATCCTTTTGAACACGCACCTTTGCAATATAATCCCTTCTGATATTAAACAAATATTTAAACATATACCCCCAAATTGGTGACCCCGACGTGATTGTCCTAATAAAGCACGTCTTAATTTGTATTAATCACGAGTGAATCATTTGATGTGACTGCTTCTTCGTCAGGACGGATGGCAGCAATAATATTTTTTTTTTATTCAGCAACTGCGCAATTATATACGTCTACGTCTAGACAACTCAAAAATGATATCAACGATAAAATTAAAACTTAATTTAAAATAAAAATCATTATTATTTTTATTGGACAGTAAACATTCTCCGGGCGTTGAAGAATAATATGAAGTATTAAAATTTTGATGAGAAATAAAAAGGAAAAATATGATTCATTCTTTACGATCGTACGATAACTGTTTATTTTACTCTATAATATCAAACTTGGCATATGAATGGAATGTTTAATAAACGTCAGCTAGCTGAAATATATATTATTACCTATCTTGAGTACTAATATATTATAGTACCTACCAAAGATATGCTGAAGTAAGCATATATTATTAGGTTTATTTTTAATAATTTTTCTCTTAAAGATGAAATAATGATATTATCCATTTATGACAAGAAAACGATAAATCGCGGTATCACAATATGAATTAAAAAATAATCAAGAAGCACAAAAAATAATTCTTAAATATTGATTAAAATACTTTGTTTTAAAATACACTTTGTTTTAAAATTTACTTTGTTTTAAAAAACACGTCTGAACAAGATCTGGAAAGATCGAGATATTTCCAACTCCACCAAAATTAAAATCATCAGAACTATCATCTTCACAATATCCCTATATGCAGCCGAAACCTGGACAATGAAGTCTCGTGATCGTGACAGGATTGACGCATTTTAAATGTGGTGTTGGCGTCGCATGCTGAGGATTCCGTGGACTGCAAGAAGAACAAATGACTTGGTCCTTAAAGAGCTCAAGATAAAAGAAAGATTGTCTACAGTATGCAGCCGCCGGATATTGAGCTTCTTTGGTCACATCGCCAGGAGAGAGCCAGGTCACCTGGAAAAAAGTATTATCACAGGTAGTGTACCAGGCAGATGAAGTAGAGGCAGATCTCCTACGCGATGTGTGACCAAATTAAGGAGATGACTGGGAAAGATCTTTATTCGGCGGTGCGAGCTGCGGAGGGCAGAGAGGACTCGAGGCGACTAGTTCTGTCCATTGGCGGCCCCATAGATCACGACCCTCAGCATTAAGGAAACGAAGAAGAAGAAGAATACTTTGTTTTATTTTAGATGTGAGTCACCGGCTTGAAATAGTGCTTCCACTTTTTCTATTATCATCATTTTCGGGTGTCCCATAAGAGCCAGTTAATCGAAAATACAAGAACCAAAAAAAAATACTTTTTACATACTTCGTTGAAATTTACTTTTATAAGTTCACTTTTTTTCTTTACTTGTTATTGTTTTGCTTTTTGTTCTTGAAAATTTCAACGTTTTATTTTTAAATTTTGATCTGATTATTTTTATTATTTTTTATTCTATTATTAATTTTAATTGCTTATATTTTTATTTGATTTGTATTATTTAATTTTTTATAAGATTTTAGTAATGCACATGTTTGTTTTTGTCTTGTTTAACAAAAATTTAAAAAATCTTCACATAGCCTTGAACTTATATAAATTAATCACAAAAAGTTTCAGAATTGCACGCAGCGCAGACTATGTGAATGTGTATTTATATTTCCGCGACCGGGTTCCCTTAGTATCAAGTACTCGCTCGAGTATCTACTCATTACGTGTTAACACGGTATAACAATTTGATTACTGGCGAGTCAAAGGAGAAGTACTTAATGTTTCTATATAAGTTTTGTGACTGAATCTCAAATACATCTACAAAAAATTAAGATTTTTTGCTAAAAATTTTAACCTCAAAAATAAAATTTTATGAGCCCTAAATAATCGTCGTACAAGCTCCAATAATTTTGATACAATCGTATTGTGATATTATTTCATCTAAAATTTATATTCGAGATACAGCGATACATTAGTCTAATATCTTTTTTATTTACATAACAAACGCCTTTGATAAAAAACGAGATTCTTTATGTCCTGGAGGTAAACCTTTTAAAATAATGGCATTTTGAACTTTAGCATCTGACCTTTTTGTACATAAAACATTTGCCACAATGCGGTAGTGGTACCTAAATAGGTTGAAAGTATACAGTCAAAATTTATAGAGCGCTCGTTCCTTCTTTACGTACTTTTAACCAAATATTTAGGATTGAGATATAATCATATGTACGCGATTATTTATTTATTTTATTTTATTCACGACGTTTGCCATTTACATAAAGTTTTCACAAAAGATACAAAATATAGTACATAATAATATGTGAAATACATATATAAAAAAACAAACATACCCAATCTATAAACAATGAAAATGAAAGCAAAAAGAAATATAAAAAAAAACGAGATATGTCTACAGCTTATACAAAATAAAAAAAAAAAACATAAAAATACATTCAAAGAAAATTTAAATTAAGATCTGCATACTAACAATAGGGGAAGGGGAGGCAGATTGTGACAAAAAATACATTTTGATTTTTATAAAATGTTCCCATTTGATTTTCAAAAACTTTTAAGTTGACATTGATGGCCTCATTATTACTTTAAAATAATTTATTAACCGAATGTGTCAATTATTTGTTATAGGAGCATGAACCATTAATTTCGTCCAAATGTGCCCCACGCCTAAGAGGCAGATTTGGACAGTCTAAGGGGCACAATTGGACAGAAAAAAATATTTATAGATTAAATGAATTTAAATGTTTATTTCAACTACAAATAAAAGAAATAATAGTCAGTATCAGTTAAAATTGGTAGATATCAAATATTACACAAACTTTAAAATCTTATTAGGGCAACATTGCACATTGGTTTAAAACTACAAATAAAAACAAAATAATAGTTAGTATAGGTTCAAATTGGCAGAAATAGAATATTACTTACACAAAAAAATTTAAATATTAGGCATAGGTTTAAATATTTTTTTGTTTAACGGACATTAAAATTACTGGACACTGTCCCAATGTGCCTCATCGTCCTTTGTCCAATTCTGCCTCACATATACTTTAAATAGAAAAAAAACTATCACATGGAATGAGGTTATGTATGAGTTACTTTTATACTATCAAAAAACTGTTGAATTACATAGTAGGTATTTGAAAAAAAAATACACATGTATACTCACCAGTATAATAAAATAATTAGAGGCTTAGAAATATCCGAAAAACAATTAGCAATAATGCGTTAATCACGTTAAAAATATACACACCAAACTCGTGACCAAACGTCAAATAATAAAAAAGGACTCCTAGCGCGATCTATGAATAATAGAGAGAATCAACTAATTTAGTATTTAGGCGGTCAAATTCAAGCTTTCCAAATCTGCCTCTGTCCAAAAGTGCCTCCTTCTCCCCTACATAAGTTCGTGTTCAAGTATATCATTTAGAAACAAATAAAAATAAGTACTAAAATAAAATAAAATAATAAGCCGAATAACAAATGTAGGTATGAAAGAACAAATAAACATAATAAGTAAATATAATATCGCATATGTTTTCTGCATTCTATTCCATGATACATCGATTAATTAATACCCCTCTATCTCTAAATAGTTATAATGTTGAATTAAACACAATAAAATGCATTGCTGAAAATAATGGTTATAGTATTATTCGTAATAAATATTTGTGTAGCGGAATGGACAATACAAAAACAGAAAAACAATGGCGTCGTATATTATTTATTGATGAAAAATTTAATAGAATACTAGCAAAAGATTTACCAACAGATATAAAACCGGCTTTTTACACTAACAATAACATGGGTAACAAATTACGTAACAACATACATAGATAAAACTCCATTGCTAAATAACTCGGGTGCATATAGACTAAACTGTGGGGATTGTCCATTATTTTATATTGGCAAAACAGCACGTAAGTTTGACATAAGGATAAAAGAACATATGCGTTGTATAACAAATAACGATTTTTCTGAATTCGCCAACCACCTTATAAGTAAAAACCACACATTTAACAAAGATACAAATGTAAAAATTCTGCATATACATAAAGAGGGATTAAAACTAGATAATCTGGAAGCCCTAGAAATTAGGAAGGCTCTGAACAGAAATAATAAAATTATAAATAATCAAATAATTTTGAATAATTCACCGCTTCTCAATATGTTTCCACTAGCTCGCCATAACGGTAATCCTTACTCCTCCCCCTCCACTTCGTCTCCCGCGTTACCACCCACAACATAATATCGCACACGTTCGTTCATTTTTTAATAATAATTTAGTACAAGTCTGTCCTGAGGAGGGAGCGGTCAGCTCCGAAAACCGGTTAGACACCAAGTATTCACAGTGGTTAAAACAATAAATATATTTGTACCAAATTTCAATTTGCGAAAATATTAATTATTAATTTAACGAAACATAAACAGCGGAATCTAACACGCCTGTTGTTATTAATATTGCCTATATACATATCCATATCATCAGCATATTCATTGCTAATGATATGTTTGTTATTTTTCTGTTCTTTTTAATATCTCAATAGAGATGAAACGGGAATATACATTCATAGGAGAACCGGGAAAACAGACACCTATAAGAGCTTACGAACTATCGTCGACTGGTTTACATAATCACTTTAAGAGCTTGCGCAACGTTCACCAATTATTCATTTTATAGACTTCCCTTATCAATACAAGTTTTTAAAATTCTATATGTGCTACCTTGTAAAGTTGCCAGCCGATGACAGGTCGTAAGCCCTGTACGAATGTCTTTGTGAATTTACTTGCTTTCGTCTATACTGAAAAAATCTAAAGTTAGCAAAGTACCTTTTTGGCTCGGTTAAAGTCATATTGGTAGTTATTAACCAATATAGGATTAAAAATAACAAAGTTGCACTTGGCTATTATCTAACAATTGAATACTGTTAAAATGTAAGTTGGTTACCAATAGCAATGTAAAAAGTCATATTGGTAGTTATTAACCTATACATGATTAAAAATAGCAAAGTTGCACTTGGTTATTATCTGACAATTTAATACTGTTAAAATGAAGTTGGTTGCCAAAAGCAATGTACTTGTTTAAATTTAACCGAGTAACAGGTACCTATACGGACATTTTGTATTCGACATCTGTCAAATTTGACATTTCATACATAAAAATATTAATATTTCTCAAATTTGACACGATATATTTAAAAAAAATATTAAATAAAGTATAATTCTCGCCAAATATTATGTCACATTAAAAAAATGATTAAATAAAGTATAATACTCGTCAAATGAGACATGTTTCATTGAAAAATGATTGAATTAAGTTGAATTAAGATGAGATATTCGTCATAGATTATCATTATTATTCACAAATATCGTGTGTTGATTTGCAAATATTTACATTTGAGATGTAATGTAAAGATGTTTATAGTATTTTGATGTTAAAGCTTGATTACCAATTAGTATTTTCCGTTTTTCAAAAGAAAGAATGAATAATAACAAAGCTACTGGTACTGGGTAATTAGCAGATTATTTACTTGGCAATTTTTAGCAACGAAATTTGCAGGTACTATAATAACAAAGTTGCTTGGTTATTATTAACAGTAAATTATTTTTTTTAACAACTACATTTTTTGAGTGATACAATTCCAGAACAACAAGAAGCTTTACTAACTCCTAGACTGATGTTACTAACTGAAGACTTTGATGGGAAGAAGAATAACATCCTAGTGTATTTTTTAACAGATTTTTAATTATCTCAATAGAGACGAAGTTGGAATATTTACTGTAGCAGAACCGGGAAATCAAGGCACCTACAGGGCTTACGACCTGTCATCGGCTGGTTTACGTGATCGCTTTATGCGCTTGCGCAACGTTCACCAATTATGCCTTTTTAATGAGATCCCTATCAATTCAATTTTGAAAGTTCTATATATTGTAATACTGAAATTCTTTTCGCTTGAAAATAAGGAATTTTTACTACAGCCAATTCAATTTTTCAAGGTCATCGATTTCACCATTTTTTTTTGTTAAATACTCTTGTTGTAACTGCTGTATATTATATTTTATATATATTTTATTGTAAAAGGCTTCTAGCCGTATAGTCAAATAAATAAATAAATACAATGGTTGAAATTATACATAAACAGACTTACGGACTAAAACAAAATAATTTAGAAACTCTTGAAATAAACAAAATCAGAAAATATACTCAGAAAAACATCATTAATAATCTGGTACAACCTTCCACCTCACCCCTTCTCCAAATCTTCCCCCTATTCCACTGTCCCAACCCCACCTCTACACCCGCCTCTACAACACCACTATCCATACACCGCACTCACACGCATAATATTCAGTTTTCATCAACCCGAGGAAGGGAACGGACGTTCCCGAAACATGTAGTGATTAAGTAAAAATAAACAAGTGGAATAATTTATTAAATGTGAAGTTCCACAAAGTTGAAGCCTCCATGTTTGATTATTTATAAAAACAAATTACATATTGAAATTTTTTTTTAATTGCATATACGCAAACATTGTATTTTTTACTAGCGTCTACAATCCGCATTTACCATTCCGAATTCTGTTTCCGGTTGGCTCTGTATTGGTTGAGATCTCATAGTATTAATTCAAATGAGCTGTGAAATTTTATATTAAATGCGAAAAATTAAAAGAATATTATATATTTAATTTATAATAATTTATAATTCGAAAATTAAAAAAATAAATAAATTTAATTTATAAAAACTTATAATTCAATTTATAAAGCAACTTGCTCATGCGAGTCGCTATTATTATTATAAACAAACTTAAACCTAACCTAAGAATGCTAGAGTCGAAGTTGGGATATCATAGAAGAACCAGGAACTCAGGCACCTACAGGGGTTACTACCTGTTATCGGCTGATTTCTAAACTAATTTCTCAATATATGGCGTTCAAAAAATGGTTTCTTCGTTACCTCATAGATGGCAAAAATAGTATAATTTCGTATTATTCAGGTGCAATGTTTATACATTATTCAAATATATAGAAATTTTCAAAATTACATTGATAAGGGAACTCAATAAAGGCATAATTGGTGAACGTTGCGCAAGCGCATTAAGTGATCACGTAAACCAGCCGATGACAGGTCGTAAGTCCTGTAAGTGCCTGAGTTCCTGGTTCTTCTATGATATCCCAACTTCGTCTCTATAGAAATGTTATTGTTAATAAAATTACATATTATTAAAATCTTCGTTGAGACACTCCATTATGCCCCAAGGCTACCCACATCCATCACAGATCGTATAATATCCTTGTTTAATGCAGCGTCACACATTTAATTGATTATCTTGACAATGGTCCGTGGGCAACCCTTAAAGTTTTCAGACTCAATTAGTTTTTGGGATACCAGATTTAACGAGACCGTCCCATTTTCTCAACTAATTCAAATATTCAGCGGTCTCTTTAATGACACATAGAGTCCACCTCCAAAATGATTAAATTCAGAATTGTGGTCCGCTTTCGATGACCTTTCATTAAGGTATTTAAATTGAATTCTCTTTATACTTTATTACCTCGTTGGCCTAAATTCTCCATCACTATTTTTAGAATTCCTAATAAATTCCGTTACTCCTGACATTGTTATTTACTCAAACTTTAATTCATACAATTACGAAATATCCCACAGAGTGTTGTAACCAGCGACAGGTGTACGGACGTGCATTGCTTTATAACATGTATCCTCACACGTCAGTCTCGTAAAAAGCAATATGTAGAATGGATGGTATCTGCGTGTGTGCTGTATACATTGCACGGCGTGTATATTCTACTTTATCGATTAAAGAATAAAGTAATAAACTCATTCGATTCTTTTAAAATTTTGCAAATATGTAGGTATATAATATATATTACTCGCTTAGACCCCAGTAGATTTGATTACATGAAAATTATTCGAAACACAATTGTTCGAATGCGCAATTGTACGAATAACAATTTTTCGAAAAGCAGTTATCAGAATGACAATATGCCGAAAGCAAATTATTCGAACTAACATTTGTTGGAAAACCAATTAACCGAATTTAATATATTTTTGTGTCATTATGTTGCCTCCTTTGACATATTTGTTGCCAGTAAAATATATTTGATGAAGACTATTATTACTTGTATTATTGTTGGGTATGTATGTTTGCACATTTTTAATAACTGATGTTTGACAGCGCGGGATAGCCTAGTTTGTACACCAGTTTATGTTTATCTAGTATTCACACCAATTTAGTTATTTTATTTTAATATTATAGTTACTTTTTTAAATATATAATGCAACTGGCTCACGCCATTAGTTTAGGTTTAAAAAATAGGTGTTCATCCTAGGATATCTGACAGCGCGGTGCGTCGCCATGTTGTTTATTCCATAGATTTTTATTATACATAATATACTATGTAGATGTACTACTCCGTGCAAAAAGTGAGTCATTTGTTTTCGATTTATACAAAATTTGCTAACTACGACATATAGTATTTTATAATAAAAATCTATGGTTTATTCCTCTCACAATACTACCAACATGACGTCATAAAAATTCGAACAATTGTAAATTCTGGTAAGTGTGCGTTCGGAAAATTGTTTTTCGAAAAAATGTGATTCGCCATTCGTAAAATACCATTCGTAAAATTGATTTTCGTAAAATTGAGCATTCGAATAATTGTTTTTCGAATAATTTTCCTGTCACCGTAGATTTAAAGCATATCTGATGAATGCTTCTCAATTTTAACAATCAAATATTTCAAAGTGACTCAAATAACTTGAAATTTGATATTTTTATTTTCAAATTGCTTGTATGGAACATAAATTTCATAATATGGCATTGAATTTTTTAGCTCTTCATTTGATGTACATTCAGCTAGACTATGGAATAGTCATCTGATATTACGTTGTCTATCTTACTAAACCTTTTAAAGAAAAGGCTAAAGCAAACATATTTATCTGACAACACCTGATTACATCTTCCTCTCCTCTTCCTTTCCTTATCCTTTAGATAATTGCATTAGTAATATCTATTTAAATTTGAATTATCCTTCCTTTTTCTACCCCATCAAATATGAAAGGTAATCAATTTTACCCAATTATTTAGTTTTGCAATCATTGCTATGAGTTGTTCTTACATGTTATCTTCTTTGTTTTTTTTTTACTTTTCTTCTGCTATCTTTATTTATTTTGTAATGTGATTAACTTATTGCCATAGTACACACTGTTTTGTATATTTAACATTTACTCTGGTTTGTTTTGGAAGGAATTACCGCAAGCCCGGCAGTGTACTAATTATATGTACCTATTTTTTATATATTTACTGTTTAAGTAATAGTAGTTTATGATTGTTTTAAGTTTCTTTTGTAATTCAATGTGTGTACCTACCTAATTGTTGTTTATGTGTAAAAGGCAATTTGCCGTAAATAAATAAATAAATAAATAAATAAATAAATAAATAAATAAATAAATAAATAAATAAATAAATAAATAAATAAATAAATAAATAAATAATAAATAAATAAATAAATAAATAAATAAATAAATAAATAAATAAATAAATAAATAAATAAATAAATGAATGAATGAATAAATTCATAAATAAATAAATAAATAAATAAATAAATAAATAAATAAATAAATAAATAAATAAATAAATAAATAAATAAATAAATAAATAAATAAATAAATAAAAATCACCAAATTTTCATTATAAAATATTTTAATCAACAATAATTTATGAACTCATTTCATGAATATGCTGAAAAATTTTCATACACACAGTTGAATAGTTTGTGGAGTGACACTGTAGTGAGGCGTATGACATTAACAAAAACCCACTTGTTTAACCTTTCGTATAACAGTTATTCACGTAAATTATGCACCTGGATGACTTAACATACATACACATGAGTATGTATGTATTATTCGATTAGATATTCATATCGACTGTATTATGAACGTTTCATTATAGTTTTGTGCTAGTGTATTTTATAATTAATAACAGACTAATATGCTACTCATTCCACTTAAGCTAAACCAAGCTATTGGCTATGCGCAAAATTTGCATAAAATAAATGCATGAGCAGACATCAAAGGATGATCCGTGTATTGGAAACACCCTCAAACTCCCATATTTCCAGAGCTCTTCCTGTACTTTGTATGTGATGCGTGTGGCATTTTAACGTCAGGGAAGTTCAAACATTTAACTCAATAATATGTATTTGTAAATAAAATATCTGTATTATTTGACCTACAGAATGCTTGGATTTTTATTCAGAACCAGCAAACCATTCACAAACTTGAGAACACTCAAATTTCTTTATTTTTCCCTGTTTCGCCCTATCCTGGAATACGTATCTCCTGTCTGGTCTCCCCATTATGCAACACACATAAACCGTATCGAAAGGATACAAAATATGTTTATTAAACACATGAACCGTAAAGCATTTCTTGATTTCCCGTCGTATCGTGAGGCAAGGATTTACCATTGCATTGATTCACTCGAAAACAGACGTACTGTATCTGATATGATGCTTCTCCACAATATTATTAAAAATAAAATTGATTCTCCTACTCTCTTAAATTATATATCTTTCAACATCCCTACCTACACCTGTAGAACTAGACACCCTCCTCTTTTCCACCTAACCACTCAACACACCAACTATGCTCAACATGCAACAATGTACAGAATATGTAATACATATAATAGGCATTTCCAAGAGATCGACATATTCTTACTTAGCGCCCCCAAATTTAAAAATATATATCAAACTTAAAATTTCATCGTCATAATCAAACTCAACACTTAATATACTGCACACATTTATATGTATATGCAATTTCACACATCATTCACACAATATCTCACCATAATATGGAACCATTCCTAATGTATCTTAATATACTACAAAAACTTCAGCGACAACCTGTAATTGGCTTTATTATTAATCAAATTATCTTTATTTTATATGATTTATTATATGCTGTATGTTGTCTCCTAAATAAATAAATAATAAATAAATAAATCTCATTATTTAAATATTTTAATAGCTTATTGTTTAGTTTTTTTTTATTTTTGCAATCGTTTCCATTTACCGACCTACACGATATTTTTCTTAAATTAATTTGCACTTTGATAATTTTAAAAATTCCGAATGACAATTAGCCCCGTACCGATGACATTTTACATAAAGACACGTTATATGAGAACAAAACGCTTTACGAAAATGGAGCAATAAAACGAATTCTTACAATGTCACCACACACGACATAATAGATACAATAATAGACACAAGCGTCTGCTGTCAGACAGGTCAAGGGAACTTATTCCTAACCTCAAATGGCAAAGATGTTGATTGCATTTTTACTGCGACCAATTTCCACTTAATTTATAAAGCAACTCGTACACGCGAGTCGCTATAATTATTAAAAAAAATGTATAATTTTCCCTAGATTCATCTGTTTCAAGTTTCAACCGATCACACTATCGGTCATTTTTGTGCGCATGCGTATTTCCGTCCCTAAATTTTTCTAGAGCCAGACGCTAGTATAATAGACACATACATATATTTTTTTTTACTCCAGTACAATCACATTATAATTATCTCTCACACTAAATAATGACTGTGAAAGAGACAGACATATATTGAGTTATAGCTGCGTGAAAAAGCGAATAGAACAACAGAATACCTCTGAATACCTACAAGCGAATATGACTTGAATACTCTTTCGTTTACTAAAAATAAAAATCTCTCTTCTGGGTCACAATCCTATGATTGGTCTGCACCAAAAACTCGATCTTTCCACTTAACTCTATCGTCCGCCAGTCTCTTCATCTCTTTGTAGCTGCTACAGCGCACGTCACCGATTATCTGGTCTATATAGTTATTTCTGGGGCGACCTTTACAGTTACCCCCATCAATCATTCCTTCGACGATGGTAAAAAGCAGGCCTGGGTGCCGGATGTTGTGGCCTATCCAAGTTGTTCTCTGTTGGGCAATTCTTTTCATAATTTGCCTTGTCTCTCCAACCCTACTTAGTACCTCGTCGTTGCTGATGTGTTCTGACCAGTGAACTTTAGCCATGCGTCTGTAGCACCACATCTCAAACGCAGACAGACGTTCCGTTTCGCGTTGGCTGATGGTCCATTTTTCACAGCCATATAGCAGTAAACTCCAGACAAGAGTCTTGATCAAATTTTTCCTAATTTTGATGGAAATGTTAGGGGATTCAAAATTTGTTGATCTTTTGTTGAAGGCGACTCTTGCTTGGTGGATTCTGCTTTTGATGTCTGCTGTTGAACGTCCGTCTTGAGATATTCTGCTTCCCAAATATATAAACTCTTTCACCTGCTTAATTTCGATGCCTCCCAGAACAATATTTGCGGCGAATTCCTCCCTTCCAGCAACCATGCATTTTGTTTTGTCCTTATTGATCCTCATGTTATAATCGATTGTTAGGATGCTTTCCATCTTAAAAATAACTATCGAAATATCCATAAAAATATATTAGTTATTGAATAAGTATGCAGCATGAAACGATACATATATCGCGCAATGTAATGCTATATTTAATTAGATAAATCAATGTACTATGTATTATAATATTTGCACAGGCATAAAAATCTATTGATCATTTGTAGGTAAGTATATTTTATTATTATTTATTGTAGGTAAGTATATTTTATTATTATTTTTTAAAGTTCTCCTGATGTTTCTTTTTTTTAGACGAAATGAATGATATTTACATGAAATATTATAGGAGGCGACTGTTTTATTCGCTATCTTAATAATATTTCATAAGAATTACTCAAAAATATTGTCATATCACATATTGTGTCTCTAATTATGCCGAAATAAAAGTAAACACATGAATGTTACTTACCGTAACAGAGTTATAACACAGGTAATGACACTACTACACACAACAAACGCACGTCCACTGTGTACTAACGTTGATATGACACTATAGTTGCCGCATATGTTAGATAACTGGCTCCGTAAAAAGGAGTATTTTGCGCCATATCTCGGCAAGGAACTGCACTATAATTATGACGTTTTTTTTGCAGATAAAGTTCAAGAAAGCCGATCATATGGCATACTGAGAAGGTGTGTGATATTGGAACAGTTTTTAATATGATTGTGACCTGTATAAATGGTTCAACGTACTTATTCAAGTCACAACACATGCTCCAACACTTCCTTCCACCAACAGTCAGCGATAGAGGCAATGAGACTCGTGAAAATTTTAATCTCAGGGTCATGTTTTAATCGTGAACATATATGAAGACAAAATGAATTCAAACAATTAAATTAAATTAAATAAAAGTATCAACTGAATATGAGAAATAATGATGTACTGCATTAGGAAGATAGAGAGACAACGCACTTTGAGATATTTACATTTTTATTGTATAAGTAAAATTATAATACATGACTCTAAAATATCAAACTTTGTTTGGATAGTACTAATTATTTCCTATAATAGGAAAATGAAAATTGAATACAAAAGTGAAATTTTTAAATATTTGTTATAAAAATAATGTTAAAGATTGAAACTTACATATAACATGAATTTACATCGAAATCAAACCTAACAATTCTTTCATATCATACTCAAAATCATGATTCCAATCTATATTAGTTTCAAACATAATGGATTCACATTCATATATTCAGACAATAAATCATAAAGATATAACTCATCATACAGCTATGGAGTAAACATTTTAAACAATATCGACTCGCAGCATGAATAAGGAGATTCCCTCGATGACCAATATCTTCAAATGAATCCGGTTGTAGAAGATGTATTTAAATTTTAAAATTCTCGTGACTATTTGTATCTTGATCCCTCTATGTTACAAAAAAAATCCAAGTGAAGAAATTTGTTTGTGTCCAAGTAAAAAAATCCAAGTGAAGAAATTGTTTGTGTCCAAGTAAAAAAATCCAAGTGAAGAAATTGTCACTGACAATTTCCTATAAGTGACTTCCTTGGCATCATATGGTATAAAATTTTAGATCAGGCAGAATTAAATGTCGTACATTTCATCGTTATGTACGTCCAGGCATGGTAGTTGCAAAATAATATCCAAAAAATAGGTTTCCAATGGCAAAATAAATGGAATTACATTCGAATAATCCAAATGCAGAATTTATAAAGAAATTATGTTCATCAGAGTGGATGTGTAATATAAGGTAGGATTGAATTTGGGATGACTGACATTTATATCAGCATCCCAAATTCAGAAATTCTAATTGACGTCGGCCGCCATTTTCCTACACTGGCCGTACCGCTTCGATAGGTGTGGGCAAAAAGAAAGAATTTGACATAAAATTCACTGATCATTATAAAAAATATTGCCACTTGACAAAAATCGATTTAGTGTGTTCGCAAAAAAAACTAGAAATTCCCAATTATTAATTTTTCCCTATATATAATTTTCTATAACATAACAATACATAAGTCAATTTCGTATTTTTATGTATTGTGACAATCTCGTTGCCGATGCGCGATATCTGGTCGTTAAGAATATTCAAGTGTATTATTTCACGAATATCATCACCTCAACTTATTGTGAAACTCAATTTGTATGAAAACCGAAAATTGCTACAAATTTCAAACAGCCAGAATGAAAATAGTTCTTGTATCAAAATTTGATTTTCAAAATATTATCAAAATGTATGCACCTCTGTTGCACTCACTAAATGAGATCGTGATTTCTATGGTTTTCCTAAATTGCATGTTTTAGTAGCTATTATTTCGTTGTCACCAAAATGCTACCTACCCCTTGTCACGTTAAACACCACCCCTTGTATGTTATTTTATACCCCACCACCACAATAATTATATAGTGATACGTGTTTAAAGTCGAAACTACCATTATCGCTGAGCACACCACCAAAACCAGCAGGAATTTAAGTTGTAAAAACCGTTAGTTCGCGTTGAGAGGGCGTATAAACCTAATCACCTCAACCTGATATCAAATTTCTCAAACATGTTTAACATGTGTGTTTCTTAAAATAATACCATCAGTATTAATGTATTATGTGGGTTTGTCAAATTTACATTCATTTAATGTACCAGAGCGATCGGCATTATAAATAAATAAATAAATATATTTTAAGTGTCTATGTTACGAATATATTTTTTTTATATACCTATATATATGCAAACATTGGTTTTTTTTCCCCTTCGGGAGTCAAATGATATTTATATTGACAAACATTTTTTTTAACATCTCAATAGAGACGAAGTTGGGATATTGTAGATGAACCAGTAACTCGAGGCACCTACAGGGCTTACGACCTGTCATCGGCTGGTTTACGTGATAACTTTATGCGCTTGTGCAACGTTCACCAATTATGCCTTCTTATTGAGTTCCCTTATCAATGTTATTATCGAAAGTTCTATGTATTTGAATAGTGTGTAACAATTCACTTGAAAATAAGGAACTATACTATTGCAATCTATGCAGTAACGGAAAAGCCTTCTTTTTGTAACGCCATCTATTGAGAAATTAAGAAATTAGTTTATTTGTAAACAATGAAAGCAACAGTCCTTATAAATGAGATGTAAGGACTAATGTTTTCATTGTTTACAAATAAACTAATTTTTTAATTTCTCAATAGATGGCGTTATAAAAAAAGGCTTTTCCGTTACTGCATAGAGGAATCGTTACACACTATTTAAATATATAGAATTAATAAAGGGAACTCAATAAGAAGGCATAATAGGTGAACGTTGCGCAAGCGCATAAAGTGTTCACGTACACCAGCCGATGACAGGTCGTAAGCCCTGTAGGTGCCTCGAGTTCCTGGTTCTTCTACAATATCCCAACTTCGTCTCTATTGAGATATTAAGAAAAAATGTTTGTCAACATAAATGTTTATGTTTCATTTTGATAGGAAGTTTTATTTGCACTTTACGTACCTACATATATCTGTTCGGATGTTCTTCGTTCGTTTCTATTCGAGTTCTCGTTTTATTCATGGTATAATATGCTTTGTGTGTGACTTGTGAGAACGACACAAAGCCAACGGTAAAATCTTCAGAAACCACTATGTTGATACTCTAGGACTTTACATTATAATGCAAATTTCACTACTTTCTTTGTGAAAGTTTTTGTTGACTCTTCATGATAGATTTGGGTGTGCGGGTGTGACTTAACAAGTTAATGTTGAGAAGTAAAAACGTCGGTGGGTACCTTCCTAAATGTTATTATTTTTTGTATATTTTTCCAGCTGGTATTATGTTTAAAATTATTATATTTTATAATATGTTCCTTACAATTTACACAGGTATATTTTAAAATAAGTCTTGGTAATCCAATAGTTATCTTTTTCCAACGTCGCTTAAGAATCTTTTTCTTCCTTGCTAAAGAATTAAAAATGAGAATAAAAAGTACTTCGGAGACAGTTGAAAGAAAGATATATTACCTTTATCTTGAAACTTTTCAAGTCCTTGCTCTATCTAACGGTCGTGTGGAAGAGAGAGGTCTTCCGAGAATTTGATAATTGATAATAAATGAATCGTAAAGAAACAGCACTAATTTTACCAAGATCTGTAGGTATTAAACTCATGTGGATTTTTCTATTATAAGAATAAAGGAATTTATTACGAAAGTCTTTCAGTAACTATATAATATTTTTCGTATTTATTTTACTTTTGACTTTAAAAACTAACATCAAAACGACACAAATGAAATAAGTTCAAGCTAATTGAGAATATTTTTTATTTACATTTCGTTTGATTTTATCTAAGATTTTAAAGTTTCATGTGATAGCCAGTTTATTGCCTCTGGTTTCACCATGGGATATCTTGGAGACATCCACTAAATTTCTTAAGCTGACAGTCAAGCACTACATGTTTCATCAACTGCTCAGTTCCACACTCACAGTCAGGATTATCCCTTTTTCCCTTCCTCCAGATTAAGTAATTGCAGCGGCCCTGCTCTGTTCCTACTCTGTTTTGGTATACCCAAACCCTCCGTGGCGAGACAAAACCTGGTACTCAAGTTGTAGGGTCTGATATTATGTGTTTGTTTTGTGTATTTTCTATATTTAATGATAAATTTTCAATATCTCAATAGAGACGAAGATGATTATAGGAGAACTATTGATATGTTCAAAAATTGCCATACAGTATCATTGATTCCCTACAGGGAAAAAATCCATTGTTTTCGTATATGCAACAGTAAAAATATTCTATTTATAAATAATACGAAATTATCTATCTCATTAGGGCTGCGCTGTATTGAGGTCGACAATTTATAGAAAGTAAGGACAGTTTAAAACATATTAAAAACTTAGATCCAGTTGACTCCGATGGACTTATAAGCCAGTCATTTACTGTCTTCTTCAGAGAATCCATTTCCATATCCTTCCATGCATCTGGTAACATAATATTGATCAATTTGAACTACGAAAATTAAGTTGGACTATTTCTAAGCAAAAAAACAACGTAGAAATCACAGAGTATCAAAATGTCAACAGAATGTATCAACATTCATTGTAAAACCCTTTGATATCCTGCATTTGTGGATAATGTAAGATTCAGGATATCACTTTAAAGAATATTTATAAACTTTTATGACCAATTTGATGACTATAGGCACTGACATTTTTACTTTATCTGAATCTACACTCAAAGGGGAAATAGTAAAAAAGATCACAGATACTGCTTCTTAGAGCCTGGTTATGGCTGGAATGCGCTGACGATTTATCAAACGCCAGTCTTGTGAATCCAAAATAATACATAATATCTACTTCATAATATGTTTTTTCAACATTTATAGTTTTTTTTAAATTTTGTTATTTTTATCTGTATTAATCTCTTAACTTATCTATTTTTTTCTTTGTAACTTCTCTATGGAAAATATTGTGATTACACATAATATTTTATTTTATTTTTTATTCTTGTTGACAAATTCACAGAATATAAATTTCAATTGTATACATTATTATTTAAATATAAATATATTCCAATTAAGAATTTGTTCGTGAAATATTACATAGGTACATTATAATATATCAAGCTTGGTAAGAACAACAAAACAATATGAGCAACATAACAAAGTGTAGTGGGTGCAACCAGCCGAGTTGACCACCCACTTCAAGGAGTAGGGGGACGTCAGCCGGCTATTTAAGGCTTTGCACATCATGTCCCGATCGTTCAGTTTAACCAAGGCCAGCGATAGACAGTCACTCTGCTCGACTCACATTTCGATTCCGCGCATTATCGATCTATTTTATTTAATTTATTTAATAGTCAATTATTGAAGTATATACCAATCTTGAATTATAATTAGAGTCAAACTATCAAATAAACACGTAAGTCAAATTCAAACTATTTTAATACCTGTCTGTAATATTAATTAATTTATATTTCTTCTGATAAATTTATATATGTTTTATGGTGTGGCGTGGGTACCTCATTCTGCTGTGTAACGCTCTTTAATTAGCTTGCAACTAATTACCGAGTTACGCACGGCAGGATCGAGTACACACGCGACATCATTTCGCGTTGGATTTGGGGAACAGGCGACAGGTTACCACCTAGTGCCTTTCTAAACCGGAGCACCCTTCTGTAAATTAATATTTAAATCCAATTCCCAACCTAGCGCGAAAACTGGTGACCACCGAGCGTGCAGAACAGGTATATTTTTTTGTGTAAAGATAATATTTGTAAAATAGTGTGTAAAACTGGTAAAACCCCATCTCTGTTGCAATTTTGTCGATTTTTAATTTATATCGAGCACATGACATCAAATTTGTGATAATAATATTTTTTTGTGTAACAAACGATAATCTGTTATCAGGAACAAATTATAATATTCGTTCAATAACAATTATCAAGTCACTTTGCACATTCTAAACTCATACGACAGAGATTAAAATTTTATTGAATAATAATTATTTCGGTTACTGGACCTGGTTAGACTGACCCTACGGGTAACTTTAAATATGTTATAATTTAAATTCATAACCGTGCGCAGGCCCGTACACAGCGCACATTGTAAAAAATATAAAAAATCGACATAAATAATTCACATAAATAGTTTGTAAGTATTAAACATACGCAGTAATAGTATGTTATCTCTAATTGTTATAAACCCTTGTAAAAAAAACACATTTATAACGTAATTATAAGTAATATAATTAGTTATATTGTCGTATTCAAAACTAAAATATCGAAACTGGTATCGAATAAATACTAAAAAATTGAAAAATATTACCATATGTTAATTGTTAACAAAAAGCAAAAAGGGGGTACAAAATAACAAGCAAAAATAACATGAGACAATGACTAAAAAAGAAAAAGAAGAACAACAAAATATATATTATAGAATCAACTTCATGTATAAAACAAAAATGTGTAATTGTTGTTTCTCTTAATAAATTATTAAATAAAATAATGGTTGGTATATATAAAAGTTCATACCAATTAGGTTTATTTTAGTTGCTACTTGCACGTAAAATACGTTTAAGCTAAACCTACTGTTGAACAGCGAATAACATAAAGTAGCGCATAGTATGTGTATTTACGTACATAGGTTCAATGTACATAAGACTGGTATTTCCTAGTGGGCAGTCTACTGTGACAATACGACACTTGTCACATTATCTGCTACATTTACCGCTGTGAAAACGCTACTTCACACAACCCAGGTATAATATCACCGCACCGCACAAACCTTCACAACAACTTACGATACTCCATATCATAGATACGTAGGTACCTACTGCAGATAGTGATGAGGGAACCTATTGTTGGTCGAGAAATAAATTAAATCTCCACTACACTTTCACCAAAAATAGAAAAGATTTCATTATTTAATAAAGTATGTGACATTTCAAAATTATTAAGCATGTCGACAGACGATTCTTGGTGAAACTCAATGATGGCATACAATTAACACATGTTTTAGTTCAACGGCTTATTTATTTTTATTTATTTATAATAAACATGATTTTTATACAAAAACAGAGGTTTGACAACAGTTATAAAAGTAAAAATAACACATTTTAAACAGAGACAATGGAAGGATACAAATACACAGCACATCTATACCATCGACACTCTTATTGTTTTGTTGTCAGAAAGTGTGATTTGCTCTCCAATATGCTAGGGATAATCTCTGTGTTATATTGGGAACAGTCTTTGATTTTCGTAAGTTAAACAACATTATTATTCTCAATTATTTCAGTCCATATTATCCTATTTACTAGCCCATATTAACCTATTAAAAGGTAATCAATATCTCGACATATTTTTTTTTATTTCCAGTGAAACAAAACCTGTCAGAAGTATGAACTCTCCACAGTAAATTCATGGTGCAATATTGTTAATCACGTTGGCAACAATACTGCGCGGACCATACATAATCTAAAATGCACTCAAAGATCCATGGAAAGGTATAGAACTAAACTATACATAGAGACAGAACTAAAAATTAGGAAATTAGACGCCAGAAAAAAATTGTAGATATCATGGAACAAGTTGCAAAACTTAAATGGCAATGGGCGGGTCATGTTGCCAGACATGGAATGGACAGATGTGCACCCCAAAATCTGAAATGGAGACCATGAGATATAATAACAATAATAACAATGAACACTTCCTTGCACCCTGCGCAAGTGGCGAGTTTATTGAGTTTTTTTTTTCCAACTAACCAGTGTTTCCAGATATAATGTCTGAGTTTATTTGTTTATGTTAAATTGTTACTTTGTCGATTTTATGGCACAAATCATCCAATAGGATGCAATGCCTTGAAAATAAAAAAAAAAGTGTTTCCAGATCAGAGAAACAATATTTGCGTGAGAAATAAATTTACATTAGGTACCTTTAATGATATTAATAATGTATAACGTCAAAAGAATGTAATTTGTGGTGTAGAGGAATGGACACTTCACAGACAATTGATATTTTTACAGCATACTTTGGACACATTACGTGAATCAGACCAAATCTAACCGGTCTGGAGTTTTCCAATCACTAGAAGACATTTTTCATACTTTTTTTTCTGTATCATGTTCTTGTCTGGTATTTACTATCGTGGAAATGCTATCCAGTCTGTATCTTTCTTTGTGTTCTCAACTACATCTCTAGTTAATAGTTTTCTTTTTTTTCATTTCTATAGATTCATGTAATGTAATTCAGTGTTTTTCCAACTGCAGTCTGTAGAAAATATACAACGAAAACACAAGTTTGCAGTTTATTTATTTTTTATCATTTTGCACACTTTTTTCTTTTTCTTTCTCAGCCATCTCTCCACTGCTGGATGTAGGCCTCTTCTAATAGCTTCCACTCGTCTTTTTTCTGGGCTTTTCGAACCCATCCGCTTCCAGCGACAGGGACAATATCATCGGCCCACCTTTTCTGGGGCCGGCCTATTCCCCTTTTCATATCCCATGGTCTCCAATTTAGAATTCTGGGTGCCCATCTGTCCGTACCCTGTCTGGCAACATGACCTGCCCATTGCCATTTAAGTTTTGCAACTCGATCCATGACATCAACAACTTTTGTCTGGCGTCTGATTTCTTCATTTCTAATTTTGTCTCTTAGACTTACGCCTATCATTTGCCTTTCCATGGATCTCTGAGTGCATTTTAGCTTATGTATGGTCCTCGCAGTTAGCGTGATAGTTTCCAGACCATACGTAAGCACAGGCAGGGTACATGTTTCAAAAACTTTTCTTTTCAGACATGTGGGAATATCTCTGTTTTTTAGGACATGTTTAAGTTTTCCAAAGGCTGCCCAACCTAGTCCGATCCTTCTGGGTATTTCTGCTGTCTGGTTATCCTTTCCTAATTTTATCTTGTGTCCAAGGTATATATATTCTTCAACATCTTCAATTATTTTACTATCAATTGTGATAGTGCTGTTAGATGATGGACTCATGATTTTCGTTTTGTTGATATTTATTTCCAGGCCGACCATTAGGGAAGCATCGTGGAGTTCTTTTATCATAACATGAAGTTCTTCCAGATCATCACTTATAAGTACTATGTCATCTGCAAAACGGAGGTGGTTTAAGTTTGTTCCATTTATTTTTATTCCCTTGTCTTCCCAGTTCAAAGTTTTAAATATGCCCTCCAAAACCAATGTACATTTTGCACACATTACATATTAAATGGCGGGCATATCGCCATATGGTAATATCTTCCAACTAACCAAATTCATTTGGTGAGGTAAATTGTGTGTATGATAATGTACCAATTAATCAATTAATTAAATATAAAACAATAAACATAAAAACCAAACAACAACAAAATATACTAAAAATTAAGATGGGAGAGGAGGAAGACACGACAAGGATATGATAGTAAACAAATTCAAGTGTTATGTTAAAGGCAAGTGTAGGTATTTTTGGAAAATAATGTACCTTTAGCGCTCTTGAGGTGAATACATAAAAATGGCGCCAAATAAATTGCAATAGAAGAGTATTATGTACTATTTATATACAATGCTTATGCTAAATATAATAATTATTTATTAACGACATACATACCATTACGCAATGTCCCACACGGGGTAAGCAGAAATATCCGAATGCCACATTTTTCTATCTTGACGCCCAAGCATCGCTCCCACCAACATCCGAGCATCTTCTGAAACATTCTCTACCGTTGTTCAAACATTTTCCTCTTTCAGAATGTCGTTCTTTTCAAGGACGACCTCAACCTCTAATTCCATTCCTGTCAGCTTTGTATATACTAATAATTTAATTTATTTCGGTTCCTTCTGCATAATATTTTAACTGTCATCTTTTTTTGTGAACTTTTTACTGTGTAGGTTTAAATATAATTAATATTTTACTGTGAACTTTTTATTGTTAAGGTTGATATACTAAAATATTTTTTATTGTTTTTTTTGTATACCTAAAATGTATGTGTAATAAATAAATAAATAAAATAAATAAATAAACATTTATTGAGACAAAATTATTTTGTATTGTTAAATGTACTAACTTTACAAACTTTACTGATAATTGCTTCGGAACAGACTTTGTCTAGTGAAGCAGTTATCTTTAAAATATTTTGTTTTTAATATTGTGGTAAATAAATAAATGAATAAAATTAATATTTTCGTCGGCAGGCGTTTTTCATTCATTCTTCCCGTGTGTATAAACCACCCTAGTGTGATAGAAAAAATATAGAGTCAAACACAAAACAGGGGGGCAAGTCCAGTTAAACGGTATAATTATCATATGGAGTTCTATAATATCTTCAGATAAAACCTATGAATATAGACAATATTCTAATCGGGTGTAGCTGAAATTATTTCTTTTAATCAAATAATCCAAGACACTGCACCATGTGTTAAATGAATGCCCAACCTACATTGAACTTGATTTGTACAATACACTTAACACTCCACTACCAATCAATATTTCACTTACATTTGAGTTTAATTCCCTGCATATTTAATTCCACAAAGCTAAATTTCGTCGCCTTAATGGATTCAATATATAATGCAATAATTTCAAGTCGGAAAATAATTTAATAACATTTCTATAATAGCAGAATGCCTCCTAATGATTGGGTGGAACGCCACATATACTTAAAGAAATAAGAAGAAATATTCCAAGAAACATATCCAATTGAAATGTTCAATGAACTTTTCAGGGTTCATTTTATTACAGTTCACAAGATGGTACCTAGCGGTATGTTCACCGAGGAAGTATAGCAATAAAAAATGTCATGTGTAGGTACCAACCATCGCAGCATGTTTCCACTACATTATATTAACCGCTGCACACAAAATGGCACGACCTCCCTGAAAAGACTCCACACAAAAGGACATTTTCAAAAGGAACTCTAAAGTGGTATCATGTTTTTTTTCTGTGAACTCATATAAGAGTAGTTCACATCTATTTTTATAGTAACTATGTGAAATTGTCTACCACTTACATTATGCAACATTAAGTTTTTCAATGCAAAGCATTAGTTGTGATGTGATATTTTGTATACATAAGGGAAAATATATTGATTGTACCTAAGTACTTCTACGTAAATTCAAGAGATTAAAGAGAGAAAAATGAGGCTTTCATTGATAAAATAAATTAAAACATTCCTTTGTTAGACAATCATTAAATTATAACGAAGCTTTCATTGATAAAATAAATTAAAACATTCCTTTGTTAGATAATCATTAAATTATAACGAAGCTTTCATTGATAAAATAAATTAAAACATTCCTTTGTTAGATAATCATTAAATTACCACGAAGCTTTCATTGTTAAAATAAATTATAACATTCCTGTAATATAACCATTAAATCGTCATGAGGCTTTCATTGATGAAAAAAAATATACCTAACATTTCTATATTAGATAAGCATTAAATTATTTATTTATTTATTTATTTATACATCTTTTTGTACATAATATAAACAAATATAATTGTACACTGGCGGGCTTATTGCCATTAGGCAATTTCTTCCAACCAACCATAAATTATCATGAGGCTTTCATTGATAAAATAAATTATAACATTCCTATGTTATATACCCATTAAATCGTCATGAGGCTTTCATTGATGAAAAAAAAATATAACATTTCTATGTTAGATAACCATTAAATTATCATGAGGCTTTCATTGATAAAATAAATTATAACATTCCCATGTTATATAACCATTAGGTAAATCGTCATGAGGCTTTCATTGATGAAAAAAAAATATAACATTTCTATGTTAGATAACCATTAAATTATCATGAGGCTTTCATTGATAAAATAAATTATAACATTCCTATGTTATATAACCATTAGGTAAATCGTCATGAGGCTTTCATTGATGAAAAAAAAATATAACATTTCTATGTTAGATAACCATTAAATTATCATGAGGCTTTCATTGATAAAATAAATTATAACATTCCTATGTTATATAACCATTAGGTAAATCGTCATGAGGCTTTCATTGATGAAAAAAAAATATAACATTTCTATGTTAGATAACCATTAAATTATCATGAGGCTTTCATTGATAAAATAAATTATAACATTCCTATGTTATATAACCATTAGGTAAATCGTCATGAGGCTTTCATTGATGAAAAAAAATATAACATTTCTATGTTAGATAACCATTAAATTATCATGAGGCTTTCATTGATAAAATAAATTATAACATTCCTATGTTTGATAACCATCAATAATTATTTGCACAACTCACCAATGAATAAAATTCAATGGTTGGGCAATGATTACGGTTATAAGACTGATGTTTTCTTCGATTCTATTAAGTACTATAAGGACACATTATTAAAACATTCACAAAAACATACCCTCTAATATAATGTGTAATTTTATGGTTTGCATATTTCTATGGATACAATTACCTATTTGAAGGAAAGAAAAGAAGATTGAAATTCAATTATTTTATCGACTTATTTTGATGGGTTTTCAGGATAGACAAGTCAAGTAAACGGAAAGGGTGTAAGAAATGATTTTTCTCATTATGTGTCTCGTGCAAATGAAATATTACCATATTTGGTGATATATATAATTATATCACCATATATGGAAATATTTCATTTATCTTGGGGCCGCCCAAGGAAGGTATGGCACGTCCATGGGAATTTGAAAGACGGAAATTTCAGAAGCATGAATAAAAGACGAACACGTATAAGACGATGTATGAATGTCGACGGGGCGAAGAATGTGTGTCAAGATAGAAATAAGTGGCGTTCAGTTCTCTCTGCCTACCCCGCGAGGGACGTGGCATGATGTATGTGTGTATGTATATAATCATGGTATGTTAATGATGCATCCAATGTTTTTTATTCCTTATTTTTGTAAATAAGCATTTTTTTTAAAAATGTTGTAAAGTTTCTGTTTGAATGTAGATTTACCTACCTATCATATAACTTGTAATTCTCATTTTTTATGTTCCCGTTTGTTACTGACACGTGTTGATATTATGTAATTGTTTTTTTTTTATTATTTTCATCTTTGTTTTGTATTATTTTCATACATTTTAAATCATACTGTGTACCCACTATATTTTTTATTTGTGTAAAAGGCTAAGAGCCGTTTAAATTAATATATTTATAATCGAATATTTTTATTATTGCATATGCGCAAACATTGGATTTTTTTTTCCTGTCGGGAGTCAAAGATATTTTTTAACAGATACAGATTTTTAATTATCTCAATAGAGACGAAGTTGGAATAGTTACTGTAGGAGAACCGGGAAATCAAGGCACCTACAGGGCTTACGACCTGTCATCGGCTGGTTTACGTGATCACTTTATGCGCTTGCGCAACGTTCTCCAATTATGCCTTTTTAATGAGATCCCTATCAATTCAATTTTGAAAGTTCTATTTATTGTAATACTGAAATTCTTTTCGCTTGAAAATAAGGAATTTTTACTACAGCCATCTATGTGTGAAATTATGAACAACATTCTTATTATTTTTCTAATATTTTGTGTTTACAGTGTCAAATATTAATGAAACAATATACCAAAGTAAGTATTTATCCACAAAATTAGTGAGTTTCATTTTAATCCTTGATTATGTCGAGTCTCTTCGGCGAAATAATTCGGTCATTGTAATCGAATTTTGTAGAATAATACTTTGGTATTTTGGTAGGTAATTATTTAAAAAAAAAAAGATCTTTAAATTTAAGAGATCCTCAATCAAGAAAATTATTATGAAAAGTACATAATAAATTTCTTAGACGTGCAAACTTACAATCTAGTTTGACTTGAATGTAGTGCGACGCCATCTCAGATATTTTGGAATTAGGTAAACTTGGAAAATATTAGCTGCCGAAATTTCTGGAATGTTCAAAATTAATTACGGTCAACGCTATTGGCGAGGACAATTGATGTGAATTGTTCAAGTTTGGTCGTTTCGACGTTAAACTCTGTCAAATGATAATGATGGATGAAATTCAATACTTATTGTATGACGCGGAACCTTTCAGTTGGTGGAAACAATGAGAGGAAGAAAAAGGATTATTTTTTCATTTTATTTACGGAGCAAAATTATAAATACCTATTGCTTTTTATTATACATATGGATTTAAATCTCTCGATAAATAGCGGAAAATAGCTTGAGGAATTTCTACAACATAAGCTACAACTTTTTGAAATTCATACAAGGTTACGCATATAAGGCCCCAGAGTCAAATCGAAAACGCTTAACGATATCGCCAAACGCTAATTTTTTTGTATGGTATTTGATGTTTGTTGTTTGTTATTGTAGAAAATTTTTTTACAACAAACGTCAAATCCAATACAAAAAAAAAATTTGCGTTTGGCGATATCGTTAAGCGTTTTCAACTTGACTCAGGCCCAATGTCCCATTCTATAAAGTTTGTAAGAACTTTCCGGCTAAAATATGTAGGTGCATTCCTATTCCACAAGCCCAAGTTGATTTTCTATAAAGCCCAAATAGAAACTTTCCTATTTAGTAACATTCTTACTCCAAGTAAGCAATGAATTAGTTAAATTCACTATTCTATATTCACTATTAATCGAATCAATTGTCAAAACGTACACGCTGAATGTATGCCGATTTCGATCAAAACGGGACAGTGCCCGCGAAGGGTTATTATATATTTTCATTGATTCATATTTTGTTGTACATTGCGATGGTCGAACGTTAGGTAAGCAGTTGCTATTCCTTGAGGCTATTATTTATTTATATTAGGTACATAGTTTAAACTATAAATCATCCGAAATATATTAGTATTATTATTAAATTAATGGATTCAAAAATGATATTAGACATAAAATGTGTAAAATCAGGAAGCAGTCTTGCGGCTGTTGCCAGAAGCTTTTTTTTCAATTTTGTATGATCAAAATTCATTAGCTGTCACAAATTATTTTATAATTTATCGATGCATTTTATTTAAAACCCAACCAAATACAGCATAAGTGATCAGGATCCCTTATTAATTTCCGATAAACAAAAGAACTATGGAAAACACCGATAATTTTAATATACGAAAATAATATTGTGTCACATATCTGCTTTCTGATTCCTGTAGTAAGTGAATTTATCCTCTAGGTACAATTATAATTTTGAGCCCTTCTAAGATTTAGGTAAGGTCACCAGCCGCCATTGCTTGCATTTAAGACTGTTGTAGGAAGACATAATGTACACACACAGACACGCGCGGTATTCTGTTTAATTTACAACTACAAAAAATTAATCCGAGTAGCACAAATCAATATCAGATTTAAAACTTTTATTCAACGACTAAATTATTACCTTTCCCTTTCTACTTCCTGCCTCTTTTTATATTTTTATATATTATATTAAATATATATCGGAATATATATATATATATATATATATATATATATATATATATATATATATATATATATATATATATATATATATATATATATATATATATATATATATATATATATATATATATATATATATATATATATATATATATATATATATATATATATATATATATATATATATATATATATATATATATATATATATATATATATATATATATATATATATATATATATATATATATATATATATATATATATATATATATATATGAAAAAGAATTTTCTGGGTTAACCCGTGTCAGATAGTCCTGAGAAGGACTGTTTAAGACCTGACGTTTCGCCCGAATATCATCGGGCATTGTCGAAGGAACGCAACGAAAACCGAGCGAGAACGAACGCGCGCGAAACACGACCGCACACACCTAAGGCTTTCCGTCAAGTGAGAAGCGCCAGTCTATGCATGAGCGCAGAGGTAGCGAGCGGGTAGGTTCCCCTCCCCCCTCCACCCCTTCACTCCCCGCACCTATTAGCTATTTGTTCTATTATTTGTACCGTTAAGCCGACTTTGCGAACGAGTTGTCATTTTAATAGTGGGTTTTTCAAATATTGTTTGTTTTGTTATGTGTGGAGGTATTGAATTTCTAATTATTACTTTAGTTTTATGAGTATTACTATCTAGAATATTTGTCCATGTTTGAGGAATTCTTATCGCGTCATTTCTGCTGTTCATATTATTTGCATGTTTGAAAATCTCAATTGCCTCTCTGTATATGCGTTGTGGTTCGGAATTTAAGTTAGCGATGGTGGATGAATTTTCGAAATCAATAGTGTGGCCTTCGTTAAGAACGTGTTGGACTAACGACGAAGTTAACTTCTTATTTTTGACGTCCACTCTATGTTCTGCTACTCGTGAGGATATTTTTCTATTGGAGCGACCGATGTATACTTTGTCACACGAATTGCATGGAATTTTATATACTCCGTGCGACTCGAGTGCAACTGAATCTTTGGGATTGCGAAGAAAGGTAGATATTTTATTTTCTGTTCTGAAAATTGTTTTTATGTTATTTTTCTTCAGAATGCGGCTTATCTTGTCTGTCGTGCCCTTGATATATGGCAAAAAAGCTATTGAAGTCGGAGGAAGTTCTGGTTTTTTGATATTTTTATTACTGTAGCGTCTAATAGATTGTTCGATTCGTGATTTTGAATAACCGTTGGAGATGAGAGCGTTTTTGAGACAGTCAAGTTCGTTGTTTATGTTATTATTATCAGATAGTCTGAAGGATCGGGTCACTAGAGTATTAATTATAGAAGATAATTGAGTCGGGCTATGGTTTGAATTTGCATTTAGATATCTGTTTGTGTGAGTAGGCTTTCTATAAACTGTATGACCAAGTGTGCCATCGTCATTTTTGATGACAAGGACATCCAAGAAAGGTAAGCTATTATTTTCTTCGATTTCCATAGTAAATTGAATGTCCGAGTGGAAACTATTAATATATTTTAGAAAATCTGTCAGTTTATCGGTACCGTGGGGCCATATAACAAAAATGTCGTCGACATATCTACGCCATAAGAGTGGTTTTAAATTTGTCTGTTTTAAAATATCGGTTTCTAGGAATGTCATGAATATGTTGGCAATAACCGGACTTAAGGATGAGCCCATCGGAGCACCTTCTGTTTGCTTGTATATTTTTCCTTCAAATTGAAAGTAGGTATTATTTAGACAGTGATCGATTAAATTGATGATATCTTTTGATAATTTTAACTTTGTTTTTAATAATTCGATTGACTCTTTGATGGGAATTTTAGTGAATAATGACACTACATCAAAGCTTACCAGAGTGTCACCTGTGTTTATTTTATAGTTAGATAGTGTGTTTATAAAATGTTCAGAATTTTTAATGTAAGAGTCTGATTTTTCAACATGGGGCTGTAATTCTTTAGCAAGGTATTTAGCAAGTGATTGAAGGGGGGATCCGTATGAGCTAACTATGGGCCTTAAGGGTACTTCTGCTTTATGTACTTTAGGTAGACCGTATATTTTTGGGATCCGTGACGATTTTTCTCGTGGGATAAGTTGTTTTTGGAGTTCGGAATCGAATTTGGTGGACATTATTTTAGATTTTGTTGTCTTTTCTAAGTAAGTGGTAGGGTCCGATTTGTTTTCTTTGTAAATTGAATCTGAGAGAATGTCACGCATTTTAATTATGTACTCATCGGAGTTCATTAAAACGGTCGCGTTTCCCTTATCAGCCGGTAGAACAATTATATCTCGGTTAGATTTTAATGCTTTGAGGGCTTTAAATTCTTCCGAAGACATATTTCTTTTAGGGTCGCGAGCTTTTCTTATGATATGACACGTCTCTTGGCGGATTGTTTCGGCAAGTTTTTAGGAGGGGTGGAGGGGGGAGGGGAACCTACCCGCTCGCTACCTCTGCGCTCATGCATAGACTGGCGCTTCTCACTTGACGGAAAGCCTTAGGTGTGTGCGGTCGTGTTTCGCGCGCGTTCGTTCTCGCTCGGTTTTCGTTGCGTTCCTTCGACAATGCCCGATGATATTCGGGCGAAACGTCAGGTCTTAAACAGTCCTTCTCAGGACTATCTGACACGGGTTAACCCAGAAAATTCTTTTTCATCTTATACCCGTGAAAACCTAAAAGTTAACATATATATATATATATATATATATATATATATATATATATATATATATATATATATATATATATATATATATATATATATATATATATATATATATATATATATATATATATATATATATATATATATATATATATATATATATATATATATATATATATATATATATATATATATATATATATATATATATATATATATATATATATATATATATATATATATATATATATATATATATATATATATATATATATATATATATATATATATATATATATATATATATATATATATATATATATATATATATATATATATATATATATATATATATATATATATATATATATATATATATATATATATATATATATATATATATATATATATATATATATATATATATATGAACTTTGTGTTCTATTTTCACCTAACAATAAACAAAGTACGCTAAGATCAATGACCCAATCCAATAAAAAAACTAGTAGAAACCAATCTCACAAATAAGCCAATATACCTATATCGATCTTTTGGCGTTTCTGGGACCAAAGTCATGGAACAATCTTCCAATGGATATAAGATGTGCCGAAAATATCAATGAATTCAAGAAGAAATTAAAAACTCATCTTTTCCGCAAATCGTATCCAGATTGTCCTTCATCCGTTCAATAATATTATGTTGACTAAATAATATGTCAGTTTACTTTGAATCGACTATTTTTTTATAATTAATTTCATCGGGATTATGTAATATGTATAGAACTAGATTAATTTGTGATTTCTACGTATTTTTTTAAGTTTTATGTTTCACCATTTTCAATGTGTTAGCTATAGGACTAATTTTAACTTAATTTCAACTTATTGTATTTTTTTAAGTTTTATGTTTCACCATTTTCAATATGTTAGCTATAGGACTAATTTTAACTTAATTTCAACTTATTGTATTTTTTTAAGTTTTATGTTTCACCATTTTCAATGTGTTAGCTATAGGATTGATTTTAACTTAATTTTAACTTATTTTTTTGCAAGCTGAAAGCGCCCTTGAGGTGACCACGGTTGTCACTAAACGGCGCTTTATAAATTATCCTTATTTTTATTATTATTATAAGAAAAAACTAAACTTATTGTCAAATATTGATGCAAAAATTAATATCAAATATTAATATCAAAAATTAATTAACAGATTTTTTATTATCTCAATAGAGACGGAGTTGGAATATTTATTGTAGGAGAACCGGAAAATGAAGGCAACTCCAGGGCTTACGACGTGTCATCGGCTGGTTTACGTGATCACTTTATGCGCTTGCGCAACGTTCACCAATTATGCCTTTTAAATGAGATCCCTATCAATTCAATTTTGAAAGTTCTATATATTGTTATACTGAAATTCTTTTCGTTTGAAAATAAGAAAATAATTCAAGCGAAAAGAATTTCAGTATTACAATATATAGAACTTTCAAAATTGAATTGATAGGGATCTCATTAAAAAGACATAATTGGTGAACGTTGCGCAAGCGCATAAAGTGATCACGTAAACCAGCCGATGACAGGTCGTAAGCCCTGTAGGTGCCTTGATTTCCCGGTTCTCCTACAATAAATATTCCAACTTCGTCTCTATTGAGATAATTAAAAATCTGTCAAAAAATATCTTTGACTCCCGACAGGGAAAAAAATCCAATGTTTGCGCATATGCAATAATAAAAATATTCGATAAAAAATTAATATCAAACTTATTGATGCTGTTTAATTTCCATTAAGTAACCCTTGTGTGTGTTGTGGCGGGCTACAAGCTATGATTTTTTTTTATTTTAAAGACTCATTTTCAGTTAAAGGTTTTGACTTCTCGAAATTTGCACGCCGCGCCGCGTGGCAATTTTCGTATTGATTTGTTAATACAAGGCTCTAATTTTTTCGCTGCGCTTCAATATTAATTTTGATTTATGGATACAAACATTGCATGACTGAAATTTGAAGATAATAAAACAATTTATTTGAAAACTACGCAAAAAACTGTATTTAGTAACTGTAATTACAGTATAAACAATTGATTTAGAATATATTTGAAATTTGACTGAAAATTTCTTTACCTATTTAACTTCAGAGGAAATGTACGTTTTTCTCTGAAATCGTATGATTAATCTGATTACATGAAAATTCTTCGAAACACAATTGTTCGAATGCGCAATTGTACGAATAACAATTTTTCGAAAATCAGTTATCAGAATGACAATTGTCCGAAAGCAAATTATTCGACTAACATTTGTTGGAAAACCAATTGACCTAATTTAATATATTTTTGTGTCATTATGTTGCCTCCTTTGACAAATTTGTTGCCAGTAAAATATATTCGACGAAAACTATTATTACTTGTTGTATTATTGTTGGGTATGTATGTTTGCACATTTTTAATAACTGATGTTTGACAGCGCGGGATAGCCTAGTTTGTACACCAGTTTATGTTTATCTAGTATTCACACCAATTTAGTTATTTTATTTTAATATTAATGTTACTTTTTTAAATATATAATGCAACTGGCTCACGCCAGTCGCAATTATAGCTACAAACAAACCTTACCAACCTATTTTTACCAAAGTTTTGTAGGTTTAGGTTTAAAAAATAGGTGTACATTCTAGGATATCTGACAGCGCGGTGCGTCGCCATGTTGTTTATTTCATAGATTTTTATTAAACACAATATACTATGTAGATGTAGTACTCCGTGCAAAAAGTGAGTCATTTGTTTTCGATTCATACAAAATTTGCTTACTACGACATCTAGTATATTATAATAAAAATCTATGGTTTATTCCTCTCACAATACTACCAACATGACGTCATAAAAATTCGAACAATTGTAAATTCTGATAATTGTGTGTTCGGAAAATTGTTTTTGAAAAAATGTGATTCGAATAATTGCCATTCGTAAAATTGATTTTCGTAAAATTGAGCATTCGAATAATTGTTTTTCGAATAATTTTCCTGTCACCGATTAATCTATCGATATAAAAAAAAATTAACGTACCTATGTCTTAAAACCCAATTAATCAAGAATCGAGCACAAATCACCACAAAAATTACAACGCAAGTGTCATACCAAATGGAACCATGTAGGAAAGAAAATGTTTTTTTTTTTCGATAAAAATATGATAATTTTACTTACATTTTTAAAATTTGTTACGCGATCATTCATCTCGCTGGCGATGGTTTCAATATATCTGATAAAGATCCAACCATCCAATCAGATAAAGGATATTTCCTGAAATAAAAAGAAGAAAATTGTCAAATATAGGAAAATGTTATTTGTTTGCACAATTTATTATTCTTTGTTATTTCAACAATATAAATATGATTTTTTAAAAATTGCTAGGCACCTAGCTGCTTTAAAACATTTTGCATAATACTATGTTTTGAATCTAAAAGTCATCACGGATTTAAACAAGTGGATTGTAGCCAACGCTATACTCTTCAATATCAAGCCACTCCACGAGATATTCAAATTTGTATGGAAAAATTTCAGCTTTTCATGAAATGAGTTTTTCTAACATTTTTTATTTAAATATTTTATTATGAAACGTTGATAATTCGTCAAAGGCATTTAATGAAAGTGATGTGCTTTTTGAGCAACTTAAAATAAAAATAGGTCAACCAGGTCCTAATGTCCGCCATTCCTATTTTAGTTCAAAAAGATACAGAATTGGACGTATGTAGTGTGAGGATGTATGCAAGTGCGCAAATTACAACGATTCGGTGTCAGCCGTTCTGACATCAAAACTAGCATGCATTCCAACTAGATCAACTATCGGACAGTTAAAAAGTCTGCAGTGTGTGCAAAGGTCCTTAAAAAATCCCTTCAAGTACCCACAATAATTCCTTGCTCGATTTTGATCATGTCAAATAATATTAACACTTTTCTTTGTCTTGTTAAAACCCATTTTTCGCCGCTCTTCGAAAAACCGTCATATATGTTTGAAAATCAAAACACTAGCCTAAAATACTTTGATTTAGATAAATTTGAAAAAAAAAATGATAAAAAAAAATTAGTTTTTGAAATATGAGGTGGTGCGCTACCGCACCGTCAGCGGAAAGGGGTGCTACCAACTAATTCAAGCTAAATACAAAGTGATTTTTAAAAATACAGCATTTATTAAAATAAAAACATTATTCTATGTACAATTTTATACATTATATTGAGAAGTAAATATTGATAATAAATTTAACTTAAAAATACATTATTTATTACAAATATGTACAAAATTATAATACATATTTATTATTTAATAAATGTACAAGAAATAAAATAAAAAATAACCATCTGCATTCATAAATTATGAATATATTTTAAAATATTGACCAATTTGAGTAATTCACTAATTAATTTTTAATATGATATGATTCTGAACATCCACGGTGTAAAAATTCATTACATGCACGACAAGAAAAATAGTATGCGATTTGCATATCCGGCATCGTCTCCGAAAATCTGTTTTTTTTAAGTGATTGTTATTTCTTTAACTATTGTTTAAGCTAATCGACTTGGTCGACCTGTCAATGATTATTATTGTATTAGATGTATTTGAAGACTCATTAGATTTATAGTAACTGTTCTCTTAAAATTTAGAAGTGGAATTTTTGCTCTGGATGTATAATCTGATAGAGGCGCCAAGCATTACATAAAGCGACATCACAATAATTTGAAAATATGCTCCACCACCATTCGATAATAAAATTATCGTATTTAAATTATCGTATCACAATTTTTATTCGATAATTCAATATAAAATTGTCAGCTAGGTTCACACCTCCCATAAACTTGTAAGTTATGAAGAACTCTCGGTTGAGTTAGCGGGGTTACGGGACTTTTTCTCTCGCGAATATCTCGTTATATTTTGAGTTGGTTCGATCAGATCAAAATTTGTTGCGACTGTGACAACTGCACTGTCTATCTTACAAATAGTATACATGATTTGCTGTTTTGCATGTAAGATTTCATAAAACGATGTCACTACCCTATCACCTAAACCTAAATAATAACTATCGTTAACATTTCCCGAAGATTTTCCGGCATAAATATCGCTAGCAAATCCATCGTAGGACGCAAATGTCCATGCTTTTAATCCAAAAATTATTGGTTTTCCATGAATATACATTTTGGAACTGTGCATTCCGCGATATGGTATCATTTGCTCGTCAATTGACAATGCATGAGCAAATATCTCAAACTGCTGAAAATTTTTATTCAGTAATGATACAAATGAGTGTACTTTATAAAGTTTCACTCTGATCAATATGAGAATTATTGACAATTTGCAGTATGCATTTCGAGAGTACCAACAGAGACTTGAAATTTCTGGCCTTGAAAATTTTCTTCCGACTTATTTTCGTCGATATCCTCTTCATCCGTCAGTTCTGAAGCCTCCGGTGGAAAAATGACCACCTGTGGTTCATCATCTAGATCATTGTCACTATCTAAATGTTCAATTATATAGTCAGCAGCTTTTTCAGCGGTTAAAAAAACCTCTTTGAGCCATTCTGCAACAAATACAAAAAACGCATATAAATGACAAATTCGTAATCTCATAGTACGCCTTTACGCTGACGGTTCGTTAGCGCACCATTTATATACTTGTATATAAAAAACACATTTATAATTCAGTTTTCGATTTCTTATGTAAAATATTGATAAAAGATACATTTTATTCTAAAATTAAAAAAGTTAAATTGGTATTTAAATCATCATACATAAAAAATAAAAATATTTGAAAATATGCTTACCTGATATTAGAAATATGCCAGACTTCAACTACAGCTGGATGACAAATGACAAGAGGTATCCCAAATATTTGTGTATGTAAAAAAAGTTTGTAGTTTACCTGAATATAATCCTTAGAATAACTGTGTATATTAAACAAAAGGTTCTGATAAACGTCTCTTAAATGACTGGTGCGGTAGCGCACCGTCAGCGAAAAATGGGTTAAACTGATAAAGATACAAAAATTAATACAAAGGTTTAAATAATGATTCACTTAAGAGATATTAATCTCAGTGCTTATAAATAAGAAAATCGTACCCACATTTTTTTAATAATGTTCGTATCAATTTTATTTATGGAATGAAAAACACTTTATTTAAATAAATATGATAAGGTGCCTTCATTATAAAAACCTGAAGCATACTTTCACCAGACCATCATAATACACACTAGCATCATTAATTTTTAACAAAATTCACAAAATCGTCAAATTTAATATAATTATTGATTGTGATGACATTTACAGTAATGCTTAGAGCTTCTTTATGTGAAACAATGTGAGACTTTTAAGTAACCAAAATAATTTAAAATAACTAATATATTAATGTTAATTAATATTTTTTTTAAATATATTAATGTTAATTAAAGCAATTTTTTTTTAAATGAATATGTCCTTGTTAAACAAGTACATATACATCTTCCCTCGTTCCCTAAAATAAGCAAATAAATGCTTGTGCTTAGGTGAACGAAATCGGTCGAGGCAGGATTCGAACTCGCCCAGCGCGCTAACCGCTCTGCCACCGACCCATCTAAAATAGCATTTAAACATAACATAATATGCAAACCTTTTTTTAATAATTAAAGTTTTATTTATTTTTTAATAATACAACATATAAAAAATATAATCATAACACATAGAAAAGAATACATAGTAAATAAAAACATGTTCAAGCACTCGTGTGTAAAGGAAATTCTTCTTCTTCTTCGTGCCATATTAGGTTCCTCTGACGTTGACGATGACTGCTGAGAAGGCATCTCTATCCGCCGCCGTCCGGGACAATGTCTCTGATGCCGGTCCACTCACGAATGTTGCGGAGCCATGACATCTGACGTCTTCCGAGGTGTCCCTCTATTGGAGCCCTTCATAATCATTTGTATCAGCCTGTATTTTTTGCGTCGCAGACTCAAATATGATATCTTTCGTCGCTTATTTGTGTCAACTTGTCAACTAGATCGCGCTCGATATTTGGTCTCGTGAGATTATTTTTTATTGTTGTTTATCGTCCGTAGACCCTAGCTCGTGTACTTAGACTCGTCAATTTTATATTACAATTTGTTGACAATATACATACATACAATGTCAATGCGTAACAGAGTGTGGAAGGCGATTCAGAGTGTGATTCATTAAAGTTCCAGTACAACAAAAACAATTACATAGATAAATTACACAATAAGAAAATATATTAGGTAGATTCTGCACTCACTCATAGTTCTATGAAAATATAATAATACAATGAACAATTTATTATAGTCAATTCAATGCTGAAGTGAATGTAAATGGTTCACTCAAGCATTTCGTCCACAGAATAAAAAGATTTATCAACGAGGTACGTCTTCACTGCTCCTCGAAATTAATCATCATTCAGTGACTTGATTCCTTCCGGCAGCTTGTTGAATAGACGCACACTGAGACAAACAAAGCTTTTAGATAATTTTGCTAATCTGTGCTCCACGGGTCGGATACTTCCCTTTGAACGAGTGTTATAATCGTGATGTTCCGAGTTCAGAGGAGTGTTGGGCATGTTCTTGCGCGCATAGAGTAGGCATTCATAAATACATATACATGCCAGGAAATGTGAGTATGCCTAATTCTTTAAAATAATCCTTGCATGACTCCCTTGACCCTATGCTTTTCAATTCTCTAATTACACGTTTATGAAGTATAAAAATTCGACTCCAATCAGCCCCTCTGCCCAAGAATAAAACTCCATAGGTATTACATAATACTCTAGAAGTAAGCAAAGTATACAGATCTGGCTGCCACTTCGCCACAAGTTTCCTTTATTTTTGACTTCCACATCTGATTCTGTATCGACCCAGAAAATATTTAGTATCCTGAAATTACTGTGTTAAAAAAAGTCAATGGATATAATATAGTAGGTATGCATTTAAAATACTCATTTTTTTCGATATTTTGTTGATTTGTTTATACCTAAGGTGTATTTTAAATTCTGGAATCAAATATAATTCCCGAAGGAATGCCACTAGTGTATAAATATATATTTTTTTTAACTTTATTCCGAGCTTTAATAAAGTCTCGGTCTAATTCATATTGGATTTCTATTTGACAAGGAAATTGGCACTTGAGGAAATTGAATGTGAAAAACTGTAATATTCTTGCTTAAAAATAATAATAATATGGTACACTTTCTCGAGAATGTTTTCATAATACATACACATTTTCACCAAGCTGGTTTTTCAATGACGATAGTATATTCGCTCTTCATATTTATAATTGAAAAAAATATATCATTATTTCTTATCATATATGCCAAAAATAACATATTTCAAAAAATCGTGTTTCAGAATATGACGTAAGAAAAATTAAATTGAAATAACTGTGAGGTCTCGGTATATAAATAGTGCTTTCGCACAGTTCACCAATGGGGTTCACCAACCATTGTGAATGTAGTGCCTTTTTATGTGAAACGAGACTGACGCGTGGGTATAATCGCATGTGTTGTGCTTCATTTTATAAGGTGATTCATGCCCGCACACCTGTCGCTGGTTTTCTCAAATTGTGGTTTATACCGTGATGGTATGAATGAATGTAAAAATATAAAATAAAGTATTATTCATTTTACGATTCACTCGAAGAGAAATTCATGGTACAATTCAATACATCACAATACATTAAAAATATGTTTGAAAACTTTCCAATTAAAAGTGCCTGTTGTATGCTCTAATAAAAAAAAGAGTGGGTTGTAGCCAACGATAAACTCCTCTTCACTAGGTACCAAGCAACTCCACAAAGTATTCATATTTTGAATACGATATTTTCAGCATTTTCATAACATGAATTTTTAAAATAATTTTTCACATTAATTTTTTTTACTATGAAAATATTTTTTCAACGCCACTTTATGAAAGGAAGGTGCCTTTTTATCAATATGAAAATAAAAATATCGAATTTCAAGTTTCCTGAGCTTGTGGTCACTTTGAAATATTTGACCATCAAAAAAAAGAGAAGCACTATTCAAATATCCTTCAATATCTAATAAGCTATAAGTGAGTATAAAGATATACAAATTTTCAAAATTTGATAAGAATCGCATGATTACTATAGTCTTTAATCAATAAAGTATAATATATACACCGTACATAGAACAAAGCACATCACACGCACACAGATACATAGTGATGAAACTTTCAGAATACAATCTCGGTACTCGGTATGATACTAGTTCATAAATTGCAATAAAAAATAGGCTTAAATGTTGGAAACATAGCTCTCCACTATATTACATTAGGGTAGTGAGGAGTATAAAACAACAAAATACATACAGAGAGCAGTTACATAGTAGCTAGACGTAAACCTAACTCACATAGACTGTCCTACATTGAGACAGACACAATTCTCAGTCATGAGACCATAGAAGATGAAGAATAATTTTTTTTTAAATATTTATTTATTTGTCACACCATTTAAATAATCTTCAGTAAAAATAGATAACTGCTGCCTAACTAGGTAAACCTGTTCTAGGGCTAGCAGTGTACATTGTACATATTATTATATTTCACAGGAGTAACAATTTGCATTTTTAAAAATAATCTAAACAATATAATAATTAAAATAATAACTTTTTTGTTTACACCACAAAAAAGTTATTATTTTAATTATTACTTAAAATGAACCACAAAGTAATAGCTGCAAAGTATCAAGATAAACAATATAAACTTAACTATATAAAAAGAATCTAAATCTAAACAATATAAACTTAACTATAACACATATTAAAAAAATGGAATTTGAGTTATCATGATATGCATATACATAATATTGTAAATGTAGGTATCTTGTAATTTTTATTTATTAATTGCACAAATAATCTGAAATAGTATCTCTTGGGAATACTGAACTGACAGAGCATAGAAATGATCCGTCAGTCATTTCTTTATTCAGTCGCTCCTCAAATCAAATCAAGACAGCACAAAATTTATAAAACAATTAGGATTTTTTGCAAAAAGTAAATTAAGAAAACAGAAAATAAATAAAGAAAATAATACCTGCTGATATTGATGTAGAATAGAAAGTCTAATACATATATTCATTATATTGAATTGACTATAGATTTAAGGAATGGTTTTTGCTACAAATAGCTCTATTTGTGATATCACTTCCTCTATCAATATAAACCAGACCCGAGGGCCTTTGAATTGTACATAATTCATTTCTGAATACCTACATCATCTATGTAATATGTACCTACATAAGTCTCTCCATACATTATATGGCGACTAAATCAACCCGTTGATGTGAAATGATTTAAGGAAACATGAAACATATAATATTAATATTAAATAATATAATATTAAATAAGAACATATCGAAAGGTTTTGTGAGGTAATAGAAACCTCACAATTCAAAGGTCCCATCAAAATCCTTTGATGAAAACTAAGAGTTGGAAGTCTTGAAAGACTGAACTCATTAAAACTATACGAAGATGAAAATAGACCCAAATCTTAACTGACCCAAATCAACCAAGAAGTTGATAGTATTATAATAATACTATCGAGAATTTTCATAGTGCCATAGCTTGATGACGCAGGTGCGTTAATAGCTTATTCTGAGTTGCTTTGCAAAAGGACATTTGGAAGTAGGTGACCTCAGTTCAAGGACACAAATTTAAGATCTATTTTAGATCTTATGTTGAAATTCCGTAGTGAATTTTGTTGTTAGGTTAATGTATGAAAGAAAATCTTCTCCGATAAGAAAATGAATTTCAAATAGAGGAAAAAATAGGGGAATTTTAATATTCATAGTGTCAAGTTATAATATATATACCTTTTATAGATATCGGAAGATGAACAGACAAGGCCGGACGAGAACCTTTTTCCATTGAAACCAAACAGAAGGGATTTGCGGAAGGATGGAACAAATCGTTAAAGAAACTTTTACCTGACCGTAAAAGCCAACTTTTGGAAGAAAATTTTTCCATTGTCCGAGTTTTCGTATAATTTTCAAAGTTTCTTAAGACAAATGAAGCTTGTCATCCGATTCTGTAACATAAAAAGGGAATTTTGTTTTGTGGGAATTTAAAAAAATAGAGTTTTGCGTGATATTCAGAGCAACCAAAGGTAGGCTGAGAAGATAGAATTCCATTTTACTTCAAAGTGTATGGATTAACTGATTCTTTTTACTTTCTGGTCGATGGGCATGAAAGAATATTAGAGTTGATTGTATACTATTAGTTAATTAGGGCATTTGTGCGTACACCAAATTAAAATCACAACAAAACGCAAAGTATGTTTTGCATAGATTTTTTTTCATCTTTTACCTAATAGATCAATAATCTGTTTGATAATAATAAGACTAAGACCCAAATGCACAGTCCTAGGTAGCTAAATACTTACTCCTAATCTTGTTGGCAATTGCATTGCAGAGACATCACTAACTAAATAATTAATACCTACTACGCCAAACTTTAGGTCGATGGCTTAAAATTTCACATTATTATGTATGAAGAAAAGAGATAGATAGTTTTCTGTGAGTTTATATTGATAGATAGTCTCTACGACATTATACTATATTATACTATTTTCTACGACATTATCACATTATTGTGTATGTAGAAAAGATATACTAGATATTTTTTAGACTGAGTGATAGATAATTACACTGACGTTTAAAATGTTTTTTTTGTCATAACAACACAAACACATGTAACTAAGTAAACACTGACAACTCGATGTCACGATTCTTCTGAAATTCCAGTGAATTTTTGGCATCTCGTATAGATCACTGAATACTCTGTGTGGTATTTGACTTGACAAAAATATCAAATACATACATACATCGAAAACATCTCGTATTTTAGTATTATACCACTCGCGATCAACCTTATTTTTTGACAGTTCGCTGATGTTAGTTTACGCCGACGCGCATGCGTCAAAAAACACATTAAAAAGAACAAGTTCTTCACGAAACATTAAAGAGGCATCTTAAAATGTCGTTTACTACTTAAATACTTTTATATTTTTATGCATATTACAAAATTTGTTAGTGCCGGTTTAAATAATACAAAATGTACACACAGCGAAGGAGTTGGCTTTATTAAATATTAAATAAGGGGCATAAAGCCCAAATAACGTAAGAGGTCTCGGATCCTTTATCTCTTCCTCGGACATTTGCATATTTTTCATATTTCCAACCGGCATATTATTGCCTATTTCTGCGTATAAACATCGGCAATACTTATCGTAAAATATCTTTAATGTTTACACTCAATGCGGATAATATCTGGGAAGACCCTTATAAATCCGTGCGAAAAACAGGGAAACGACACCGCCTGCCTCCCAACCAGAGACGGTTCACCATCCGAATCATATTTCAACATAACGGCGTCACCTTTTTCATCATTCAATCGAGTATAGACAGACATTTCTATTCAAAGTGATGATAAAACAGATTCCATTGTTGTCGGGCGGACTGCGGCGGTCGGTAATGGCGGGCTCTATCGCAAACTGTAATGTCGGTTGAGCGTCAAAACATGTCCCTTGGATCAGAGATTCCAAAATTATGTACGGCTAGTTGTTGAAATTAAACTCAAAATATAGATATGTTATTGTAAAACCCCATTCATTTACCAATAAGAGTCGGTAAATGTAAGGTTTTATATAAAATAATAAAATGTGACGATTTTTCGAGCTTATATCATCAGATTTTGGTACATGCTAGCTTTTACCAACGATTGTTGGTAGATATTGTAATTATCATAACCTCAAGTGACAAAGGTGTTGATCATTTTTTTTCGGAAATCAATTTCCATTCGGCGTCAGCTTATATCCTGCTGTCCTTCCATTTTATGGGTGGACATCCCGAGCTTCTGCCTTCCTGGGGAGTATTATATTATCTAGGTATTTGAGTTTATATTATATATTTGATTGAACCACTAGAACTCATGCTTTTTTATTCATAATCTTGATTTCTTATTCCAAAGTGTATGAATTTAAATTTTATCTTTTTCTCCAGACTTCAACTAAATTAAAATGAAAGAAAATTGAATAAATGTGAACATTCAAGTCGGCCAATCTTATCACAGAAAAGACCAGCTCAAAAGGCTCAGATCAAGAAATCTCCCGCTAAAATCAGCAAAAAATCTACATGACTCCAACTTTAGCATCATGGAGACATGGAGAGCCAGATGGGAGGAGGCCTCGGACCCGGTGAACCACGGCCTGCCCTGCATATCAATTAAACCGCCGGGATTTGATCAGCCACGTAAAGTCTGGACAGCCTTAAATAGAATCCGAACTAGACAAGGCAGATGTGCTGACTTTTTTCACAAATGCGGCTGGTTGGACTCCCCTAGATGCGACTGCGGGACGGATAGACAGACCATGGACCACATTGTGTCCGAGTGTGACCTCAGGGCGTACGCGGGAGATTTCAAGGACTTCTTCTTGTTGAGTGACTCAGCGACGAATTATATTTTGAATATTGACATTAGACCTTGACAAGCAAGCCTACTTGTGCTATTATTTTTGTTTTTTTTTTATTGTTTTTGTATCTAAACTTTGTTTTGTTATGATGTGTATGTGATTGACCCATACGATAAATAAATAAATCACAGAAAAGGGATAAGAATTCTCAGGGACCGCATAAGAAAAGAAACGATCAGGTCTATATGTGGTATCGAGGACATAAAAATATGGAGATGTAGCAGGATACGTTCTGGAGAGACCACGTCAAACGCATGGACATGGTCTCTCCAGAAAAATGATTAAGACAGAAATACCCAACAACAGAAGACTACACAAAAGATCTGCGAAGAGATGGAACTCCTCCTCCCAGGATAGTCCACTCTCACAAACATGTTAAATGAAATTTTTTGACAAATTTTCAACATCTTGTAGCAGCACTTTTAAAAATATAGCTCCAAGTATGATATGGCTTATATCAGTTAATTAAATAATTGATAATATATTATTTTATTGTGATGAAGGGTTTCAATCAAAGAACTACTTACATGATCAACACTGGTTTATTCGTAACAATTGAAAATACAATATAAAAAATAACTTGATAAATTTGTGATGTGGGTCGTAACTAATGGATAAAAATTAAACGCGACTCCAATCTATTCAACGATTAACACACAAATAAGGATTTGTAGGTTTGTATCAACGAAGGTGGGCTATGGTTCATTGATACTCGTCGACTTTCGGAAGTATTCGAGAATCTATGTTGCAGCTCAAGGAGTACTGCTACAATCTCAAAAGAGAGGAAGTTGGAATTTTATATAAGAACCAGGAACTCAAGGGAAATACAGGGTTTACAACCTGTCACCGGCTGGTTTAAGTATCACTTTATGCGCTTGCGTAACGTTCACTAATTATGCCTTCTTTTTAAGTTCCCATATCAATGCCATTTTGAAAATTTTATACATTTTAATAACGAGAAAGTGATCGTTAAAAAATGCTCTTTTACCATCGCCATCTACAAAATAACGAAGAAACCTTTTTGTAAAATCATATATTGAGAAATTGTTTTTTTTGTAAACAATGAAAGCAACAGTCTTTTTACAAGAGGTGACAGTGTTCTCGAACAGATGTCACCCCTAAATTTATGAGGTCGAATGAACTAATACAAGATGATGAATAAGAAATAACATTTTACATATTTCACCACCCATTATAAATGTTGCACACACGTAGACCTGTCACAGGTCACCCCACATCTGTCGGGTTCGCTAGTATTAGTATAAAAAAAGAATAAGCACTTAACTATCCATCATACTATTTGTTACTTACATAGTTCAATGGGTCCACCTGATTTGAGAAGTGAGCAGTGAGTATCTATAAGATGCCTCCCAGAAAGTTATTTTCTTTATTAATTATCAAAAATTAATTGTTGTTTTCTTCATTAATTATCAACAATCGTTTGTTATTTTCTACATTTATTATCAATAATTAATTGTTATTTTCTTCATTATTTATCGCCAATTGATTGTTGCTATAAGATACATTAAATGACATCCATTATTATATGCATCATAAATTCGTAAGCCATGCAGCTGCATTCAAAGAGTCTGTTTTATGAAGAGCTTAAATTTCAACCAATGGTTTCGAACAATAGCTTCAAGGGGCATTAACAACGTGAATCTGTTAACAAATGGAATTTATTTGCAACGTTCAGTTGAATATGAATACTTTGGATGTTATGCAAATGAAATCTGAACCAGGGGGAATTAATACGTTTGTATAATCGGATGAGTTTGAAGTTCTTTATCAAAAAATAAACAGTGCAATATATTTGATGTACATATTATGTACATATATTTGAGGTTAGGCTTCAAAAAGCGTATGCATGTCATGTAACTTCTGTCCGATCTTAATGATGTTTTGACTTCCTCACAAGTTTTACGTAACAGGGTCATTATTTGAAGATAAAAATAGATGATACTAAATAAGAATCAGATAAATTCCGTTTTAGAACCCCTGTAATCTATTACATTGTGTGTATTGTTAAAATATCGCATGAGAATGAAATCGTTAGAGGATTTTCTAAAGCACGTCCTTATATAAGGTAAAAAGGGTCAGCCTCTAGTTTTCTTAGTGTTTTCCTAATATCATTATAAGGTTGACTACTTGATGTGAGATAAACATCACCCTAATATATTTATTTCATAATAAAAGGGAGGCCTTTTCTTTTGCCTCAGTTCTCTTTTTAATTGACACGATGCTTGATGTTCTGTTGTTCCAATAATTTATTTTTAAGTTGATCTAAATAATGAACTGTTTTATCGAATATTTTTTTAAATTGCATATACGCAAACTTTGGATTTTAATCCCTGTCGTGAGTCAAATGATGTTTTTTTGACAAACTTTTTAACATCTCAATAGAGACGAAGTTGGAATATTAAAGAAGAACCAGGAATTTAAGGCACCTACAGGGCTTAAAATCTGTCATCGGCCATCACTTATTGCACTTGCGCAACGTTCACCAATTATGCCTTTATATTCAGATCCCTTAACAATGCAAATTTTGAAAGTTCTATGTATTTGAACAATGAGTAACTAATCACCTGAAAATAGGACATTATTACTATTGCCATCTACGAAGTATCGAAGACACTTTTTTGTAACGCCATCCATTGAGAGATTTGATTATTTGCAAACAATGAAAGCATCAGTCCTTATAAATGAGGTGACGGTGTTCTCGCACAGATTTCTCCCCTGAACTGCACCAGAAATATTATTTTTATTTTTAAATAAAATATTTTGTTAAAAAGTTTGTTAAAAAAAAGATTTGTTTTATTATCTATTAATTGATTGAATATATGTAATGATAAATTATAAAATTATCGGTTATATATAAAATAATTATAAAGAATCGGTTGCAACAAAATAAATTGTTTGTTTAACTATGTAGAATATCAAGAACGAAATAATTCATAATGAGATACGAGATACATATTACTCAATGATTTTAATGCGAGACGATCAACGAAAGAATAACCACAATCTAAAACGATCAACTGCTGAATAACTTAAAATTAGATACCGTCAAGATCAAAACAATACCATTATCAACGGAAAAATTATAATTAATTAATGTAAGATTGAGGCGATCAAGGGATAAATAAGATGTAAAACAATCAAGAGAAAAATAAAATGAAATTCTAACAAGACGAGACGATCAAGGAAAAAATAATACAAGATTTGAGACAGTTGGAAGTAAAATGATATGCAATGCGAAACTGAGAAAATTAAAAAACGGAAATAATCGATAGCGAAAAATAAAATAACGAAGAATAAAATTATTATTCGAGGTTTGAAATGGTTTAGAAACGGATATCGACCGAATTTATTTCCTAACACAATTCTTTACCACATTTTCGCACCTTTTTGAATCTACAGAGGTTCTAAGAGGAATTTTAATATGCTTAACCGTAGATGATACATAATGAATGTTTTTTTCCAACTCTAATAAAATTTTCTCTTTGGGTAAATACGGGATGATATTAAACTTCTTATCCAGGTGTACAGTACATCTCCAGGGATCGATTTTAACCGCAACATATGGTGTTCCGGTCAAAACACCGTATTTTTTTTTGCAAAAACGATAATATTATGTAATCGATTTTTGGTTATATATATTCTACAGCTTACAAATGTAGGAGATGGTTGCTAAAAATATTCTAAACTCCTTTCTCTTACTACTCTTTTTCTTCGTGGTTACTTACATACTAGGATTTGTTTGCACCAAGTAAGACTCCATCTCTCCACATTTCTCTGTTGTCCGCTAGCCTCTTCATCTCTTAGTAGCTGTTATGAATTTTTCAGTTACTTTTATCTATGTATTTATTTATAAAAAAACATGGCATTTTACATACAGATGTTTGACAACAATTTTTTTTTTTTTCTTTCGTGTCAGCAACGCATTGTTGCGTTGTTGTGGTGGAAGGATTGGCCAGAAAATTTCTGTTACCAGGGGGCACCGCGTGGAGGTTCCTTCCGTGCTCCCCATTGACAACAATAATAAAGGTATATAAAAAAGATTAAATGCTATACATATTTCAGACAGAGACAATGGAAAGGTACACATACACATCCAAACCATTGACACTCTCTTGCGCTTTGCTGTCAATTAGAGCTTTTGCTTTCGAACACTTAATTGAACGAGGTAGAGAAGCTGATACTCTCCAACAAACTTAATTGGTCGCATTTTATATAGACCTCATTTTATGTAGATGTTTATTCCCACGGCTTGAGTTCCAGACAAGTGGGTGCAGTCTTTGGTTTTGTAAGTGAAACAACATTATTTTAAAGTAAATTCAGCACAATTGATCAAACACTCACGCACAGGCACTCACGTAATATACTGTACCATATAACATACACACACACATACAGTAAACAAACAGCAAGTCATAAGAAATGAAAACAATGTTACTGTGGTGGATTTGATTCAATGATTCATACTTTACATATATGAAAGGTACCAGGTTTGTAAAATAATTGAGTACAGAGTTATAAAAAATATTCACGATATTAGTCAAATAACGAACAGGTGTCGCACTGTAACTGGCGTCATGCTGTCATGCGAGAAGGAAAAAAAATACCCCCCTAGCGCCAAATTCCAGAAAGATCGATGATAGCTGATTGTACGCTAGGGGGAGTATTTATCCATCTTACAGGGCGGTCGCTTGGCGCTGTACTGCCACACGCTTTTCACTGATCATCTAGTCCCTAGTCTCGCTCGGCAGTGACTCGTCAACTGTGGCGAATGCTGTTTGGTCCGGGCACACCGCCGGCGCAGACGTCGGGTCAGACATCTGTGACGTCAAATCTGACAGGTGATGATTGCGTCGGATGCCCCCGGTGTTAGCCCGCCAAGCTTTCGGACGCCAACACGAGGACCGAGGGGTGCGGGGGCAAGCCCTTCCGTTCGATCGGTTGTGTTAGGGGCTTGCCCCGGCTGCCGATCTTGAGCGGTTGCCCCGCCGTTTGAGGTTGGATTCTTGGGGGCAGTGGTTGAACCCGATGGATGGTGGATATTTTGTGTTTGTCCGATGTTGCGGCTGCGTCCGGTGGCGAACAGGGCCAATGGGCTCTATAGCGTCGCCGGCGTGGAAGTGGATCGCGATCTCACTCGAGTCCATAAAACTGTCTCTAGGGCGACCTCTATAGTTCAGCCCTCCGTCATTCCTTCGGCGATAGTAACAAGCAGACCCAAATTCCTGACGTTATGGCCTATCTATTTGGATCTTTGTCGTTGTCGAGCAATCGTCTTTAGGAGTTATCGTTCCTCCGACTCTGCTCAGTACCTACGACGTCGTTCAGAATGCGGTCTGGCCAATGAATGTCGTACCCCTGAAGCACCACATTTCGAACGCAGTCAGAAATTCAGATTTTCTCTGGCTGACAGTCCATACTTCTCTGCCGTACAGCAGCAACCTACAGGCCGGAACTTAATTTATTTATTTATTTATTATTTCCATCAACGGCTAAATAGCCTTTTACAAGTACATACAAAATAAAATAGTACAAACACGTATAATACATACAATAATTTTATAAAATGAAAACAAATAGAGATGTATATATGTACGAAATACCTATCACAATATTTTTATGCATATTATATATAAACATTTTGGAAGAAATATACCAAAAACAAAAAGAAACAAAACAAATAACATAAATAAATTATATACCTAGGTATGAAGTTAATTCAAAAGTGTCATTAAAAATAATGAAACATTAAAAACAGTTAAAAAATAAGCCATGAAACAAAATATAAAAAAAGAGATGCCTGAAAATATCCATACAATATGCAATACATAAAATATATAGATGTAGAAACAAAATTATATAAATAAAAATAAAAAAAAATAATATAAATAAATAATAATAATAATAATAATTTGTATAGCGCCGTTTAATGATTCAAGATCATTCCAAGGGCGCTATAAATAACCAGTAAACAACAAAGAAACGTAAAAATAGATTACAAGAGAGATAGAAAAAGAGTACCTATACAAAATAAAAGATATTCCCATGCAATATACCTTCTTCTTCGATGGCGCTACAGCCCAAATCGAGCCTTGGCCTCCGTTAACTTTCGCCTCCATCCAATCCTGTCCTCTGCTGCCACTTTCCAGCTCCTCTCTTGGAGAAGCTGAGCCGCATCCTTTCTGACCTCATCTTCCCACCGCAGCCTTGGTCTTCCTACCCTTCTTCTCCCACCTGGGTGTCCAGTCATGATTCGTTTCGGCACCAGTGAGGTTGGCATTCGTTGTACATGTCCAGCCCATCTCAGCCTAAGTAATTTCATGTGCGTTGAGATACTTGGGGTCTGGTATATGTTGTACAACTCATCGTTGCGTCTAATGCGCCATTCATCGCCATCCTTCACGGGGCCGCATATTCTACGCAGTACCTTTCTTTCAATGGTGTCCAGCGTTTCAGACATCTTCGCCGTTATGGTTAATGTCTCGCATCCATATTCCAACACTGTTCTGACTATGGTCTTGTAGAGTGTGACTTTTGTTTTACGATGACCATACAATATACCATAAATTAGAAATAAAAAATAAATAAAACAATAATAACACATTATAACGAAATAAAATTGACATTTTGCATCAAGAAATATTGATGCAATAAGTTTTTATATTTTGACAATGACAAGTAATAAATATCGCCTAGACTGGAATCTAATCAAGATTCAAGATTCAAATGTAGATTTTTTGTTGAAGGCAACTCTTGTCTGTTGAATTCTACTTAGCATTTCTGACATTGAGCAGCGATCTTAAGATATCCTGCTTCCCAGATATACAAATTCTTTAACTTGCTTTTGTGGTGTCACCCAGAACCAATGTTTTCGATCATCTCTTTTCTTCCAGTAAACATGCACTTTAAACAATGCACTTGCATTGTTTCTGTAAGTATTCTTTTCTTATGTTAAATAAATATATTATTATTCAATCTCGTCACGGGTTAACCGGTGAAAAAAAAAACTAAACAATGGAGAAGTTCTCAAATTGCTTAGTTATTATGAATGTGTAAATTTTCGAACTATCAAGCATGTGTATATAATCACACTCTTTTGAATCTGTGTGATTATAAAATTTGGCAGATCAAGTTTCCTAATAGAATCATTTATATTTTTTGGTAAAAATCCTGTAGATGATATAATAAACGGTATTATTGTAACTTTATTTTGTCCCCATTGGATTTTCATCTGTTCAGCAAGAGGGAGTTATTTTTGAATTTTCAGTATATTTTTGTTCTAAATTTGTTGTATTAGTAATAGATATTTCAATTAAATGGGTTTGTTTTGTATTTTTCTCAATCAATGTTATATCGGGTCTATTGTGTAGGTTGGTTCTATCTGTAATTATATCTCTATTCCAATAAAGTTTATGTGTGTTGTTTTCAATAACTGCCAATGGGAAATATTGAAACCAAGGTGGTGGAGAATCTATTAAATTATATTTTTTTGCTAAAGCGATGTGTATCTGCTTGCAAACATTATCATGTCTATGTGTATACTCTTTTGGTGCAAGAGCAGAACATTACACAGTCTACAGGAGTCATCAATTACTGAGGTAGCTTTCAAAACGTGCTATTATTATTATTATTCATACCACTACGGAAAATACCACAATGTCAGGTAATTGGCGACAGGTGTGTGGGTATGCATAAATTTGTAAGAGTCGCATCCCATCACACCAGTATCTTTTCATTCAGAAAATTACTACATTCAGAATGGATACGTACTAATTGTCTTTATACGCATTAAACTCAACATAGAAAAAATGTAGTTTTTTACTATATTTTATATTTTGCGTTTCATTTTGATGTTTTGCTCTCTATTTCTCTCTCTCTCTCTCTCTCTTTCTCGAATTAAGCGTATGCCATTCATCATATGAGAACTGCGAGGCATTTCTGGCCAAAACACAACTGTTTGTAAAGGGATAATTGGAAAAAGAAGTGTTCTTGGGGCGCGGTATTATAAATAACGATGATTTGTTGGTTAGGTAGTGGGAATCCCCGTAATTTAGAGGCATGCGGGGGGGAGGAATGTTTTATGATGTTTTCGATAGGCCAACAGAGAGGGAACAATGTTGACCCCTGCGGAATAAACTTTAGTAGGTATGGTTTCTGTTATAAAACAGTGTGTTGTTGACCCACAAATGGAAAATAAACAAGTTTAGATCTAAAATTCCATGCCGTACATCGTATATTGAGATCAACGAAAATTTCATATATATTTCAAATAAATTAATAAATATGTTATTGTCAACCACGTTTGAGTATTCCGACAATCGATTTGTTTAAAAGAATGTATTTTTCTTAAGATCGGCGAAGTTTCAAGCCAATATCCGCGAGATTTTGTATGGCCAGTAGCTTTTCTCTTGAAACTCGAATCAGATTCCAATTTCGACTTTTCGTTTAGAACTTACATACCTGGCGCCTGCGTACATTCAAATTATCTGCTATTACGATTAGGACATCTATCCTATCGCTATTCTTTATTATATGTACTAGTTGCATGTACTACATTAGATCCATCTGTTGATGGCAATGGTCTGGGCATATAGTTCGACAGGGGATACTAGGTGGGCACCCCGAATCCTACAGTGGAGGCCCTGGACCAAAAATTGAAGTGTCGGAAGACCTCCCAAAAGGTGGTCCGATGACAGTCCAGCAAGCTGGAAGGACCTGGATGCGAAAGGGGAGAGACGAATGGAAAAGAATGGAAGAGGCCTACATCCAGCAGTGGAGGGAGGAAGGTTAAAGAAGAAGAAGTTGATGGCGATAGTATATTTTATAATTGAAGAATAACCACACTATCAACACAATGAAAAACCAAACGATAAACTGTCAATGGCGATAGTATGCATAATTGAAGAATACGTACCAAACTAAAAACACTTAAACACAAATTAATAAAAATTTTAAGATATTTTGATAACTATACAAAACAAAGTATGTATGTCAGAATAGGATAGTATGGAGATCAGTCATTTGTTCCTTTCCCTTAATATGAAAAGTGCATGATGGTATGTATGTATGTTTGGAGATTAAGTATCAAACTATTAAGTCACCTTAGATATTGTGTATGGGCCACTGCCATACAAATAGTATAAAACGATGTCGTCACTAAATCCAATTTTTATAAAAAATGTTAAAAAAAGTTTGAGATGTACTACTTTAATATCAATATTTTTTATAGACAATTAAATTATCTTATTGGGGTGTTTCGGCTTTTTTCGATATTTTTAAAAACTTTGGATATATAGAAAGTTAAACATATAAATTTATCATAAAAAAATATTATTCTTAATAAAAATGTTTGAGAAACTGGATTTTTTTTGAAAACACTAATTTGAGATTTTGTATTTGTCTATATTCATACCAATTTTCAGCGTTTTAGATTTTATAGTTTCTGAGATATATGGAAAAATAAAGTAAAAATTCAAAAGTTGATAACCCCTGATTGAAACAAAAATTCAAAAGTCTGAGTAAAAAAGTTTTGTAGATAATAGATTTAATAGAAAATAAGAAAATAGATTTAATATTTTGTTTGGCGATATTTTGTTATAGGTAATACATTTCAACGTGAAGAAACTTTGTTGATTTACTTGTTTGACTTGGTTTTCCAATGCCGATTTTTTCAAGGCAATTTATTTATCTTAATGGCAGTATCAAGAACCAGCATCTTGGCTTTCGATAGTACAAAGCCAAGATGCGGGTACTAGTGAAATTTTTGCATGCAAATAACACCAAATTAGAGACTTCGCAGCATATATGTATGCTCTTTATATATAGATGAATTCAGAATTTGGAGTAGAACATGCGTTTTTTGTGTGTCTGTGTGTGTATTCGTACCCCCCTTATAACTTTTGACCCGCTTGATACCGCTTGACACAGATCCCAGAATTTAATCTAATGTATATAAATTTATAAGACTTCCTAAGTTTAAAATTTTAAAGACTCATAATTTTAAATTTTTGTTCCAGTCCGTGGTTATCAACATTTGTTTTTTAATTTAATTATTTTTTTCAATATTGAATAATTTGGATTTCAGGGTGTATAGTTTGGTACGTATTATTCTACTATACATATATACTATCACCGTCGACAGTTGGATCTCATGCAACTAGTTTATAGGAATTATCTTGTTTCATCTATAATAATATAATTATTGCAATTACATAGGTAGGTATATTAAGGGGGCATATAAACCTAAATACCCCAATTTCAAATCAAATTCCTCAAATATGTTTAACAGTGCGTTTCAAGAAAAAATAGCATAAGTGTATTCAACATTTCTCTAGTGAATGTTTGTCACACAATTTTAAAATTGAAGCTTAATTTCCCTAAAAGAAATATTAAATATATCTTCTTTTTCAGCATTTTTTTTAATTACTCCAAAAGTATGTGTCGTAGAGAAATGAGTCTTGTATATGCTAAAAGAGTGCATAAAATCAAAGCGAATGACCGAAAAAGTTTTTTCATTTCTAGAAAGGGTAGTTCTAAAATTGCAAAAAATCAACAAATTTTTGGGTGTGCGATAGTTTAAATCACGTAGCTATAAACCTTTTTTAATGCACACGATAGTTACCTTTACTAACGCGTACCTTCAAAGTGCATTAGGCGGTTTTAATATATCATGTTTTTAGTGACTAGATTTAGCGTTATATGTCCTCTTAAATTAGAGACATGCGTTTCTTCTATATGAAAAATCGTTTTATTTTACTACAAATCCTTTTTTATTTGGATCATCGCGATAGAGCTTGTTTTTTTACGCTGTTCCCTTTTTCTAGAACAATCTGCATGTTATTATAAAACTTAAAATAGTCGGGACCAATGGGAAGATCACTGTGACTAGATGAAATTTTCAGATTGTAGATAGGACGAACTCATCTAAACGACAAAGACTCTTTATTGCGCTAAAATATACGGACGAGGGAAATATTTAAATCGAGAATAGTTTCGCTTCTAACGGGTAGGTATATCCCGAAATAATAGGCGCGTATATTCATAATGTAATAATATCAGATCCCTTACGCAATTTTGCGTCAGACGGTGAGCGTAATGGCGGGCTCTTATCGTCTCTGACCGTAATCTTTATTGTTCGCTAATAATAGCGGCAATACATTTTAATAATATTTTTATTTTTCTGCGAATGTGTGCACTCGACTTATAGGTCGACCCTCGCGTTTTTCTAGTGACTTTTGGGACGCGCCTCTCTCGGATCAGCGGTCACGCGATCGACTTTCATATAAAATGTGTTTATACAGCAAAATTCACAAAGACACCTATATTTCCGTAAGTCAAACACTTCCAACCAATCCAAGGTGAGGTCCAACGTCCAACGCTTCTCAAGAAAAAAAACAGTAATTAGAAATAAACTTGAATATTTACTTACACTGTACAGACCATCTTATAATTACTAACTTCAACGTACTAAACAGAGGAACAAGGCACACTTGCGCCGCTCAGAATTCGTCATTGTACTGATGCCCTACCATAAATAGTAGATAATTTGGAAAGAATCTGGTCAGTGCTCATGTTCTGTATGTCCAGGAACATTTTCAGGGCTGTCTTCAGATACAACGCTCGACGTCGGGCGTCGGATGTACCTGAAGTTGCAGATTATGGCGTTTTTCACATCAATCTCACTGAACGCTTTCGAACGGCGTTTCAATATGAACGCAGCATCGGGCGTTTTAGATGTCAAATGTCATTTATCATACATGTCTTTTTTTAGGTTATATTTTCATTGAAAGACAAGAATTGGGCAGTGGAGTAAATATGATCTGCGACCTTTTATTGGAAATTTTTAAATGATATTTTTATAAATTAACCTCTTTGTGAATATATTGTCATCATAAATAATGTCAACTGACATAATAGATACCATAGATACAAAAAGAAGTAATCATTTCACAGATACTATAACTGTCAGGGCGTTTTTCACCCGACAATTTTACCGTCTGTTTGGTGCGTACACTCTGTGACGTTCAATCTGAACGTCACAGAGTGTCTTTCGAGCGTCTGTTTCCGGTCATTATGAACGGCTTAGAGCGTCACAAGTGCACTCGGCGTTCACTGTGAACGCAGCCAAGGAACCACATCAGATATGAATAATTCATTGTTTTGTTACCACAAGGAAGTACATACAACATGAAATCAAAGGTGGGCTGATTAAGTTACAATTACTTATGTTTTTCTATTTGTTATATTGTTATTTTTTTATTGATGTACGTTGCCCATTTTTTTAAGTATAAAAAATATCTAATACATAATGAACGGAGAAAATAATATAAATCCTACACTGATCTTTGAAGTACAATAACGAATACGTTTAGTTGTATGTTATTTTCATTGGGTCTTTTATAATATGTAATTTAATCTAATATCTAAGACTCGAGTATTTTCTTTCCATTGGGTTCTTGTTAAATATCCGTAAGTGTAGTGATATTGTACGCTGAAATTGAATAAATTGGTCCTTGGAACAAACTTAACATTAAAACTAGAGTAATATTTTCAGACCCTTTATTAGACGGAGAGGGGCTTTTCTTAAAGGCCATACCGGTTGTTAGGAAAAGGTTCTCAGATTAGGCGAGTGAGTATTGGGGAGGGCTTTCTCGGAAGGAACATATTGCTTCTTTATTGTTATCTCAGGAACAAGGGGCACTTGGGCAAAAGTAAACCCCCCGAAAACAAATAACCATTTTGTTTCTGAGCCGAGGGTTGAAAAACTGACCTTAATTTTCCTTATCTCCCTAATGTGATCTTGACCAGCGTGGGAATTTGAACGCTACATAGCCATTCCCATCGCCATTTTCAGCCGATAGAGATGGTAAACTTGGCGTATTTCATCATTCGACTGACTGCCCAACTGTATAAAACAAAAGACTCCAAATTGATGTATGATCGATATATGATTTAATAGATGTAGAGCTATTGTCATCACCGCTGATGTATCCATTTTATAAAAACAGAAAATGGAAAACCATGGCTTCAGAAAGGCAAGAATGAAAGAGTACCTACATCCTTGTTTTCTAGTCTATAGATGACATAGTTCTTCCAGCAAGTGTTGGTTATATTATAGCCTACTACTTTGTGTTTTCTAGTGATATCATTAATTCGGATGAACTAAAAATAAGGCATTGAGTTTCATTATTAGATGAACGCGAGGAAGAAGATATCTACATATCAAATATACATAAATAGATGTAGGTTCTAGGAAAGTAATGTGTTCTAATTTCACATTCCTACAAATCAGTTGGCATACAATTTTTTGACAAACAATGAATCATGTTTTTATCTTGGTACTTTGGTGGAACATTTTTTCAAATGATAAAAAAATAAAAATATATTCAATTACTTTGTATTAATCACGAATTTGAGTATTTTTGGTCGTTTGTCCGGAGGAAGAAGTGGTTAGTTTCGAAAACATTCAACCGAAAATTATTGAATTCGTGGTCAATTCGTTGAATTCGTGGTTATTGAATATATTTTTATTTATTTATCATATTTTAGGTGAGACGAGACTGGTGTGTGGGTATACACATATGTGTTGTGCTCCCTTTTATAAGGCAATGCACACCCGCACACCTTTCGCTGGTTACCCCACATTGTGGGATATGCCGTGATGGTATGAATGAATGAATTTATCATATTTTCGTCCGTCAATTTAGGACCTTAACTCTCCTCATGGGATATTTTGGTGGATATTTTGTGTTTGTCCGATGTTGCGGCTGCGTCCGGTGGTGAACAGGGCCAATGAGCTCTATAGCGTCGCCGGCGTGGAAGTGGATCGCGATCTCCCTCTCCTCATGGGATTGGCATTTGAAATCCACTCTTACAACTCTCATGTACCTATCTTATTATTTTACAATTATAAACCAAATAGTTAAAATCTATTTCATGTGAATTCCGATATTTTTTTTAGCAAAACGAGAGAAGGGCTATATATAGTATAAATTTGTAAATTTCCGTTATTTTTTAAGACGTCGCAAGAACGTAAAAATATAGATAATTAGAATTGAATTTATTTAGGTAATTTGAGTTAATCAAGTAATAAAAACTAAAGAATGTTTATTTGAAATGTTTTTGCGTACTTAAAAAAATACAAAGAAGATCTTTTTATATGTACCGGCTGACTGTATAACTGTATTAAAAAGATTTCAAAATGATGTACCTATGACTTGTCTACGACCATTCTCATCACCGTTCTTAGCCTGTAGATATAGTAAACTTGTCGTTTTTTATGTACCGGCTGACTGTATAACTGTATTAAAAAGATTTCAAAATGATGTATGACTTGTCTACGACCATTCTCATCACCGTTCTTAGCCTGTAGATTTAGTAAACTTGACGTTTTTTACTAACCGGCTGATTTTAGATCTGTATTGAAAAAAAATTCAAATCGATGTATGACTTGCCAACGACCATTCTCAGCACCGCTCTTAGCCGGCAGAGATAGTCAACTTGTCGTTTTTCATGAACCGGCTGACTAGAACTGTATTAAAAAAGATTTCAAATCGATGTATGACTTGCCTACGAACATTTTCATCACCGTTCTTAGACTGCAGAGATGGTAAGCTTGTCGTTATTCATGAACCGGCTGACTGCAGAACTGTGTTAAAAAAAGATTTCAAATCGATATATGATTTGTCTACGGCCAATCTCAACACCATTCATAACTGATCTAGATGGTATCAGTATCCGATGCTGATGACATATCAATTCAGCAGTAAGTTGAATGATTTTTCATCATACACTTGACTGCTGAATTATTTTAAAGAAAATACTTCAATTCGATGTATGAATTGTCTATTCTCATCAATATGTTTAATGGATAAAGTTTATGTTTCTTGATTTCCATCATTGAACTGCCCGTAGAAAGATTATTTTAAACAAAATGAAGATGATGACTACACAATTAAACAATTCAACGACTAATCTGTACCCACCAAAGATCTTATAATATTTAGTATATAAGGTCTTTGGTACCCACGTAGATCAACCCAAAGCAGATCGAATTCCCAAAGAAAATAAAAAATAAAAAAAATAAAAATATAGGTAATCAATGTACATACCTTCTGTCAAAATGTCCAATACGTCATAATATATAAAAAAAACACGAATAAAAATAAGATTTGGTACTTAAAAAAATACAATCCATCGCGAGAATTCAATATTTCCAATAAATAGACTAATTCTTAACTTAAGCCTATTAATTTTTAATTCATCTGTTCATCTAATATTTGAACGAATCATTATTTTTGCTTACAAATATTTTGTTTTTCGTAATTCGTTATTTATTTCCCCGGCTGAACTTTGATAAAAGAAATATGAAATCAGTTGATTGAAATCGAAATCGAATACGCTTCGGAGGTAATATCGTTTTATAATAAACCAGCGTAATTTGAAAATCTTCTTTCATTTTAATTCCGAAAATTCGATACAAGGTCAAATATTAGGGATGAAAAACGAGTTTTGATGAAGTTATTAAATAAATTTTAAACAACTCATTGTCCAATGTGAAATTTGCTTTTAATTTTTTTTTTATTATTTATTATACAATACATACATTTACAAATATTTGGTTACATATATCAACATATTAATATTTCCTTTCCTAATTTAAGCTAGAAGCTTGTGTTTAGGAAAGCAGCAGCTCTTTGCTTACATTATATGAATACTTCACAAAAAATAAAATAAATCTTATAAAATATATAAAACAAATCAATTAACAATTATATATAAACGAGTGGGTTGTGGCCAACACTAAACTCTCCACACCACAAATATTGACAATGAAATATTTTATTCATTCTAAATTTTACTACCAGGAATATAAATTTTCTAACGATAGTATATTTTCATGTTAAGATAGACAAACTATTAATGCCGTATAGTGAAGAATGCTTATGTTGTATGAAATATTTTAAAAAAAGCAGATAAATTTTGATTTAAAGAACGCGAGAGCATTTTCAAAATTTTGACACGTGATATCATATGAAGATTTTTTTGTTATTTATGGAAAGCTAATCAGTTCTATGTTCAAGCTCTTTACATTATAACATGAAATCAAATTACTGAACGTTTCCATACATAGAAATTTATCTAATTTCATTTTTATTCATACTAAATGTTACTATCAGGAATATAAATTTTCTTCCGATAGTATATTTTTATGTTAAGATAGACAAACTATTAATGCAGTATAGTGAAGAATGCTTATGTTGTATGAAATATTTTTAAAAAAGCACATAAATTTTGTTTTAAAGAACGCAAGAGTATTTTCCAAATTTTGACAGGTGATATCATATGAAGAATTTTTTTGTTATTTATGGAAAGCTAATCAGTTCTATGTTCAAGCTCTTTACATTATAACATGAAATCAAATTACTGAACTTTTCCATACATAGAAATTTATCTAATTACATTTTTATTCATACTAAATGTTACTACCAGGAATATAAATTTTCTTCCGATAGTATATTTTTATGTTAAGATAAACAAACTATTAATGCAGTATAGTGAAGAATGCTTATGTTGTATGAAATATTTTAAAAAAAGCAGATAAATTTTGATTTAAAGAACGCGAGAGCATTTTCAAAATTTTGACACGTGATATCATATGAAGATTTTTTTGTTATTTATGGAAAGCTAATCAGTTCTATGTTCAAGCTCTTTACATTATAACATGAAATCAAATTACTGAACGTGTCCATACATAGAAATTTATCTAATTACATTTTTATTCATACTAAATGTTACTATCAGGAATATAAATTTTCTTCCGATAGTATATTTTTATGTTAAGATAGACAAACTATTAATGCAGTATAGTGAAGAATGCTTATGTTGTATGAAATATTTTTAAAAAAGCAGATAAATTTTGTTTTAAAGAACGCAAGAGTATTTTCCAAATTTTGACAGGTGATATCATATGAAGAATTTTTTTGTTATTTAGGGAAAGCTAATCAGTTCTATGTTCAAGCTCTTTACATTATAACATGAAATCAAATTACTGAACGTTTCCATACATAGAAATTTATCTAATTACATTTTTATTCATACTAAATGTTACTATCAGGAATATAAATTTTCTTCCGATAGTATATTTTTATGTTAAGATAGACAAACTATTAATGCAGTATAGTGAAGACTGCTTATGTTGTATGAAATATTTTAAAAAAAGCAGATAAATTTTGTTTCAAAGAGCGTTAGAGCATTTTGACAATGTTGACACGTGATATCATATGAAGAAATTTTATGATATCTATGAAAAGCTAATCAGTTCTAAGTTCAAGCTATTAATATTCTTATATCAATATGAAATCAATGAACTGAACATTGCCAAATATAAAAAAATTCTCTTGTTACATATAAGTTTCATACAAATATCCATTAAATAAAATATAATTTTTGAAACCGTTGAATATTTTTCTTTTAACATTGACCAACTTTGAATACAATTTTATGAAGATTCTTGGTGTTGTATAAATAGTTGAAACCAAATTAAAATATCTCTAATTTCCAGGTCGTGAGAGCATTTTTTCAGTTTTAATAGATGAAATCATAAAGAAACATTGGGAAAAAATGAACCGTTGTCTATGGAAAACTAATCAGCTCTAAGTTTATGGACTTAACACATGTGATATCAATATGAAGTCAATCGGACTTATAGTTTGGGCTGCAGAGAGGACACAAAAAAAAAACAACGTAAATGATGAATTCATAGAGAAGAAATCAAAAGTTGTCTATGGAAAACTAATCAGCTCTAGGTCTTTGCACTTTACACATATGATGTTAATATGAAGTCGATCAGACTTATAGTTTGGGCTGTAGAGAGGACACAAAAAAGATAAATGCTACGGCGTACGGCGTACGGCGTACAGCGTATACGCCATACACACAAACACATCACGACGAAACTCATAGTGTGCATTCTCTACATGATACCCATTGAGAAATTGATGTAAAAAAAATACGCTTAAATTTTGCGAAATCATGACTCTCCCCTATTCCATAGTGTGGAGAGTAATAATAATAAACTGTTTTTTCTAGTATATAATTTTTCTTCCGATAGTATATTTTTATGATAAGATAGACAAACTTTTAATGCAGTATGGTGTAGAATGCTTATGTTGTATGAAATATTTTAAAAAAAGCAGATAAATTTTGTTTTAAAGAACGCAAGAGCATTTTCCAAATTTTGACAGGTGATATCATATGAAGATTTTTTTTGTTATTTATGGAAAGCTAATCAGTTCTATGTTCAAGCTCTTTACATTATAACATGAAATCAAATTACAGAACTTTTCCATACATAGAAATTTATCTAATTACATTTTTATTCATACTAAATGTTACTATCAGGAATGTAAATTTTCTTCCGATAGTATATTTTTATGTTAAGATAAACAAACTATTAATGCAGTATAGTGAAGAATGCTTATGTTGTATGAAATATTTTAAAAAAAGCAGATAAATTTTGTTCTAAAGAACGCGAGAGCATTTTCCAAATTTTGACAGGTGATATCATATGAAGATTTTTTTTGTTATTTATGGAAAGCTAATCAGTTCTATGTTCAAGCTCTTTACATTATAACATGAAATCAAATTACAGAACTTTTCCATACATAGAAATTTATCTAATTACATTTTTATTCATACTAAATGTTACTATCAGGAATGTAAATTTTCTTCCGATAGTATATTTTTATGTTAAGATAAACAAACTATTAATGCAGTATAGTGAAGAATGCTTATGTTGTATGAAATATTTTAAAAAAAGCAGATAAATTTTGTTCTAAAGAACGCGAGAGCATTTTCCAAATTTTGACAGGTGATATCATATGAAGATTTTTTTTGTTATTTATGGAAAGCTAATCAGTTCTATGTTCAAGCTCTTTACATTATAACATGATATCAAATTACTGAACTTTTCCATACATAGAAATTTATCTAATTACATTTTTATTCATACTAAATGTTACTATCAGGAATATAAATTTTCTTCCGATAGTACATTTTTATGTTAAGATAGACAAACTATTAATGCAGTATAGGGAAGAATGCTTATGTTGTATGAAATATTTTAAAAAAAGCAGATAAATTTTGTTCTAAAGAACGCGAGAGCATTTTCCAAATTTTGACAGGTGATATCATATGAAGATTTTTTTTGTTGTTTATGGAAAGCTAATCAGTTCTATGTTCAAGCTTTTTACATTATAACATGAAATCAAATTACTGAACTTTTCCATACATAGAAATTTATCTAATTACATTTTTATTCATACTAAATGTTACTATCAAGAATGTAAATTTTCTTCCGATAGTATATTTTTATGTTAAGATAAACAAACTATTAATTCAGTATAGTGAAGAATGCTTATGTTGTATGAAATATTTTTAAAAAAGCAGATAAATTTTGTTCTAAAGAACGCGAGAGCATTTTCCAAATTTTGACAGGTGATATCATATGAAGATTTTTTTTGTTATTTATGGAAAGCTAATCAGTTCTATGTTCAAGCTCTTTACATTATAACATGATATCAAATTACTGAACTTTTCCATACATAGAAATTTATCTAATTACATTTTTATTCATACTAAATGTTACTATCAGGAATATAAATTTTCTTCCGATAGTACATTTTTATGTTAAGATAGACAAACTATTAATGCAGTATAGGGAAGAATGCTTATGTTGTATGAAATATTTTAAAAAAAGCAGATAAATTTTGTTCTAAAGAACGCGAGAGCATTTTCCAAATTTTGACAGGTGATATCATATGAAGATTTTTTTTGTTATTTATGGAAAGCTAATCAGTTCTATGTTCAAGCTCTTTACATTATAACATGAAATCAAATTACTGAACTTTTCCATACATAGAAATTTATCTAATTACATTTTTATTCATACTAAATGTTACTATCAGGAATGTAAATTTTCTTCCGATAGTATATTTTTATGTTAAGATAAACAAACTATTAATGCAGTATAGTGAAGAATGCTTATGTTGTATGAAATATTTTAAAAAAAGCAGATAAATTTTGTTCTAAAGAACGCGAGAGCATTTTCCAAATTTTGACAGGTGATATCATATGAAGATTTTTTTTGTTATTTATGGAAAGCTAATCAGTTCTATGTTCAAGCTCTTTACATTATAACATGAAATCAAATTACTGAACTTTTCCATACATAGAAATTTATCTAATTACATTTTTATTCATACTAAATGTTACTATCAGGAATGTAAATTTTCTTCCGATAGTATATTTTTATGTTAAGATAAACAAACTATTAATGCAGTATAGTGAAGAATGCTTATGTTGTATGAAATATTTTAAAAAAAGCAGATAAATTTTGTTCTAAAGAACGCGAGAGCATTTTCCAAATTTTGACAGGTGATATCATATGAAGATTTTTTTTGTTATTTATGGAAAGCTAATCAGTTCTATGTTCAAGCTCTTTACATTATAACATGAAATCAAATTACTGAACTTTTCCATACATAGAAATTTATCTAATTACATTTTTATTCATACTAAATGTTACTATCAGGAATGTAAATTTTCTTCCGATAGTATATTTTTATGTTAAGATAAACAAACTATTAATGCAGTATAGTGAAGAATGCTTATGTTGTATGAAATATTTTAAAAAAAGCAGATAAATTTTGTTCTAAAGAACGCGAGAGCATTTTCCAAATTTTGACAGGTGATATCATATGAAGATTTTTTTTGTTGTTTATGGAAAGCTAATCAGTTCTATGTTCAAGCTTTTTACATTATAACATGAAATCAAATTACTGAACTTTTCCATACATAGAAATTTATCTAATTACATTTTTATTCATACTAAACGTTACTATCAGGAATATAAATTTTCTTCCGATAGTATATTTTTATGTTAAGATAAACAAACTATTAATGCAGTATAGTGAAGAATGCTTATGTTGTATGAAATATTTAAAAAAAAGCAGATAAATTTTGTTCTAAAGAATGCGAGAGCATTTTCCAAATTTTGACAGGTGATATCATATGAAGATTTTTTTTGTTATTTATGGAAAGCTAATCAGTTCTATGTTCAAGCTCTTTACATTATAACATGAAATCAAATTACTGAACTTTTCCATACATAGAAATTTATCTAATTACATTTTTATTCATACTAAATGTTACTATCAGGAATATAAATTTTCTTCCGATAGTATATTTTTATGTTAAGATAAACAAACTATTAATGCAGTATAGTGAAGAATGCTTATGTTGTATGAAATATTTTAAAAAAAGCAGATAAATTTTGTTTTAAAGAACGCGAAGGCATTTTCAAAATTTTGACACGTGATATTATATGAAGATTTTTTTTTGATTTATGGAAAGCTAATCAGTTCTATGTTCAAGTTCTTTACATTATAACATGAAATCAAATTACTGAACGTTTCCATACATAGAAATTTATCTAATTACATTTTTATTCATACTAAATGTTACTATCAGGAATATAAATTTTCTTCCGATAGTATATTTTTATGTTAAGATAAACAAACTATTAATGCAGTATAGTGAAGAATGCTTATGTTGTATGAAATATTTTAAAAAAAGCAGATAAATTTTGTTCTAAAGAACGCGAGAGCATTTTCCAAATTTTGACAGGTGATATCATATGAAGATTTTTTTTGTTATTTATGGAAAGCTAATCAGTTCTTTGTTCAAGCTCTTTACATTATAACATGAAATCAAATTACTAAACTTTTCCATACATAGAAATTTATCTAATTACATTTTTATTCATACTAAATGTTACTATCAGGAATATAAATTTTCTTCCGATAGTATATTTTTATGTTAAGATAGACAAACTATTAATGGAGTATAGGGAAGAATGCTTATGTTGTATGAAATATTTTAAAAAAAGCAGATAAATTTTGTTCTAAAGAACGCGAGAGCATTTTCCAAATTTTGACAGGTGATATCATATGAAGATTTTTTTTGTTATTTATGGAAAGCTAATCAGTTCTATGTTCAAGCTCTTTACATTATAACATGAAATCAAATTACTGAACGTTTCCATAAATAGAAATTTATCTAATTACATTTTTATTCATACTAAATGTTACTAACAGGAATATAAATTTTCTTCCGATAGTATATTTTTATGTTAAGATAGACAAACTATTAATGCAGTATAGTGAAGACTGCTTATGTTGTATGAAATATTTTAAAAAAAGCAGATAAATTTTGTTTCAAAGAGCGTTAGAGCATTTTGACAATGTTGACACGTGATATCATATGAAGAAATTTTATGATATCTATGAAAAGCTAATCAGTTCTCAGTTCAAGCTATTAATATTCTTATATCAATATGAAATCAATGAACTGAACATTGCCAAATATAAAAAAATTCTCTTGTTACATATAAGTTTCATACAAATATCCATTAAATAAAATATAATTTTTGAAACCGTTGAATATTTTTCTTTTAACATTGACCAACTTTGAATACAATTTTATGAAGATTCTTGGTGTTGTATAAATAGTTGAAACCAAATTAAAATATCTCTAATTTCCAGGTCGTGAGAGCATTTTTTCAGTTTTAATAGATGAAATCATAAAGAAACATTGGGAAAAAATGAACCGTTGTCTATGGAAAACTAATCAGCTCTAAGTTTATGGACTTAACACATGTGATATCAATATGAAGTCAATCGGACTTATAGTTTGGGCTGCAGAGAGGACACAAAAAAAAAACAACGTAAATGATGAATTCATAGAGAAGAAATCAAAAGTTGTCTATGGAAAACTAATCAGCTCTAGGTCTTTGCACTTTACACATATGATGTTAATATGAAGTCGATCAGACTTATAGTTTGGGCTGTAGAGAGGACACAAAAAAGATAAATGCTACGGCGTACGGCGTACAGCGTATACGCCATACACACAAACACATCACGACGAAACTCATAGTGTGCATTCTCTACATGATACCCATTGAGAAATTGATGTAAAAAAAATACGCTTAAATTTTGCGAAATCATGACTCTCCCCTATTCCATAGTGTGGAGAGTAAAAAGGACACAATTTCAGAACAAAATATAGAAAGAACAAAAAAAAATACATCCAAAATCAAGAAAACACCAACATTTAATACAACAGGTACATAGAAAAATAAAAATTAACCACAAAAATGACAATTTTATAGAATGGAATATGAGGGAGAGTGTTTCAAAGTGTCTTGAGTTTATCTTTAAACAATTTGTAATTTGTTTCTGTTCTAATATTTATTGGTAGGTTGTTAAATAATTTAATGCCTTTATATATAATGATGTTGTGCTGTAGTATTTCGAAATAAAGGTGTCGTGAGACCTCCTATGGTGCTATTTCTAGTACTAATATTTGTGTCTGTGTGTATATTGTTGCTGATTTCTTTTGTAGCAATGCGATTTTGTTGTACATATATTTTTGAGAGTGGCGGGACTGGAAAAAGTTTGTTGATTATGGTTGATGTGGGGACTCGATTAAAGCGAAAGCGTATAAAATGTTCACACAAGTTTTTTTTATTAGTGTTCTTAATAATATTTTTATATTATTATGCTTAATATAGTTTGTAGCGAAATTCTAATATTTAATTTATTTTATATTAATGAATCATCTAAAGCCATTAAAGCTTTTTAATAATTGTTGGCTAGCGATTTTATTTTTAAAATAAAAATTCTGAACGTAGTATTAAATACTGCATATTCTGTAGAACTAATAACAGAATTGAATAATGCTTTCCACGCATTTGTAAGCAGTACATATTATAATATCCACAACATCGCAGAGTATATCGGAAATGACGCAGAGATATGAGGCATGGAATACTTAACTCCTACATCTACATCCCTCTCCAATTCACACATATTCTATTATTATTAGCGTGTTTTAATTATGAATTAAGTAGGTACATAATATCTTGTTTTGCATTCTTTATTTTTTTATATATTTTATTTCAATGTATCTGATTTCAAAGTCACTCTACTATTAAAATAAGATTTTAGTATTTTATTTTCATACTACGCATAATGTATGATGAGGGAATTTTTTCGGCAAATAGTTAAAATAATATTTTTTCAATTGCATATACGCAAACATTGAATTTTTTCCCTGTCAGGAGTCAAATAATGTTTTTTGATAAACTTTTTAACATCTCAATAGAGACGAATTTTGAATATTACCTATAGAAGAAACAGGAACTCAAGGCACCTACAGAGCTTTCGACCTGTCATCGGCTAGTTTACGTGTTCACTTTATGCGCTGGCTCGATGTTCATAGATGGCATAGAATTTCAAAAAAGGTTTCTTCGTTACTTTATAGATGGCAATATAATAATGTCCTATTTTCAGGTGATCTGTTACTCATTGTTTAAATATACCGACCGCCTTGGTACATTTGGTAAACCGTTTGGTTTCTGTGCGGGCGTCCTGGGTTCGATTCCCAGCAGAGGAGAAATTTATTTTAATTTATTTCTCACGCAAATATTGCTTCTCTGGGCTGGAAACACTGGTTAGTTGGAAGAAATTGCCATCCGGCAATAAACTCGCCACTTGCGCAGGGTGCAAGGAAGTGTTCATTATTATTATTTATTATTAAATATATATAACTTTTAAAAATTCCATTGATAAGGGACCTCAATAAGAAGGCATAATTGGTGAAAGTTGCGCAAGCGAATAAAGTGATCACGTAAATCAGCTGATGACAGGTCATAAGCCCTGTAGGTGCCTTGAATTCCTGGTTCGTCTCTATTGAGATGTTAAAAAGTTTGTCAAAAAAAATATACAAATTTTATGTCCATCAATTAAATAAAGCAGGAAATTAAAAAAGGTGTTATTAAAAAAAAATGAGCAATTGCAAAATGGTGTGTAATTAAGCCAGAAAGACAGTTCGTAAGCCATGTAACTGCTTTGCCACATCTGTTCCTAACAATCTATTCAATGACGTCTGATGATATGTATATCTTCTTCTTCCTTTTCATAGATCCGGAGATCTGTTTCTACCGCTATTCTGTCTCCTGCGATGTGGACTGCCAACTGTCTCGCCATCTCTTTGGAGGTCTCCATGGTTGTCTTCTTCCAGCTGGGTTCTCCTGGAGAGCGATACGTGGGAGTCTATTTTCAGCCATTCTGTTTACATGTGAGCTCCAATATCGCCTCCGCTGTCTTCCCAATCTGACGATGTCTTCCGTACTACACTTTTTTTTTATTTCGGTATTTCGAGTTCGGTCTCTTAGAGTGTTTCCGGTTATACATCTCAATCTGATGTTCTCAGAAGAGATTTTGTTCTCGTTGTTTCTGCTCTGGTCTCTACTCCGTAGGTGGCAATGGGTCTTACACATGTTTTATATATTCGGACTTTCGATATTCATGTGTTTTTATTCCTCCATATACTTTCCTTTAGACATCCTGATATTGCAGCTGCTCTATTTACTTGTCTTAATGTTTTGTCGTATATCGAGGGAGATCGCGATCCACTTCCACGCCGGCGACGCTATAGAGCCCATTGGCCAGGTTCGCCACCGGACGCAGCCGCAACATCGGACAAACACAAAATATCCACCATCCATCGGGTTCAACCACTGCCCCCGAGAATCCAACCTCAAACGGCGGGGCAACCGCTCAAGATCGGCAGCCGGGCAAGCCCCTAGCACAACCGATCGAACGGAAGGGCTTGCCCCCGCACCCCTCGGCTTGGCGGGCTAACACTGGGGGCATCCGACGCAATCATCACCTGTCAGATTTGACGTCACAGATGTCAACACAGGATGTCTGACCCGACGTCTGCGCCGGCGGTGTGCCCGGACCAAACAACATTCGCCACAGTTGACGAGTCACTGCGGAGCGAGAGTAGAGGCGTCCGTCCTGCTCTTCTCTAAGTACAGAATTGACGAGGGCACAACAGCGTCGGCCGCCCACCCCCGCCTTTACTGCCTAGGCCCTTAGAGCCGCAACCTAGGCCCAAGCTTTGTTTTGTCGTATAGTAATGTATATCGAATTGCCTAATATATCGATGATGGCAAATATCGAAAAATGATACGAAGTTAACTAATGCCGGTTGAAGTGGTAGTCTTACGTAGTAGACATCTTCATGACCTTCATTTTCCCCTATGTTCTTCCTACCCCTTCATCTCCAATCAAACAACATCCTCTACACACTACTTTATTGTTTTATTTATTATTTTGTATTTTTATTTTTTTTTATTCTATTTTGTTTAACTACGTTATTCTTTTCTGTTATTTTTTGTTTGTTTGTTGATCATATTGTATTAATTCGTGGATAGATTTAGCGCACGTTTTATTTTATTGTTTTGTATATAATTTTGAACGGAGAGTGTTGAGAAAAATCTTTGGGTTTCTTCGTGAAAATTTAATACGGAGGACAAGGTACAACCATGGGCTGGAGATTCTTTAGAGTGATCCCAACATATTTTAATATATAAAAAGATTCTCGACACACGACCGGAAGGGAGATCCAAGCTGAGGTGGATGTACGGCATACAGGAGGATTTAAAGAAGATTGGCGTTGTAAACTGGAGAGTGCAGGCGATGAACAGCGGCCTTACTCTCCACTGCAAATCCGATCCCAATACGATCCGACTCGCTAAGAACCTACCTTTGTAACGGAGAATGAATGCGGTAGGTAGGTATGTTTTAATAGTAATAGTCGTTAATTTGAATGTACGCAGGCGACAGATAGGTAAGTTCTAAATGAAAATTTGAAATTGGGATCGGATTCGAGTTTCAAGAGTAAGGCTACTGGTCTAAATGGCGAAATATTCTGGAGAAGACCATGGCTCACAATGGGCTGTAGGGCCAATGTCGCTGTTTTCTATCCCAAATCTGTCAACAAGTTGGTAAATTTTTAATTTCTTTTTGATAAAAATATTTTATACATCTAGCAATCTGCTTTCCCTGATTTGAATTATTAGAAAAACATCATTATAATTTTTGAACGAGAACGTAATTCAAATCAGCGTTTTGTCTCTATAGCAATTTTACATAGATATTTCATGTTAACTTATCAATTAATTGGATAAATTTCATATTTTATTTTCATTTTTCGAAATTAATTACAAGTCGGTAGACTTATTCGTTTTTTTTTGTAGTATTGAAATCGGACAGCGAATGATTACGAACCATACCATACCATACCATCACACCATTTCCCTATTTGGGGTAGGCAGAGAGAACCGAACGCCAGACTCCTCTCTCTTGACATACATTCCTCGCTTCATTCACGTCCATACATCGTCTCATACACGCTCTTCTATTATTCTTACTTCTAACATATCCATCTTTCAAAATCCCATTTATGTGATTGTGCCAACTCTTTCTTGGCCGACCTCTACTTTTCATTCCTCTTTTATCAGCCTTGTATACTTTTTTTGTCAGACGGTCATCACTCATTCTTTCTATGTGGCCGAACCACCTTAGGGCATTTATTTTCATCTTACTTACGATATTTCTTTCAATCATACATTCTCGTCTAATATCCTCATTTCTTATTCTATCATACATCGTTTTACCACACATTCGTCTTAGTGACCTCATTTCAACCGCGTTAATTCTACTTTCATGCGTCTTCTGCCATGTCCATGTCTCACTAGCATACATTAGAGTCGGTGCGACGATACCATTGATTACGAACGATTCTGAGAATTTTGCTGAATGGAATAGTATGACGGTAATAAGGTATATTATTTGACTGATACAACTGAAAGACAAAATGGTGGACTATAACATTATTATTTACTCATTTATGTAAAACAACCAACTAAACATCGTAAGACTTTACATAGTGAAGAGGTAGGTACCTATATTAAATTTATATCAAATAAAAGAAAAACACGTAATATTACTAAATGTACATACCTACTCAGCAACAAATAAAGGCAGGCGAAAGAGGCTATGAGAGGAGAGAGAGAGAGAGAGAGAGAGAGAGAGAATGGATATGGGGTGTCAATAAAAAGTTATTAGAGAGGAATAAAAAAAAAAATATTTACAAAAAAAAAAAACCAATTCTCTCAATTGATGGCGTTAAAATAAATAAAAAATAATAAGATTGTTGTTCATAATTTCACCCATAGATGGCTGTAGTAAAAATTCCTTATTTTCAAGCGAAAAGAATTTCAGTATTACAATATATAGAACTTTCAAAATTGAATTGATAGGGATCTCATTAAAAAGGCATAATTGGTGAACGTTGCGCAAGCGCATAAAGTGATCACGTAAACCAGCCGATGACAGGTCGTAAGCCCTGTAGGTACCTTGATTTCCCGGTTCTCCTACAATAAATATTCCAACTTCGCCTCTATTGAGATAATTAAAAATCTGTTAAAAAAATATCTTTGACTCCCGACAGGGAAAAAAAATCCAATGTTTGCGCATATGCAATAATAAAAATATTCGAGAACAGCTTTGGTCTTTTTTTTTAAATGTGTGTTCCATAGTCTTGCTGGTTGTACTTGAAAAGAGGAACTGAGGAATTCATTTAAATGAATGGAAATAGCTAGATATCGTTCTAGAAATATTATTATAACCTAATAAAACAACATTCTATTCACGGTGGAGACACATTTTTTTTAAGTCTGGATCTGTGAGACGATAAATATAACAAGTCTCCAGAATGTGGAAACTTGTTATTGAGTCCGCGTTGAATAAATATTTGACATATGTAGTACCTGTTAGTTGCCCGAGAAGTACCAAATTCAATTCAATTATAAAACATTCAACGTGTAAAAGTAAAAATGAAGAAAATTAAGAAACTCAAAACACAATAGTGGCTTTTAATCTTTTATACCATCGTCGATTTCAGGTGTCCCAAAAGAGCCGAATAATCGAAGGCTTCAGTAAAAGAAGATTCTGTAGCGGACTTGACAAGGTCGTATCATCGAGTCGGAGAGCGACCTCAGGATCTTAAGTCCTCCACGCCTCATATTATGACGAGCTTCTCGAGGTTATCCGTGACCCTTCTCGTCGAAAATACAATAGGAAATACAGCATCTTACATATTTCATCAATGATTTTGAATGATACCTTTATAGATTAGACTGAGACTGTTTGGATACACGCATAAGTCGTGCTTTCTTTCGTTTGGCAATACCCCAGATTGTGGGGTAAAGCTGGTATTATGTCGTGATGTTATGAATGAAAAAAATATATTTGAATATTTTTCAACTAAGTTTGACGTTGTTTTTGTTACTTTGAACGAAACCAACAGACTCATAATGAGATGCCTTGAACCTACTCCTGTGGAAAAAATACAATTACCAACTGGACTTGGAATAGCACCACCACATAAAAGAAAAACTGTAGCCTCTGAGGAGGAAAAGCTAAGACAGCAGAATTACTCTCAACATCCGCTATATAGTCACATATTTCTGCCCTCAAGACTCAAGTCTAGAAACAGAATTCTCAGGAATACAATCGCATAAACCTCAACCAGCGAAAAGAGAAAAATGAGTTGTCGAAAGAACGGTAGGAACTGAAACTTTTATGAACCAACAGAGGTATGCCGACTACAATTTTCAACCTGGAAATCCCTGAACAAACTAAGGACGGGTGAAGGAAGATGCGAGGTAAACCTGGACAGATGGGGAATGCTTGAAGCTGACAAGGACATGGAATGCAAGTGTGGCAAGACGCAGAACAAGTCACACTTGCTGAATTGCCCGCTCGTGGATGGAGGGTGATCTAAGAAATATCTATAGGGAGCAATTGTGGCTGCAAATTAATGGAGGGACACAATATAGGTGGATGACACAGAAAGTAAGAAACGTTGTTTCGTTCACAGGGTGGAAGTTCACAGTAAAATTATTACGATTATAGAAACATGCTAGCCTTTGAACAGGATTTCCTAGATGGGCAGCTGTAATGTAATTATCGTTGTCATCAAAAAATTATAATGATTTATTTTTGTTTATTTCCTTCATGTTTTTGTGTAGCTTTTTATTTGATATTAAAATTTTGTTTGACCTTCCTACACATTCTTTACATGCAAATTATTGATGTATTTAAATGTAAACCTTTGTAATAAAACTCAGTGATATGTATTATTATGATAAAATGTTTTATGTATTATTTAGTAAATGTGCAATGTTTTGGTGAATGTAGCAATACAAAATAGATACTCCCCTCTTTTAACACGAGATTTTATCTCACTTAAAGAGGGTTATAATGAAACATAATATTTTCCATGATAATATCTTGGAACTTGTAAACCTTGTTAATTGTAAATCATATGTAAATTTGTATTGAATATAAATAAATAAATATATGGTGTGATAAAAAGTAATTAAATAAATATATAAATATTTTTGAGGACGATGGTGAACCATCGAAAGCGCACAGGCTAATTGTAACTCATACTTGGATTAAAACTGTGTTTTTCTAATCGTAATATTTTTTTTAAACTTGCAAAAAATTCAACGAATAAGTATTTGCAATAAATTGGGAATATTGGATTATGAATTTGGAATTCGTAATCAGTTTACTACGAGTGGGTATCGGGTTTTTACGTTGGCGCAATAAAGCTGAGCAGATTGAAAGAGTTGGATTGTCAAAAAGACAAATATAGTATAATTTGCTATTTTTCTGGGTCCATTTCGTATGCATTTATGTAAAATTATTCCAGACGGTTACCGCAGCATTTTGCACTTTTCAATATATCAGCTTCTATAACCAACGTGTTTGTTTGTTTTACTGAAAAACATCCAGACTGGTAGAGTTAGGGTTTCCAAAAGTCCCTTATAAATGGAAATTAATTCATTTTATAACAATTTTGAAATTTATTTCAACCCAATCCATATAGCCTAAAACAATTCTAAATATCTACTCTGGATTAGATATTTCAACCCTGGCCCTGAATATCTGGACCTTTTAAAGGAAACTGCTCGCAAGGAGGAGCGAATGATTTGACATTGTCAAAGTTCGCATGGAGAAGGATTCCAGAAAGCTAAAATAAATCCATAACATGTTTTACAAACACATTAAATTGTAGGTATACTAAAAGTCACACCAAAGAATGTTTACTTTCATACCGTCAATATCTGACGCAGTTATTTCATATAACAAATAAAGATAAATTCAAATAGAAAACATAGATAAGGTCCAATGGTTTTCAAACTTGAATATTTTTTGAATAAGGTCGAATTTTGACCTCTGCGCGATCACTAACCTTAAAGTAGCAAATTAACTGGGAAGAAATACTGAAGACACAGGATGTCCTGCTCTTGTTCTACACAACACTCTGTCAGCAGCCACTGATGTTTTGATTGACGACATTGTATAGATACTCAGTGGTCAAGGTAGTCAATTACTTTCACATTTACACTGTGAGGATTGAAAAACAAAAGTCGTTTTGTGAACATGCTGAAGTTGATAAAATGGGTGGTTTGTTATTTGATCATCATCAGCGTGTTTCAGTACTGCAGGTCATAGGCCTTCCCTCTCTATCTCTACTTCTCCCGTTTCTGTGCGACTCGCATCCACGGTGGTCTGATAAATCTTTTGATGTCGTCCATCTGTTAGATGGCGCATTTTTGCTATGTGTCCTGCCCATTTTCACTTCTGCATGACCATTATCTCAACCACATCGGATAATTTGGTCTGACTGCGTATCTAGTTACGCGTAGCACAAAAAAAGGGAAAGGATAATATAGTCCATCAAACTAGAAGACAAGAAGAGGAACGACTGGATATGCCATCGGACCACATTATCCGATAAGTTGTTTTTATACTATGCATAAAACATGCTTTCAGCAAACCATACCATCACGTCATTTCCCTATTTGGGGTAGGCGGAGAGAGCCGAACGCAAGACTTCTCTCTCTTGAATTACATTTTTCTCGCTTCATTCACATCCATGAATCGTCTCTAGCACGCTCTCCTGTTATTCTTACTTCTTTCGTCTATATTTGTGGTCGTACCAACTTTTCCCTGGCCGACCTCTACTTTTCATTCCTCTTTTATCAATCTTACATATATTTTTTGTCAGACGGTCATCACTAATTCATTTATGTGGCCAAACTACCTTAGGGCATTTATATTCATCTTACATACGAAATCTTTTTCAATCATACATTCTCGTTTAGTATCTCCAAATATTTTGCTTCCAGCAGTTATTCTGGGATGATGCGTTTTGGGAATCAAAAGTGTTAAAATGTCCCATATCGGTTGCTGAAGCTATTATGACAACCCTAGGTGGAGTGATGAAAAATATACCAGAAATAAAAATATCACAACTGTCTTTTCTCGGAATATAACTTTTCTATGGAAGTTATTTATAGTTTTTGATATTTCGTTGTAATTTATTGTTTCTTTATCGTATCTGATTATTGTACGGTTAGGAATCAACAGAATTCACAATAATATGTTATTTTTCTACATCTGGAAAACAATATTTGTTTACAGTCGTAACTTCTTTATTTCTTCGCAACGATTTCTACAAAAACCCTATTAAATCAAACAAAACATTCAACATTTGTGTCAAAAGAATGTGATGTCTAACATTTAAACTGTCCTTGTGAAACAGAATACGTGGTATTTTATACATTACTCTCTGACATAATATATGTAGCGCAGTCTTGAGGCTTTTAGTAAATTACTTAAAGTATTTTTTTTATTTAAGAGAGACAACAATCAAGTAAGCTTTTGGATGGATCATATTACATATAATAAAACGGCGCTATATACGTGCTGTACGTCTGAGGAAACATCATTGGCTGACAGATTGCAATCGGTTTTCTAAGTTCTATAAATACTACCACGAGAGATGCTCAAAAGAAATGCGTTCCTGGTCCCTCTTCCACTCACTCACAATAGAGTCACTTGTCTTACTCAATCTAAACACCCGTTTACAAAAATCCTTCAATATATGTAGATACATGAATCAGTCCCTTCTCGACCACTTTTTTTAACACAGCAGTGCTGCTGTATAATGTTCTTCCGAATTTTGTTTTTCCATCTTCTTGCAGACTGGGACTTTTTAAAACCCAAATTAATATTTTTACTAGTACCATATGAAACGTGTTCATTCCAGAAGGTTCTTCGTGCAGATTCGAGAATTATAAAATTTGTCAGGGACAATATCCCTCAAGAAAGCAGACCTCTAGGACATCCTCTTAAGAGACGGAAGAACAGTTGGCAATTCGCGTTTAAATAGGGAAATTGACGTATGATTAAAACAGACTGACTGGTACAGAAAGAGTAGAAAAAGAATATTTATTAATGTTGGATACAGAGAGAAGGGAATATTGCACCTACCTGGTGGCAAATTTCTTCCTTCTTCTGGGAGGTCTTCACGGAAGACACTTACTGTCCTATGGTATCACAACACACACTTGGTGAAAGACACCACTTCCAAACACGGTTTGGGTATATTAAGAGGGGCGCACGGCGCGTACTTTTTAGTTGATCAACACGAAATGTATCGAAACTAATTTACTTCAACTGTGTGTGACGTATACGACAACGAGTTGTAGACGATTGTATTTACTGCTGTATTGTACAGCTGACTACACATGTTGGTAGCAATATTTTAGGAGAGGAAAAGGTTTGGAGTGTTGCCACATTTACCGAACAATTAATTTATTTTAATTTTGGCATATGATACAAAATTAAAGAAATGAAGATTAGATATTATAAGAAGATGATTAGTATCTTAAGGCTAAACCGCGAGTTAACGAGAGTGAAAAGAAAAAGACAAAAGGCAAACGAAATTACAATTTTCAAAACAAACATCTAAAAGTACGGATTCCACGTTGTTCAAGATTCCCCTAAACGACTTGAGCCCTACAAAGTATAACAAGTTGTTTGGTAGGTATTAAAAAAGCTCCGGGTAATTCTCAACATCCCATCGTCTTTTCTCAAATCTCTCTCTGAGTAAATGCTCTGTTCTTTTGGTACCTAAGTCCATCTATCATCTTTTCTTCATTATTGTCTCTATCCCCTCCATTGTGCGGTAAGTACTCACTTCACTTTGTCTCTTAATTTCGTTTGGCTTCTGATCCATGTATTACTATTGTCCCGCTCACGGCGGCTTCCGGACGATTGAGCACACAAATCTGGTATTCAAAAATTAATATTATTTTCCTTTGTGTTTATGTTTTGTGTTTATAATGATAAAACGAGACATTTTATTTGCTACAACTCACTTTGTTGTATAATACTAATGAGATTTTTGAAGCGACCAATTCTTCTTGAAAACAGATGACAACTACTGTCTACATTGTGCATGGATTTTAACAAGAGCGTAAACAATTTATTTTAATTAAAATTTCATTACATACCTTTTTTGATTGATTATCTTTTTTGTAATGTTTTCAAATTATTCAGCTAACGGCTCTGATTATTATTATTATTTTTTTTTTTTTTTTTTTTTTTTTTTTTTTTTTTTTTTTTTTTTTTTTTATTTTTTTTTTTTTTTTTTAAAAAATGAATATGTACATATACATCCATATATAACAAGTACATATACATCCTTAAACATTCCCTAAACTAAGCATAAATGCTTGTACTATAGGTGAATGGAAATCGGTCGTGGCAGGATTCGAACTCGCGACCTCTGGGTTGCTAGCCCAGCGCGCTAACCGCTCTGCCACCACCCATCTCATATAAATATATCATCATATAAATGTATTTTTTTTTTCTAAAGCGATCAGTGATTTTTTTCAAAGTTTTCCTTTTTTGAACAACGCCTATGGTGTTTCAGTAGTATAATAATGATAAGAATATCCATCTAAAAAACCAAGTAATCTAGTAAAATTAATGAAGTGACAGTAAAATTTATAATCTTCCTTCCTCGCTTATGAGTTTCGTGAATCGTCGATTGCTACCTGTCCCAGAACTTTCAACCTGCTCGGTCGTTTCGGACCTAATCCTTTTCTTACTTCGCTAACTTGCTCTCCCGAAAATAATATCGTCATTTCGGACAAAGGACCCTAATCCTTAATACTTCTGTAGACGTTATATTTGTTACAGTTAGACATTTATTGTTTTGCTGGTTTCAAAATATTTGTACGGGGGATTTGCCAATAAATTTCTCCAACGGAACAAAAGGCGGCAAAAAATGTTGGTTATTTATACAAATAAATATTTTATTACGTCTAATGTTTGAATATAGTCTTTTTTTTAATATGTTCATTGATGTTTCGAAATTGTCGGTTAACACAGCTTAACTCCTATCCACTCCTGGGGGGTCACAATCTCTTTTTTGACGTCCTCAAGATGAGCTACATAGGTCGGCGACGTCTCCCAAGCACACCGGCTAGGAACTTTTGGGTTTGCTAGGAGATGCTCGAGATCTTGCATTTGTCGCACATCGCGTCCTCAGCTATAATTGTCGTCTGTATCTCTTGAAGTTCTTCCTTGTACGGCTCACCTCAGAACTAATCATGTTATTGGATTTCCACATTGGCCATTATTGACTTTCTCTTGGGGATGGTTTTCATCGGTGTACTAAATTTTGCTCTTCGCATGTCTTTCATTCTTTCCCTTCACAGGTGCATTATTGCAGTCGTAGGCGTTGATACCGTTGTAAAATGGAAGTTACTTACAGATTTCAGGCGGCCGTGTTGTTAGTAATTTCAGCCGTGTAATTTCAGTAGATTACCTACTTGACATCTTGTCATTGTGTCGTGTCAGGCTTCCGACATTGATTATTATCATTGTGGCGAAGACATCCCTGTCCTGTTCTTCACTGAAGAGATTCTCCTCTCGGTCCGTTTCCTGACGTTACACAGCCAAGTCATCTGACTTCGACAAACCCTTTCTCGTCCCTCTATTTTCCCCTTTTCCCTTCGTTTTATTTCATGGAGGTGATATTTTTCTAAAAGAAATTAATGAACCAGATACGAAACCACAATACAAGCGACATAATCTCCTTATTTTTAGAAATGCCTAATATACATGTTGATCAAATGAATATATTGGTATAAAGTAGGTAAAATTCACACATGAAATCGGTAAAGGTTCAATTGGCATGTTTTTTTGATATCATCTAGATATTGATTTTTGTATAGCATATATTATATTTTTTTGTTAACTCTAATTTTGTTTTATTATTTAAGTTTTTATTTTCCTAAGTAAGTGTACCCGTATGTTTGTTTTTATAGTTATTTTTTTTAACAATATTTTTATTTTTTTATATTAACTTTTTATTGTTTTATTATATCGTTTTTTTATGATTATTATTATTTTTCTTTTTTTCTAAGTGTGTTTATGATTATTTGTATATTTTAATGATTTTTGTGTTTCAATGTGTATAAGAACCTATATCTTTTATATCAAATTGTATTTTTTTTTTCCACTTACTTAATATTATTTTTTATATTAACTCTTTTTGTTATAGTAGTTTTTCTTTTTTTCTTTTTAAGTGTGTTTATGATTGTTTTAAGTCTTCTTTTGTAATTCAATATGTGTACTTAATTGTTGTTCATGTATGTAAAAGGCAATTTTCCGTTACAAATAAATATAATAAATATCATTAAGATCATGATAAGTAGTGGCAGAGCAGTTAGCGCGCTGGGTTAGTAATCCTTTGGTTGGGAGTTCAATTCCAGCATCGTCTGATTCCGTTTTCTAACAGCACAAGCATTTATGTTTAATTTAGAAAATGGGTGAGGATGTATAATGTACTTCTTAAAAGGACATATTACAGTAAATATATTATCCTCTTTCTAACTTATAAAACTATCCAGAGAATGGATCGAATAGTGTAGTCGCCCCCAACCGACCTCTTTTAATATTGGATAGAGCTGACATCCACAAAGCGACCAATCGAATTTTCTACGTTTCATTTTATTCTTGATTCAACTGTCATTTAATTTTGACCAATAGTTTTCAAACATTTTGGAATTCAACTCAGACCGCATTTTGAGTTATTGACGAAAAAACAGTTATTTTTTCTTCGTGATGTGCTGTATTGTATTTTATTATTCAACTTAGCAACTATTTCGTGATTTTCAATGTGCCATCTTTTAAAAATATTTATAAAAAAATGTGCTATTTCAAATACATAAAGACATTGGAAGGTCGCACCATGCCATTGTACGTGTGGCGAGTGATAGACATAATATAGTGGGTCAACTGTGTACCCCATTAACACATACAAGTTTTGCACAGCACTACTACACGTAAAATGGGGTGGTGTGGTTCAACCAACTTGAAACAGATTTGAGACTGGCAATTGAACATAATGATTTTAAAAGAAAAATAAAAAATAAATTAAACTTATAATTTGATTGATATGTAAATTATATTAACTTCTTTATGCATAGATAATAATTATGTATGTATAATATTTTGTGTATTCTGTATTAAATTGTCTCCTTTACACACGAGTGCTTGCACTCTAGTAAAGGGAAATATGTTTTGTCTTACTGTGCATCTTTTCTATTAGTTTGTTTGTTTTATATTTTGTATATGTTATTGTGAACTTAATAAAAAAAAATTATAATACCATGATTAAATCACTGTTTCATATTTATAATACCTAAAATGAACTTCTTCTTCTTGTTTGTGTGATTTCAGGTCCCCCTCGATGTTGGCGATCACTGCTGAAGAGGCATCTCTTTCCACGCTCTGATGCCGTCTAATGTTGCAGAATCATAAAATCTGATTTCATTTTTTCCTTGGTGTTCCTTTATAATCAGTTGGAGCTGCCTTTAATTTTTTTCTTGTACGTGACCCAAATATGATATCTTTCGTCGCTTTACTGTGTTAACTAGCTCGCGCTAGACTGTGATTTATGCTCTCCCATCATAAATAACTTTCATTTACCATATTGCACAATTAATTTCGCTTAAGGCCTTTGTATACCCTGGGTACACAGATGTACACAAAAATGCACGCTAAATTACCTTCTAATATATTAAACACCTAATATGTGATAAACAACATTTTTCCTTAAAGAAATGTAAAATTTAGATGTTTTTTTAACAAGAATAGTAATAAAAATGTTATAATATTTAATAACTCAGCCGGTTGATTTTCATATTCTCTTTCTATTGAAATAAAAATCTACTTCATAGGCCTTGTTATTTTTTGGTTTATTACAATAAAAAATAATAAAGGGTTTTATTAAAATTATATAACAAAAAAAGTATTAAACAAATACAAATTTCAAAAAACTCATGAAATAGAATAAAGATGTACATACAGACTGTTCCTTATTCTAAAGACGTACTTTTTGAGGGTACTGGGGAAATTATTTTCAAAATAAAGGTACTATATAGCTTACTATAGCCTCTTACTATAGCCTCTTAACCACTTCAACAAAATATTCATTCGTACATTACTTCTCGGGCAATTAACGGGTACTATGTCAAATGTTATTTAACACGCACCCAATATTATATTACTCGTGTCACAGATCCGATATAAAAACAAAATTAAAAACTGCGTCTCCACCGGGAATCGGACCCGGGACCTTTAGATAAGCAGTCAGATACCAAACCAACTGAGCCACTAAGGCCAAGTATTTAAAATTATAAAATCTAGTAATAATTATTATATTCACTCACCTATTACATAGACTGGGAAATGAGTTTGGCTCTATTCATATCTTTTGCTGTTCAACATACGAATATAAAAAAGACTTAAAAGGTTGAGTAACTTCTGGGTTATTCCTTTTATTTTTAATATTTAATTTTATAATTATTGTTTTTATTTATTGCTTATGTATTATAAAAAAATACTATTATTCTTTCGATAAAATACACACAAATTGTTAAATTGTTAGAATGCGAATGGAGATGATTATTAAAACTCTCATCTGAAACCTCGCAGATTTACTCAAGGATTGAAAATTACTGTTTTTAGCGAAACACATAAAACAGGTAGGCGGGCATTTCGATCCTTTACCAATACAGTTAAAACGGTCGGGGAAATGAATTAGAATTACTCAAGCGGGGCTGATTAAAAAAAAACTAAAATAGAATAAAAAAACAAATCTTTGACCCTCTTGATTCAATCGTTAAAACATACTCCTCTATTCGTGAAACTAAAATGGATTTGAACTGAAAGCAGATTATTATTATTAGTCAAACTCACTCATGATAAACTAGTTTAATTTGTCAAACTTACCCATGATTAAATATTATTGAAATATCGGAAAATTTATTTAATAAATGTCTGTTAATTGATCCTCGTAATCAGACGATGACAGGACCCCTGAAAGATATTCGTTTGCCTGATTTTTACTCTCCCCTACAATGGAACAGAAGAGGATCGATATTTCAACAGTTATGTAGAGATGCATACCACGATAATCATTATAATGATTTTGTGTGTATGACGTACATAATATTGCGTATTATGGCATTGAGAAACTTTGAAATCTCTGTGCAACCCTTAATTAATTTAAAAAAAACAATTGACTTTACAATTAATAATAACTTATGTGTACAGTACAGTTGGAGAGATAAGGCAAATTATGAAAAGAATTACCCAACAGAGAACAACTTGGATAGGCCACAACATCCGGCACCCAGGCCTGCTTTTTACCATCGTCGAAGGAATAATGGATGAGGGTAACTGTAGAGGTCGCCCCAGAAACAACTACATAGTTATATAGACCAGATAATCGGTGACGTGCGCTGTAGCAGTTACAAAGAGATGAAGAGACGATAGAGTTAAGTGGAAAGATCGAGTGTTTGGTGCAGACCAATCCTAGGATTGTGACACAGAAGAAGAGAGAGACAGTTCGATTATTTTCTATACTTTCATCCGTCAAAACTATCTTTATTTCTCTCACGTCCTGCAGAATCGAGACATCTTATACTTGTTTGTACACGCAATAAATATAATAAAATGATTTTGAATATATTAAGAGTGCCTAGAATTAATGTATGTTGCGTTAGCATGGTATCAGAAATATTTTTATCCAAGTGCCATCTATCAATTTTATGACGAAACACTAATACCTATTTTTCATATAGGTTTATCGGTAGGTCGATAGATGGCGTTAATACAGCATTGCATAATTTTAAATAGCACACTTTTGTGTCACTAGCGTTAAGCATTTGACTGTGATTCGGTGACCAATCAGACGGCATAACACATTTATTGTTTGCCTACTATTCGTACCAATTTATTTACGCTTTTGATATATAAAAAGACTCGCTCACGCGTTTCGTAATTAAAACTACAAAAATAGCTGTACAAACCTATTATTACAAAACTTTTTTAAATAAATGTTGTGAATAAATTGGGAAATGATTGGTTCAACCAATCACGGCTCAGAAGGTATGTTTTGTGTGCGTGTCGTTTAGTAACAGAAAAGTGTGCGTTTTAAAATTGTGTTACAGAATAGCGAGTAGAATTTTTTTTTTTTTTTATTATTTTATAAAGTTTACAATAACATATACAAAATATAAAACAAACAAACTATATAGAAAAGATTCACAGTAAGACAAAACATATTTACCCTTTACTAGAGTGCAAGCACTCGTGTGTAAAGGTAAATGATTTTAATTTTTTTTTATATCCGAGTGCCATCTATCAATTGTGTGACAAACTACTAATACCTCTATAATTTTTATATTCGTTTTTCAGCAAATCGATAGATGAAAAAATGATTACAAAAATTTTCTATCCAAGTGCCATATATCAATTGAGTGACAAACTACTAAAAACTATTTTTTATATTGTTTTATCGGCAGGTTGATAGATACAGTTCATACAGCATTTCGAGTAGGAAAGTTTTAACAAAATCTTTGTATCCAAGTGCCATCTATCAGTTGTATGACAAACTACTAATAACTAATTATTATATTGGTTTCTGGTAGGTCGGTAGATGGCGTTTATACAGCATTTAAAGTAGGAATGATTTTACAAAATCTTCAAATCCAATTGTCATCTATTAGTTGTATAAGAAACAACTTATAACTGATTTTCATTTTAGTTAATCGGCAGATCGATCGATGGCGTTCATATAGCATCGCCAGTAGTAATGTTAATTAAGAGATTTCGCCATCTGTTGAGTACGAACGAGTGAACTCTGGTTCCGGGAGGCGATTACAGTTTACGATTACAATTCCAACATTAAAGGGCCCGCTCACAGATGGGGTAAATAGCGAAATGCGAGGAGAACTTGAAATAATAATACCAAAAGCTAGAAGGCGCTTAACTGTTCAAAAACTGCCCGAAAGGATTATGGTCATTGGTACATTAACGAAACGGCGTTTCTTTTAACTTTGTTATTTCTTTCAAAGTTGTATTTTTTTTCTTTCAACATTTTTGAATATTTAAAAATTTCCAACCCAGTTGAAGCTATGCTCGTTTTGCGACCAACGCACGTACAAAACACTTGTTTTGATTTCAAACACGAATAAATATCTGAAAAATTGTAGATTCTTTTATAACACACTGTTAGTCATCGCCTTATACATAATAGTTGTTGACTTGGATATGAAATTAAAGATAAAGTGGACTGTATTTTTTGGTGCGGGTGATTAGTTGCAACCACCGCAAGGCAAAGGAAGGATATATGTATATGGAAACTCACCAGATCCTTAGTCCTCTCCCTGGTTGGATGATCGCACTTTATTCACACGCGCGCGGTGATAGCAATTTTATAGCGAGTATGTAGGAATGGTAAAAAGGTGGAAGAGATGCGGGATAGCCTTTATAAGACGCGGTTTGAAAGGATACTGAATTATGGATGTGGGGCGGGCAATGATTGCAACAATTTTGTGTCACTTTATATAGGTAATAAAAAAAATGTGACAATTATCCCAATGACATATTGGCGCCAACAATAGTTTTAAGACTCAAATTATCGAAAACACTCGAAAACGATGACGATAGAAAAGAAAGAAAACACTATTCTACGACAGTTAGTTGATTTACTATTTAACGACAGCTAAAAAATTTCAATATTTAGAAGATATTATCAATATTTCCAATTATAAACATTTTTGTAATCTCAAATTACCTAATTATATTGATATTAAATAACATAAATTTGTTTATACTTAACTTTAATGAAACTCTTATTATGGCTTATTATGGGTACTTACTGCTTGTTTTTGTATACAGGAGATAAAATAAACTGATCTCATATTAAAAATTCCAGTAAAAAGTAATGCGGCGGTTACATGATTCACCGAAAAAAAACGGAAATACGTCGCGTGAAAGAACAATACGCAAAAATATCGTATGGTTGAGTATAACCACGATACGCTTAAACAACGTTCTGATTTAGAAAAGCTTTAGTAAAATATATCAGTAATAAGTGTAAAAAAATGTCTAAAAAAAATTGAGCACAACTCATGGTGCACCTGGGCATTCTAAAAGTGAGAGATGTCCAAGAACCTCGGAGAGGACAATTAAAACGTATCCCATTCAAAAGATCAGGAGAGTCTACCAAATTATTTAGTAATTTGTATAAAAAAGTTAAGACAACAAGACAACAAATTTATAAACATATAGATCCATCTACAAACATACATACAATCTCATGCACAGACATATCCTGCGTGATAGTATATTCTCTCACGTTTACAAGAAAATACATCACACAAACATATTAAACCAACAAAGATAAAAGTCGACTCAAGAATTGGCCTAGTGGAGTGTCGCATCCAGAAATAAAGTTGTAAGATGAAAATAAAATGATTTATTTGAAACATGTTAAAAAATATTTGTAAACAATTAATGAAAAAAAAAACTTATAAAGAAGACGTACTCAACATACAGAAAAAAAGTGACTAACAACGTTGCGTTTTCACGCTGCGTTCGTCAATCGAATCAAAGAAATCCTGCCTTAGTCTTGAGTTGGTTTAACGATATATGCCAGGCGATCAAAATTTTTATCTGGGCAATTTCAATTTACGAGTTGGCTATTTGTAATACATGGATTACCTCTTCCTATCGGTGATATAAGTACAAGTAAATTCACCGTGTATCGGCGTCAATGGTAATTTTAACGTATTAAATGCGATACGAATTAACGATAATGACGCAATATAATCGTCTACATCGAAACCTATCAAAGAAACATTACCGTCTCTATGTACTCTGTAAATATAGCGATATCGAATACTTTGATCGTATTAAGAAAATAACAGTTTGATTTTATGTCGAGTAATACTGTTCAGATGTCGACGTTATTGAATCGTTGATAATTCTATTACGATGATTAGTTTTTTGGGTTATTTAACGGATTACTACCTCCACCATAACCAGCTGTGCTTATCTCGCAAGACCCAGGCAGAACATTGAAAAATCATATAAAAACAAGGTATTATTTTGCCAGTGTTTTAATAATGTACTTCTAGTCCCAGGCAGAACATTGAAAAATCATATAAAAACAAGGTGTTATTTGCCAGTGTCTTAATTAAGTACTTTAAGACCCAGGCAGAACAAGTCATATAAAAAGCAAGGTGTTATTTTTTTTCAGTATTTTAATAAAGTACTTTTAGGCCCAGGTAGAACAATGAAAAATCATATAAAAAACAAGGTGTTATTTTTATCAGTGTTTTAATAAAGAGCTTTTCGGCCCAGGCAGAACAATGAAAAATCATATAAAAAACAAGGTGTTATTTTTATCAGTGTTTTAATAAAGAGCTTTTCGGCCCAGGCAGAACAATGAAAAATCATATAAAAAACAAGGTGTTATTTTTTCAGTGTTTTAATAAAGAACTTTTAGGCCCAGGCAGAACAATGAAAGATTGTATAAAAAACAAGGTGTTATTTTTTCAGTTTTTTAATAAAGAACTTTTAGGCCCAGGCAGAACAATGAAAATCATATAAAAAACTAGGTGTTATTTTTTCAGTGTTTTAATAAAGAACTTTTAGGCCAAGGCAGAACAATGAAAAATCTTATAAAAACAAGGTGTTATTTTTATCAGTGTTTTAATAGAACTTTTAGGCCCAGGCAGAACAATGAAAGATCGTATAAAAAACAAGGAGTTATTTTTTCAGTTTTTTAATAAAGAACTTTTAGGCCCGGGCAGAACAATGAAAAATCATATAAAAAACTAGATGTTATGTTTTCAGTGTTTTAATAAAAAACTTTTAGGCCCAGGCAGAACAATGAAAATTCATATAAAAAACTTGTTTTTAAGTAAAGTGAAATCTTGAATAATACAGAAAAATATATTGTTTTATTTATTTATCTTTTTGTACGTAATATAAACAAATATAATGTACCTACACTGGCGGGCTTATTGCCATAAGGCAATTTCTTCCTACCAACCAGATTACAAAGTATTACAAAATTATACATGTACATACATGAACAAAAGAAATTAATGCGAAAATTAAAACAAAGAAAATATACATTACACTAAGATAAATGTAAAAAAAACATAATTGAAAAAAAAGGATTGGGAAAGAATAAGGAGGGGAAAACGGGATCATGTGTTTAGGGATAAATTTATGTAGATGGGTCGATGGCAGAGCGGCTAGCGCGCTGGGTTAGTAATCTAGTGGTCGCGAGTTCGAATCCTGCCTCGACCGATTTCATTCACCTATAGCACAAGCATTTATTTGCTTATTTTGGAAACGTAGGAAGATGTATATGTACTTGTTTAAGGACATATTCATTTTTTTATTAAAAAAAAAAAAATATTATTTCCTTAGTTTTTTCTTGAAAATACAAAGTGAGTTAGACGACGCAATATCCGAGCTTAGACTATTCCATAGTTTTGCTAATTGTACCTACTTCGAACAACGAGCTGAAAAATTATGTGTTATGGACAGGTATGGATAGTGTAGTGCTTTCAGCAGATCGGAGTGGATATTGTCCTTTATTTTACTGTACCTAGGTAAAGTTTGCATAATATGATTGTGTATGAAAAAAGAAGATACGGATTCGAATATTTTTTATTATTGCATATGCGCAAACATTGGATTTTTTTCCCTGTCGGGAGTCAAAGATATTTTTTAACAGATTTTTAATTATCTCAATAGAGACGAAGTTGGTATATTTATTGTAGGAGAACCGGGAAATCAAGGCACCTACAGGGCTTACGACCTGTCAGCAAAAAGAATTTCAGTATTACAATATATAGAACTTTCAAAATTGAATTGATAGGGATCTCATTAAAAGGCATAATTGGTGAACGTTGCGCAAGCGCATAAAGTGATCACGTAAACCAGCCGATGACAGGTCGTAAGCCCTGTAGGTGCCTTGATTTCCCAGTTCTTCTACAATAAATATCCCAACTTCGTCTCTATTGAGATAATTAAAAATCTGTTAAAAAAGATACGGAGTATTCTACGGGTTTCTACTGACATAAAAACCTTTTTTTGTGATAACACAAATATTCTCATGTAAATAAGCTAACTCTGAAAGCTTTCTCTCTGCACGTTTTATTTATGTACCTACAATTCCTGTGAACATCCATACAATTTTCGACATCTCGTACATATAACTGAATACAATAAAAAAATGTTGTCTGTCCTCACTCCAAAATATTTTTTTTCTTTATTTTTATAAGCGTACACATTTTTTTTTACATATGTCCTTGTTAAACAAGTACGTATACATCTTCCTACGTTCCCTAAAATAAGCAAATAAATGCTTGTGCTTAAGTGAACGAAATCGGTCGAGGCAGGATTCGAACTCGCGACCACTGGATTACTAGCCCAGCGCGCTAACCGCTCTGCCACCGACCCATCTAATTATGCAGTAACTTTTAGTATCTACTGGTAGCGTAATTGCTTATAGAAGCCGGAAATCTTTGCTTGCCTATGAATATTATGTTGAAAAATTCAAGAACTAATATTAATTTATTTGTTTTATTGCAACCATACTACAAAATTAAAAATTAAACCGTTCGTAGATACGATGATTTACAGGGCCACAGATGTAAATATTATTTTGGAATGAGATTTTAAAAATATTTTTCAAGGCCACTAAACAACGATGCTAAAAAAACATAAAATTTTCGACATTTCCCAATTTTCTTCCATGGTTTGCCTAATTCGAAGGTTCTAGTCTCGCCCCTGGTATCCACATTTACATAATATATCGTTAACTCAAAAATTGGTAACGTGCTTCAAGTGGAAATGATTCCGTATGTGAATCATAAATACTTTCATCTTTATTCAAATATTTTGATGAAGTTGTACGAATGATAGATAAATATACGTTCAAACATTAATTTTAGATTATTATAACAAAAGTTTAGCAATTACACTAAACCAACATTCATATAGAATGAGCTCATCGAGAAAATCAGAAAGAAAAATTAGTTTTAAGCTTACTTACAACGGAATATGCAAAGTTTATGTTACTTCTTAACATCTAACATCACAACATTGTTAATTATCTAGACATTAATTATATTAAATCATTAATTGTATTGTGACATTACCTAATAATAATTATCATTGAAATAAATTATTGCTACTTTTACTTAAAATTGTTTCGTAGATGTTTTTGAATTATTCTTTGTTTCAAGAACAAATTTCATTATGTGTATGAAATGTACCTCAATAATTATTATTCAACGTTTAATAATAACTGCTTTGATAAAAGGTTTTAAAAAAATGTCATTGAAAAAGACTTGATTCATATTTCATTATTATTATACTTTTATTTGCTAGACATTTTAATAAGAAAAGAATTAAACCTTTTACAACCAATTATATTATCATAAATTATTTTAAAATTACAATTACATAAACCTTCGATTTAGGTTTTACAAAGGTTTAATAAATCTTAATTGAATTCTAAAATATACATAAGTACCCTCAATGTAGATGAAATAAAAACAATTGGCTTCAAACTATTTAATTTCGAAGGCAGACTGTATTTTAATAAGAAGAGTATTGTTCGTTCTCAAATAACAAAAAAAGTTAATCTTTGACCACAACTGTTTCCTTTCACAATAAAACATTTCATCTTATTCCTTATACAAAACTTATTACAATATCCTTTCATGTTCCGACCTTTTTTAAGCCAATCTGTATAGGCAGCTACGATGATATTGAATATTGGGTTGGATTCAATAAAATGGCCATACCGTTTTTCCAAGCAGCATCCATTCGTTGCTATGTGGAACTAGCGAAGATCATCCCGACGGAACGGGAGGGTCAGATATGTAGTAGTTCCAAAGACTCTGACAAAAATGGAAAATTTCGATATCCTATTATGGACACGATTTTTCTATTATCATTTTTGTCGGAAACGTTCCGAAGAATATTCAGAACGTGTATGAAATAAGGATATCCCATTCATACTTCAGCACTCATAAGGAGGGTTAGGAAGAAAAAAAAATACTTCGTTACAATGTATGTAATTTTATTCAGTGTCGTTCTTGTATAGGTAGGTATGTCGAAGCATGGCTCTATGTAGTTGATTAACAGAAACGATGAAAATCGATTGCTGCTGAAATGCCCACGGGAATATTGCTGGATACAGAGCATGCACAGCAACTTCCGGTAACATGGGAGAATAAAACAACCAGGTTTTTCAATAGCAATTACATTATCCAACTGTCGATTCGTTCATGAGAATTCAATTCTCTGAATGAATCGACATTATTAAGCCAAGATGCGTGTACGAAGGAAAATTTTGTATGGTGTAGTGGACTTTTTGCAAGCTAATAACACCAACTAGAGGCCTCGCAGCATATATGTTCCCCTACATGGATTTACTCAGAATTCGGAGTAGAAAATTTTATGTGAGTTTTGTGTGTGTGTGTCTGTGTGTGTGTGTGGTGTGTGTGTGTCTGTCCCCCCCTTATAACTTTTGATCCGATCAATTTGCAGAGCCCAAATTTTTAGAATATATAAACAGTTATAGGCCTACAAAACTTTTATACTCAGAATTGTGAATTTTTGTTTCAGTCGGGGGTTATCAACTTTTGAAATTTTGGTTTATTTTTCCATATATCTCAGAAACCATAAAAGCTAGAATGCTGAAATTTGGTATAAACATAGACAAATACATAATCTCAAATTGGTTTTTTTTAAAAAATACAGGGTTTTTCAAACATTTTTTATTAAGAAAAATATTTTTTTTATGATAAATTTATGAGTTTAACTGCCTATATTTCCAATTTTTTTAAAAATATCAAAAAAGCCGAAACACCCCAACTAGATTATTTAATTTTCTATAAAAAATATTAACATTGTATTAGCACATCTCAATTTTTTTTTAATAATTTTTATAAACGACATTGACGACATTGCTTCATACAATTTGTATGGTAATCGCCTACACACAATATCTAAGAAGACTTAATTGTTTGATACTAATCTCCAAACATACATACATACCATCATTCTGTTTTCATATTCTGGGTAGGATCAAAGGACTGACCTCCATACTATCCTATCTTGACATACATACATTTTTTTTTTTTTATAAAAAATGAATATGTCCTTGTTAAACAAGTACATATACATCTTCCTACGTTCCCTAAACTAAGCATAAATGCTTGTCCTATAGGTGAACGAGATCGGTCGAGGCAGGATTCGAACTCGCGACCACTGGATTACTAACCCAGCGCGCTAACCGCTCTGCCATCCACCCATACATATTTATTTATTTAATATTGCTTCTCGGGCAACTAACAGGTGCTATGTCAAATAATAATTTGACACGCACCCAATAACAAGATGCCACATTCTGGACTTACGATATTAATCGTCTCACAGATCCAGACTGAAAACACAATTAAAAACTGTGTCTCCACCGGGAACCGAACCCGGGACCTTTGGATCAGCAGTCAGATACCCAACCAACTGAGCCACGGAGGCCGACATGTAGGTACATGTGTTGTATAAAAAATCAAATATCTTAAAATATTAAATAATTTGTATTTATGAGATTAGAGTTTGGTACTTATTCTTCAACTATACATACTGTCGCTATCGACAGTTGGATCTCATGTGTTACATGCAACTAGTAATATCATCTCGTTTTGTTTATTCCATTCATATGTGGCGATGGTATACACCACAATGAAAACGTCATTCGTCGGATAGTCTCGCATGTCATTCGTATTAACGAAGATGGCCGAAGGACATCAGTTCCTGAACCGAATATGCAGCGCGGTTCGCCATTTGCATATCAGCCGACCAGACGTTAACAGTGAAAAGACTCTTTAGAAAATATTATAAAATTTATCAAGTATATGTAATATTGTAACTTGTTTAAATCGAAAATAGATGTAAATTATGCAAGTAATCTTTTATTTTGAAAACCTTCATCACTCAATTACAATTTTTATTTCTACTAATTAACTGATTATCAAATTGCAATATCTTATATAGTGATGAATGTTATTGGGAAGTAATTTGAAACGCACATTAAAATCGCAACCTTCTGATATATTATATACTTAATTAAATAACAATCCATCCATTCCTATGCCTAATAGCATCCATTCCTATGCCTAATAGCATCCATTCATATGCCTAATAGCATCCATTCCTATGCCTAATAGCATCCATTCATATGCCTAATAGCATCCATTCCTATGCCTAATAGCATCCATTACTATGACTACATACATCCATCCTCAAATATGGAGCTAATACCATCTGAGGACTAGGCAAGTTTGTTTATTACATGTTTTGTAGTCTTATTAACTGAGTTCATGTACAATAGGGGGATTTATTTATTTATTTTTTAAATAAATATGTCCTTGTTAAACAAGTATATATACACCTTCCTACATTCCCAAAAATAAGTATAAGCATAAATGTTTGTGGTATATAGGTGAGCGAAATCGGTCGAGGCAGGTTTCGAACTCGTGACCTCTGAATTACTATCCCAGCGCGCTAACCGCTCTGCCATCGACCCATCTGATGTCGGTGAATTCGGTGAACTAGTTAGCCATCTCTAGCACCTAGAAACGTTTACGAGTTAGATTTATTAAAAGCGATCTTAACTAATTTAGTCTTAGTTGTCTAATAACGCGTTTAGTAATCTATTAAGGTAGGCGCGCATGGAAGCTAATTTCATCGGCCGATTAATTATCGGTGAGCTACAACATACGAATTACATGTAAGAGCGCGCATGAAAGCTAACAGAATCGGCCGATTTAAAATCTGTGACGAGACACAAAAAAATCGGCCGATTTTTTGTAACCAATCTTGTTGTATGAGAGGGCGCACATGGCGCATGCACACCGATAATTTAATCGTCCGAGCGCAGTAGATCGAGAAGTACGTTTTCAGTGTTGTCAAACGAAATGTCAGAAAACATGGATGAAATAAATATTGATTCCGAACAATTAATTATATGTATATGTTGAAGCACGTCCTTCATTGTATGATTAAAAATTAAGCGAAATATTAATAACTGGTTGAGAACAGCTAAATCATAATAAAAGAACTGAATTGGGTAAGTTATTACTTAATTGATTAATAGTTACATAGGTAATTTAATAAATATTCTGCTTAATGAATAAAATGAATCCATTTTTCTAATCATATGTATATTGAAACTTGTGAACATACATATTGTATTTTAAATATGTGAATGTTGACCGCCGTGTTATTTCCAATCGTACGATTCTATAAGCTTCCATGCGCGCTACCGATAAATTAATCGGTCGATAATAATCGGCCGATGAATTTAAGCTTCCATGCGCGCCTTACCTTAACGAAATCTAATAAGTAAGACCGTAAATACTTTCCCGATTGAATTACCGATGAAATTTGAAAAATATGTATTTATATACATGTCATATTAAAAATCTATTTCTTAACCAGCTGGTGTCATTTTTGTTCACCGTTCGGCTTCACTTATTTACTTATTTCAAACATTTTGAATACATACATATGATGATGATGTCGAAAGCCGTATCATTATTGTGTTTTAATCACCATCAAACTAGAAAACCCTGTGTCATGATGGCTATTTTATTCCCATACATAAATATAAAACATTAAATACATTTAACTTAAATTGACAACTATATTAAATTGACTCCTTCCACGGCGTTAGACCTAAATAACAGTCTTTACCAATTTTACGTATTTTTAATTAAGTGCGTAAAACTTCCTGAAGAAGAGAACGCTGTTTTCGAAACTGGTCAACGTTAGTCCTAATAAGTCGCTCAAACAAAGAAATTGGGATATTATAAAAAAATAAAAAAAAATCAATTAATTTTTAAAAATAGAATGAGCTTTATTTTTTTACTATTTATTTTATTTTCATAAAAGTTTTACATTATAATAATTGGGATCTCATTAGCTTACAGGCTATCAGTGAGTTTCCCATACAATAAGGTCAAGTACATATTACATTCCTTAAGTTACAGTATTAAAATTATAATATGAGATACATGTTGACTTATAAATGAGTCAAATATTTTAAATAACTTTCTACTATAATATTTTTAAATACAGATTTAACTGAGAATTCAAGTTTATCTATACCACTTGGAAAGGTGTTAAATATTTTCGGTATGCTTACTTTCAGTGTCCTTTCACTGTAATAGTTTGTCAATCTGGGAATTATCAATTTATTTTGCACAACTTGTCTGGAATTATATATATTTTTTACATGTAATTTATATTCATTAGAGAAGTAATGATTTAATATGACTCGATAAGTGTATAATTTGTTAACTGGGAGTATTCTTGTTATACTGAATATCATTCCTGTTATAATTTAATATGTCATGATAGAATCATTGCACGATAAAAAAAAATCTGCTGAAAATGAAAATGTATGTATTATTGTAAAAATAATAGAATTAAGTGTTAAAACAATAAAATTCCTATCAAAATTATATTTTTCTTTGGATTCATAATTTTAATTAATAAAACAATATTCACTAATTATTAATTTTTAATTAATGCCAATCCAATGTGGGTAGGTACCTACACAGTTTGGAGCACTCAAAACCATAAAGATTGTACAACCGAGTATTCAATTAAACTTACCTAAGTACATCGAAATTAATATCAGTAAAGAATACTTAGTACCTACCCATTTCCAAGAAATACCGACTCTTATTAGAAAGGAAATCAAATTCTAAGTACCTACCTACTTACTTGAGATGGGAATTTAATTTGGAAATTCTGGGAAAATTTTAATTCCGTCACTTAATTATCAGGTATGTGTGATGTATTTTTAGGTTTATTATAAGAGAGAGACGTTAATTTTGGCATGTGAAGTCATTTCTCATTAGAAGAGTATTATGGAATATATTTGGAAGAACGGACATAATTTATGTTAGTAGTTTTTAGTAGTAACTTCGCCAAGTATCTCCTTAGCTACAACTGACATAATATATTATGTCATACAAAAAGCATTAAAATTCATTAAAATTAAAAAAATAATTAATTGATTAATTAATCATTAATTCATCAAAATCATTCCATTACCAAAGGCATGAAATTGTTTTGTGTCACATAGGCCCGGTATTACAGTCGGCCCTCAACTCATTGAGTTTGTTAAACTCAAGATTAATGTTAAGGGGAGATTGAATCCATTTCCGTATTACAGTGCAATATGACATGTCAGTTACTAAATCTTCAATTATAGACATATTTTACTTTTTCTGTGGTCATTATCTGTCAAATTTTAAATAACCTCAAATAATACGAACTACAAAACGGGACGCTACCACTTGAAATACTATTGTTTTACTATCCAACATGGTAAATTAAATTTTTTTCACCAAAATAATGCTTTTAAATGCCCATGTTCGTTTCAATATGGCTGTCAGTTTATTTTGTTGTGTGGCGCCACCGTCGATACAACTAACGCCTCTAGTAATAGAAACTGAAACTACACGCGTTGCCTAGCAAATGACAGTTGACTCACCGTTAAGTACTTAATCCGCCAGAAACGTTGAGTTAAATATTTGTCGTTTTAGTGACGTATTTGAGGGAAGATTAGGCCTAAACGGACACTGTAATACACTATATTTTTGTAAAGCTTGAGTTTAGCTCTTAAACTCAGACTGTAATATCGGGTCATAGTGATGTAGATACCGTCAAACTACTTGCGTTTTCGCCATGCGATTTACACATACATATTATACCAAACAAGCAAAAAGACACAAATTTTCGATTCAGATAACTATAACAAATTACCACATTCTGGAGACAATAGAACGTCTCACTGATCCACAATGAAAACACAATTAAAACTGTGTCTCTACCGGGAATCGTACCAGGACCCTTGGATCAGCAGTCAGATACCTAATTTTTTTTTTTTTTATTTATTAAAAAAAAAAAAATCGAATTAATAACCTCCGCTTTTGGAAGTCAGATATTTTAATGACATCGCTTCATTTTTACGCTTCGTATATCTGACGACATGGAACATTTTTTCATGTCAGACGCAATTTAGATATTTTAAAACCCGGTTTATTTTGAACCAGAAACATATGACTCCACCAAAGTTTGATGACGTCTCTCCCCTTCGCTCATCTTGTTTTCAGGAAACTCTTCAGGAATTCCAATCGCTTTCTTATTTCTGATAGTTGTGACGTTCGCACGAAACCTTTTTTTTTAATAACAGTTGCTGAATGATAGCAACATATCAAAGGATGCAAAAGTTGTCATTCACAATCTAATCGTATTGCCAACTTTGGTAGTCGCTTTAATGTAATAAACAGAATCGCCATTTCAGGATCATGGTCAAAGCGTAGAAGGAAGAAGAAGACTTTATATTAACTTCACGATACTTTTGAAGTAGTTTTTTTTTTATCTAAGATTAGCTGACATTTATGTACAGTGTTCATAATTAATTATTTTTTGAGATACGAATATTAAATAATAACTACTCCCCATCCGTTTTTACCTTATAATTTACTTTAGTTTATCACAAAATAACATACTCTGATTCTTTCTTAAAAAACTTTTTTTTTATTTTTTTATAGAATAAATATGTCCTTGTTTTTTGTACGACCGTACCTTAGTTATTGGTGTAAAAAACTTCTAAATATAGTGTCCCTATACACTACTTATTTGTTGGGGTGGAACTCTTAGTACTTTGCAGTAAAAGATGAATGTTCTTTTACACTTTTATTACAATATATAAAATATACAATTTAAGGTCAATACTACTATACAATTCACGGAGGTATCTATCAACGGCGGAACGATGAATGACGCGTCGCGTGCCCATTCAAACACTATATACACACACAGACATGCTATCTCTTTCACTCACATATCTCACACTCCTCCACACTTAACCTCTGACATCCATCCCTTACATTGGCCTGCAGGTATAACCGATGTCCAGGATCGAGTGTCCAAGCGTTCCTCTATCCTGCCTCCAGGCAACCCTCCCGATAACCTGAAACAAGAGGAAACACAACTTAGCATCCGAGGAGTGAACTGGGGTGTCCGGGTCCAAACTCAAGCAATCCATAAGCTTCAGAGTCAAGACCCACAAGAACTATGAGAACAACTTTCTACCCCCATCTGACCACTTTACACTTGTGGTTCTTAATTGGTTAACATGACTTTTCCATGTGTAACTAGTACCAAGAACATTTACCAAGTAAATTGCCTTCCCAATTTTCCTAGTAATCTGTCCCAAAACCCATGTTGGTTTGTTTACTACCCTGTAGTCTTTTACCCAACATTTTTGACCTGTTTTCAATTCCTTCCTCTCTCTCCCTCCATAATAATAATGCTGCCTCTTTTGGCTTTTTAACAAGTTATGTCCAATAATATCATCATGATCATTATTATCATTACAATTAAATTCAGGAATGAAAATGTCAAAATTTGTCCTTAGTTTTCTACCTAACATTAAAACTGATGGTTCAACCTTTGTTGAAACATGCGGAGAATTCCGATAATCAACTAAAAAATTATCAATTCTATTTTAATAATCACTCATAAATTTTATATTATTTATTAATAATTTTTTTAAAAACATTTTACACGTTTTCACCGTGTTTTCCGCTTGACCATTGGAAGAAGGTGAAAATATTGGTGACGTTACATGTTTTATACCATGTTCAACACAAAAACTCTGAAATTGATTTGACATAAAAGCACTACCATTATCCGATACTATCGTTTTGACACATCCAAATTGACAAAATAATTTTTTTAATGCTTTAATGGTGCAAAACGCATTAATATTCTTCATTTCTAAGCATTCAATCCATTTTGAATATGCATCACATACAACAAGAAATGATTTACCTGCAATTGGTCCAAAAAAATCAATATGTATTCTCGTCCAAACCGACTCTTCCTTAGGCCAGCTTGTCAATACATTTTTTGGTTCCGATGCGGCAACTTTTGAGCATTCAAAACATTCACTGACTAATTCTTCAATGTCTTTATCAATTTTCGGCCAATAAACATAACCTCTTGCAAGACCTTTTGTCTTCACAATACCAAGATGAGATCAATGTAACATACCTAAAATTTTATCTCTCAAGCTTGAAGGAATAACTACTCTATGATTCCACAAAATGCACCCTTTTATAATCGATAACTCATTTCTCTTTATCCAGAAATGCCACAAATCACTGTCTTTGTTAACTTTATCCGGCCATTTTGTCTGTAAACAATACATAATACGCACTAACACATCATCACAACTAGTTGCCTCACTAATCTGCTCAATGTTTATACAAATTTGCTCACTGTCACATATTAAATTTAAATAATTATCTGTCAAGTTATCACAACTATTATCTGGTTTACTAACCGGTACTCTCGATAAATAATCAGAACAATATCTTTAGACTTAATGTATTTAATTTCGTAATTAAAACCAGCCAAAATTAACCCGTATCTTTGCAATCTATTTGCTGCTAACGTCGGTATATTCTTTTTTTCACTAAGAATTCTCGTTAGCGGTTGGCTATTAACCAATAATGTGAATTTCCTACCGTACAGATACTGAAAAAACTGCTTTAATCCATATGTTATAGCTAACGCCTCAAGGTCGATAATAGCGTATTTTTGTTCTTCCTTAGACAGAGTGCGCGATACAAAAGCTATCGGTCTTTGTTGTTCTTTACCAATTAACAATGACGCCGCTAACCCTTTCAGTGACGCGTCCGTAACTAAAGTTAATGGTAAATTTTCGTCAAAATGTGCTAAAACATTTCCACTAGTTAAAACTTTTTTTAACTCATCGATTGCCTTCTTGCAATCGCTACTAAATTCCCAAACTGCATCTTTTTTTAATAACTCATATAACGGTTTCGCTATACTAGACATATTCGGAATAAAACTTCTATAAAAATTAATTAAACCTAAAAAACTTTTCAACTCATGAACATCCCCTGGATATGGAGTTAAAGTTATAGCCTCAACTTTACTTTTTAAAGGTTCCACCCCTTTTTCCGAAATCTTATGTCCTAAAAATTCTACATTATCCCTAAAAAATTCGCACTTTTCCGTATTTACAGTCAAATTACATTTTTTTAAACGTTTTAATAATCCCTCTAAGTTACTATCATGTTCCTCTAAAATTCTTCCTGAAACCAAAATATCATCCAAAAATACCACAACTCCTTTTAAACCTAATAAACAAGCTGTTAAATTTTTAGCGAAAATTCCTGGGCTAGATGACAAACCGAAAACTAATCTATTATACCGAAATAAACCTAACGATGTGGAAATCGTTGTATATTTTTTACTGTTTTCATCCAACTCAAACTGAGTATAAGCATTTTTTAAATCGATTTTGCTAAAAAATTTACTTCCACTAATTTCCGACATTAACTCTTCGAATTTTGGTAACGGATATTTATCAACCATTAATTGTGGATTCACTGTTGTTTTATAATCCCCACAAATCCTGATTTCCCCCGATTTCTTTATAACAGGAACAATTGGAGAAGCAATGTCACTCGACGTCACTGCCGTGATTATACCATCTTTCTCCAATCTTCTAATTTCTTTTTCGACTTTTTCTCTGATCGAAAATGGAACTAACCTAGGTTTACAAAATTTAGGTATAAAATTCTCTTTAACAAACAACCTAACCTTTCCTTTGGAAAATCTTCCTAATTTTTCACTGAAAACTTCCGGATATTTTTCTTTGATTTTAATAATATAATTATTTTTAAAATTTTCATCAACACTGGTCAGTAAAGTGTTAACACCTTCAAAGTAAATATTGAAATTCTGAATAACATTTCTACCTATTATTACATTGTTGCCATTGTTTACTACGAAAAATTCAATCACTTGTTTGATATTGTTGTATGTTACTTCCATTATACACATACCAATACATTTTAAAATACTACCGTCGTATGATTTCAAAATACTTGTCGGTTTATTCAATTTATAATTTTTAAATTTCTTAAAATAAATATCTTTCGGAATTACACATACATTAGCACCTGTATCAATCATCGCGCGAATAATCTGACTACCAATACATATATTAATCATGAATGGATTTACAATTTCATTATTACCTTCCGTATTGCAAACAACATTTACGTTCGTATTATTTTCCATAGTAAAAATACTATTTTTGCTTTTACCAAACTGATCGTTTTTACATGCTTTGGCAATATGACCCATTTTTCTACAATTATTACACTTAAAATTTTTAAATTTACAATCTTTAATTAAATGACTATCAGATAAACATGCAAAACATTTTATATTCCTATTACTAACATGCGGTGATACTGATCTATTCCTTTTCTTATCAACTTCATTGAAATTCCTTCTATGTGCACTATTTTTATTATACCTACTATTCTGTTTACTTTCGATTTCACAAATTTCTGATTTACAACTTTTTATCATATTTTTATTTTTTGATACCGATTCCAATACATTTGCATATTCAAGTATTTGAGAAAAACCCTTTTTCTCGTCCCCCAAATACAACTTTTCTTTTATTTGACTATTACACAAACCGATAATAAAAATATCTTTCAAAGATTCTTCCAGACGATAATTAAATTGACATTTAATACTACGCTCTTTTAATTTACAAGCAAACTCTTTTACTGATTCATGTTCAGACTGTTTCATACAATAAAATTTTTCTCTCTCAATATACGGAGAAACAGTTTCATTACAAAAATTATCCAAATGATCAAATAATTTCGACAATTTTTCTTCAGTAACTTTTCTTGGTACACACAAGTTTTGTAATAAAAGAAAAGTTTTTTCAGACAAAGAGGTTAAAAATATTGCTCTCTTCCTTGATTCAGACATTTTTTCATCATCAGCTATGATGAATTGCTCAAAACGTACCCTGAACACACTCCACAAATCACTCTCGTGATTGAAAAGCGGTAGATTCCTTTGTTCCATATTACCGAAAAAAGAATACCTACAGACAAGAAAAGAAAAATACACTTATCTTAACTCGATCCTGTCCAGTCGCTTGAACCTGCACTACGGCCCAACCCTGTCTCTGCAGAAGTCGTCTCTGTCGAATCCCTGGTCTTCCAGCTCTCTGGTCCTCTTCCGTTGCCTCTGCTCGACGCTCGTTCACAGCAAGCAGCCAATCCTCTTGTCCAATCCTTGTGGTCCCCTGGTCCTCTCTGATTCACGTTCCCGTTGTCCTTCCTGGTCTTCCTTGGTCCCCTCTGGTCCCCTTGAAGTCCAGTCCAAAATCTCCCGAAGTCGTATCACTCCCGAAGACTCCTGTCTTCCTCAGCCAATACTGCTTCCTTGAAGATCTTTTCGTACCGTGTCTCTATACACCTGTACGATCTCGTACCTCCAATTTTTTTTCCACAGTGAAAAAAAATTATTGTCGTCTGTGTCGCCGAATTTTTTTCTTCTCGAAAAAAATCCCAAATTTTCTGCGTAGATTTGTTCCAGACTGCGCCAGTATAGTGTCCCTATACACTACTTATTTGTTGGGGTGGAACTCTTAGTACTTTGCAGTAAAAGATGAATGTTCTTTTACACTTTTATTACAATATATAAAATATACAATTTAAGGTCAATACTACTATACAATTCACGGAGGTATCTATCAACGGCGGAACGATGAATGACGCGTCGCGTGCCCATTCAAACACTATATACACACACAGACATGCTATCTCTTTCACTCACATATCTCACACTAAAATAGTTTTTTTATGATTATTTCAAGACTGTATGTTAACAGAGAGGTTAGCGCACTGGGTTAGTAATCCAATGGTAGCTAAATCGAATCCTGCAACAACCGATTTCGTTCACCTATAGCAGGGGTGGTGAACCTTTTTGTGTCCGCGGGCCAAAAATCATCAAATATTATTTCTCGATCGCCTGGGTGCCTAAGGAGTAAAAAAATAAACAAAATAGAATAAAATGAGTTTTTTTTCTGAATTTTATTAACAAGCTTAAAAATTACAATAGTTTTCTTAAAAATAAAATCGTTATCACTAAAAGTACACATTAGATATTTATCAATGAGATTCGATGACAATTTCTTAATATATGGTTCATAGTTCGTCACTTTATGATACACATTAAGCAAAAATTCGAACAAACACAAAACACAGCTCATTTAATCACATCATTTTTGATGAAAAACATTATTCCAAAGAGATATTGTTCTTTTTCACTTGTGAATATTGTACATATGTGATGTGGTGTATATTGTAATAATAAACAACAAATTACAATTAACATAACCTCAAATGAAAACAAACGTCAAAGGCAGTGTTGCCAATATAAAAATTGTTAGAAGTTGCCACGATAAAATAATAAACGATTGTCGTTTATCTCGGGAAACATTTGGTAATTAATAAAACGGAATAAATTAATAATTCACAGATTATTTAAAAATAACTTAAATTTTTAAACTTGAAATTTAAAAAAAAAATTAACATAGAAATCCTTCGCGTGCCATCCAAATTATCAAACGTGCCACCTCGGGCACGCGTGCTTTAGGTTCGCCACCCCTGACCTATAGCACAAGCATTAATGCTTAATTTAGGGAATGTATAAGGACGTAAATGTACATATCAAATTAAAAAAAATATATATCAAACATCAGCGTAATCATTTCCTTATGGAAATATATTCTAGATAAATCAAAAGATTTTTTTTTTATTATAGTTTCCCTTGATTCTATACGCCTCAATTAACGATCATTGTTCTGGTAGGTACTGTCCAAAAGATGATTAATGACGCAGAAGCCATTGTGACTGGGCGGGTATGAGCCTGTGGTGGGCGGAGGGCCAGGGTGGCAGGCCTCTGAAAATTATATTGGCACAAGATGAAAATTAAGCTGTTCGCTGAAAAATCAAATTGCCAATAGTGATTTTCTTTTCGTCGACACCGACCAGGCGTAGAAATCAATATATAATGAAGGTTTAAATTTATTCACGAATCGGCATATATTTTTTTTGAATTATAATAATTTCTTAAAAAAAACAATATGAAAATAAGTATCATAATATAACATAACATTTTTTTTTCGCCTTGAAATAATATTATATTACTGCAGGTATAATATTTGGTACGATAACTGTCGCTCTGAAATAATATTATATTACTGCAGGTATAATATTTGGTACGATAACTGTCGCTCTGAAATAATATTATATTACTGCAGGTATAATATTTGGTACGATAACTGTCGCTCTGAAATAATATTATATTACTGCAGGTATAATATTTGGTACGATAACTGTCGCTCTGAAATAATATTATATTACTGCAGGTATAATATTTGGTACGATAACTGTCGCTCTGAAATAATATTATATTACTGCAGGTATAATATTTGGTACGATAACTGTCGCTCTGAAATAATATTATATTACTGCAGGTATAATATTTGGTACGATAACTGTCGCTCTGAAATAATATTATATTACTGCAGGTATAATATTTGGTACGATAACTGTCGCTCTGAAATAATATTATATTACTGCAGGTATAATATTTGGTACGATAACTGTCGCTCTGAAATAATATTATATTACTGCAGGTATAATATTTGGTACGATAACTGTCGCTCTGCTGTTTTGTATATTCCTACCAATTGATCTTTGAGTAATGTATATACCTATAAGTGTTTATCTTTATTTCATATGTATTTATGTCTTCCACTATGTTTTTTTTTCGTTTTTGTATTGTTATCTAAAGTTAAACATAATAATTTTGTCTATATTTTGTGGGATTTTTGTGTGTAAGGTTGCTTTGTTATGATTTTTGTTATTTTATTTATTTTGGATATCCAATAGTACAGTAGAGCATAATGATATTAAAAACAATGAAAAAAAAACAAGTAAATGTAGACTACGGTACATAGTAATAGGACATCATATCAAGTAATTTTAAAAGCTTAACATACAATTTACGAAAAATGAGAAAAAATCAAAATTATAGGAACACACCTGAAACATACAAGGAATAGTACAGAGAGGATTATATTCTAGAATCATAACATGGGATTCTAACTTACTTAAGGATCAACGAAGAAGGTGTTGCAACCATTATGGTGACACATACATATATTCATGTATATACTAAAGAGTGGAGTTTTGAGTTATGTTATCAGTGCAAAGTTGGCGCTTTATCGCAATTTTGAACGAGTGTAGAGATTGGGTATGAAATGTGTATTGTAGGTATATTAACCGTGTTAAAAATAATTTAATAAAGTTTTTTTTTATTTATTAAAAATCAATAACACACATTTATCAAAAAAAATATAATCTCAGTTTCATTTGTATAATAATTATAAAATAAAATATTCCTAAAAACTTTGAGGTATCTATGTACATTCTGGGTGAACAGTGAACATGTGTCTGATTTCGCAACAGGAAGCCAACGCTCATCAGTGAAACACACGCTTGCACGAATAAAAACCGACGAACGCCGGCTGTCTCCCGCAAAACCGCACTCACCGTCCACTGTCACCTCTTCCGTGATTTAAAAATTTATTTGATGAATTTATAAAATATTAAATTGAGTTTTGAATATTTAGAAATAAAAATTAATATATAAGATGAAATAAACGTTGTATTTTTTATAAATGTATATTTTAATGATTTTAACTGTTTTTATATTGAAAACATGTTATTACAGTAAAATATTATTGTTTCATCTAACCAAATATATTTTTTTTACAATGGTTTATTTTCCATTATTTGTACATATAAAAATAACAAATAAGTAACTATACTTAATAACAAACATACTATGTACAATTGTTAATATTGGGAAATTTACTGCCTCACTAAATTTGGTCTAAGGTTACATGTTATTGAAAGTATACAATTAAAAGAAATAATTAATATTTTTTAACATTTCAAAAGAGATGAAGTTGGAATATTATAGGAGAACCAGGAACTGAAGGCACCTACAGGGCTTGCGACCTGTCATTGGCTGGTTTACGTGATAACTTTATGGGCTTTCGCAACATTCACCAATCACGCCACCTTATTGAGTTTCCTTATCAATGCAATTTTGAAAGTTCTGTATTTAAATACTGAGAAACTGATCGTTTGAAAATTTGCTGTAAATACCATCGTAATCTATGAAGTAACGAAGAAACCTTTATGTTGCGCCATCTATTGAGAAATTGTTTTTGGTAAACAATGAATGCAACAGTGGTGACATGTGGTGACAGTGTTCTCACATAGATGTCACCCCTGAATATGATTGACTCCCATTGAAATCAAATGTTTGCGTAAATGCAACCATTTTATTTTATTTTATTTAATTCTGGGAACAGACAGTTATATATTATACAGATTGTGGGAAAACAAAAAAAAACAATATTTTTATACAAAACCAGTTATGTTCCCTAATGCTTTTATACAATCAAAATAATGGCTAGAGAAAACGAGTGATATTTACAATACAAAATAGAAACAACAAAAAAAAATACTTATTCATTAAGAATTTGGTGTACAAACCTTTATAGAACAGGGTGGGAGAGGGAATAGAGGGATAGGTATAGCCTCGAAGATTTTCAATTTCGCCCCAATAGATCACACCAACAACAACTCCACCCGGGACCTAAATTTACAAAAGTTATCATGAAAAATGTCCAGGGGGGGCAAGTCTGGTTCGACCGGCGAAATCAAAACCCCAGTGATTACCCATATCATGGATATAATTATCGTATGGAGTTCTATGACATCTAAAGATATTGTAGAACTTCATATAATAATTTATTACAACCATGATATGGGTAATCACGAGGGTTTTGATTTCGTCGATTGAACCAGACTTGCCCCCCCAGGGTTTGCGAATTATTTGTAATCGAATATTTTTATTATTGCATATGCGCAAACATTGGATTTTTTTCCCTGTCGGGAGTCAAAGATATTTTTTAACAGATTTTTAATTATCTCAATAGAGACGAAGTTAGAATACTGTAGGAGAACCGGGAAATCAAGGCACCTAAAGGGCTTACGACCTGCCATCGGCTGGTTTACGTGATCACTTTATGCGCTTGCGCAACGTTCACCAATTATGCCTTTTTTTTAATGAGATCCCTATCAATTCAATTTTGAAAGTTCTATATATTGTAATACTGAAATTCTTTTCGCTTGAAAATAAGGAATTTTTACTACAGCCATCTATGGGTGAAATTATGAACAACAATCTTATTATTTTTATTTATTTTGTTGGAACGCCATCACCAATTACAACCATTTAATTTGTTGTAATTGGTTGTTGAACGATTTATGTATGATTTTTTTATAAAATTGGTTCGCGGGCATTTTACAAAGTACAAATCGTTTGATGGAGTGTGAAGCTGGGGGCAATTAAGAGATATTTGTCCTAGTACATAAAACAATCGAGAAATAATTGAACATAAATTGAAAAATACTCAGGTATTTGAACCCCTTAATTGCAATGGAAATGATGAATGTTACCAAGCTATGATATAGATTCTCAAGTTATGAAGACCTATCCTCGCATTGGTTATTTGCAAAACAAATTAAACACATCATAATATAAAAAATCCTATTTTCAAGGATCTTTATCTGAAATATGTATTTATGTACACTATCTTGCCTTTATGATGAATTTCTTTACTGCAAATGACAGATTCAATTTATTTCTTTCAATAAATAATGGGATATGATTTTTGGATCGAGGCGAAGTAGATATTCCATCTTTACCTGGAAATATATTTTTCTTAATTTCACGCGTATTGTTATATTATTGTTGTATTTGGATATGCCTTTATCAATAAAGGAAGCCTTATAACACAAGGTTGTACATAACCGTGTTATTTGAACAGAGTTCCACTTAATGCCCTTATATAGGTACCTTAGGCATACGGATGTAGGTACCTACACAAATATGCACACTAAATTACCTTGTGTATCACTAAATCTGTGATAAAATTATTATTTCGCGGAGGAAAGGAACAATTTAGAAGTTTTTTTTTAAAATGTTAAAAAAATTCTCTTTCGATTGAAGTAAAAATCTATTTCAAATGCCTTGTAGTTTTTTTAATTACTTTCTATAAAATAATAAGGCTTTAGTTAAAACTAATTTTACAAGAAAAGTGTTGAAAAATTCAAATTTCAAATAACTCTTTTAATAGAATAAAGATGTAAAAATAAATTGTTCTTCATTTCAAAGAGGTATCTTTTGAGGCTATTGAGGAAAAGAATTTCAAAATTTACTATTTAGTCTACTAAAGACTAAATTTTTTCATGTTGAATAACAAATTACGACAATGTTTGGCGTAGGTTCGTTATGAAACTATGTACCTACTTGTTCTTTTTTCAAATTATGTGATACATAATTGGTCTTACTTACTATAATATGCACTTTGGGCCTTACTATTTGTAATTTAGGTTTAAGCTGATACTTACCCAGTTTTTTGTATGGCCAAACTGACTTAGCATTGGATTCAACTCGTATTTTAAATAGTAAGTACCTAAGGCCCAATATGTATATCTACGTAATAACTTATCACACTAATGTTACTAGTAGATACGAAATGAAATTCAGTGTTCTAATTCAAATACTTATTATGTATATAATATCAACACAATTACTAATCACATTTATGTTCAGAGAAGATTCGTAACGAAATATTATCTATAGACTTGTGGATCAATAGCCACCGCGCCACATTGCTATGAAATGCTACGACTCGGCTACGATCGCATGTACAGCGCTACGACGCGCTACGATACATGTAAGCGACGAAGTACCCACAACGCTAACCTGGCTACGACTAAGCCGGAATATAAGGAGTCCCACCGGGTTCACGATCATTTGGTATCATCCAGACCTCCAGCTACGCCCTTACGCTGCCCAGTCGCCTATTCACAGTTCAAAATCCGCGATCTAAATTTGTAAACTAGAAATAAGTACATTATATATTTTTCACTAAGTAAACCAATTGTCATTATAAATATAGAAGCACAAACCAAATATTAAACGAGTAAGTTATATTCTCATTACATCTTTTGATCTCTGTCCAACAATAATTACCTGAGTTTTATTCTGCATTTATTATTAATTGTATACGGTATCATATGTGCTTGATCGATCTATACGTGTACCTGGCTATCGGGAGACTCCGATAGACGGCAACCGAGTATCGACCCCAGCATCTGTGATATCGTTTAGTTGTATTTAACCAAAGGCGGACACACAGGTTTTATACCTACACGTCCAGCAAACCGGTATTACCACCATCTGCCTGTCGTGGTTCCCGCCGACAGGCTTGCATCACCTTGTCCAACTGGTGTGCAAACCCTTTCATCCAAAGTGGTAACCTTACCCAAGTGGTAACTCCAATACAGCTAAAGACTCTTAAATTTTCCATGTCATCAATAACAAATCACGACAATGTTCGGAGCAGGTTCAGAAAGAAACTACATAATATATACCTATGTGTTCACTTTCAAATTATGTTGTACCATAGTATACTTACATATATATTAACTAATCACATTAACGTTCCGAGTAGATATGTAATGAAATTAATTGTTTAAATTTCAAATAACGTATTATACCTATAATGTATCACCATAATTATTAATCAAATTTATGTTAGGAGAAGATTCGTAACGAAATATTATATAATGCTACTTTAACTATCATCTACATAGCTAGGAATACATTTTCTTCACACAATTCTGGAATACACATCCATACCATCACGCCATTTCCCTATTTGGGGTAGGCAGAGAGAACCGAACGCCAGACTCCTCTCTCTTGACACACATTCCTCGCTTCATTCACGTCCATACATCGTCTCATACACGCTCTTCTATTATTCTTACTTCTAACATCACCATCTTTCAAAATCCCATTTATGTGATCGTGCCAACTTTTTCTTGGCCGACCTCTACTTTTCGTTCCTCTTTTATCAGCCTTGTACACTTTTTTTTGTCAAACGGTCATCACTCATTCTTTCTATGTGGCCGAACCACCTAAGGGCATTTATTTTCATCTTACTTACGATATTTCTTTCAATCATACATTCTCGTCTAATATCCTCAATTCTTATTCTATCATACATCGTTTTACCACACATTCGTCTTAGTGACCTCATTTCAATCGCGTTAATTCTACTTTCATGCGTCTTCTGCCATGTCCATGTCTCACTAGCATACATTAGAGTCGGTGCGACGATAGCATTGTGTACCGCGAGCTTTGCTTGCCTCGAAATACACATTACATTAAAAATACCTAATTTAGCAACTGTAAGTAGGTACATAGGTCTCTGAGTTTCATATTTTCGTTCACTAAATGTATTTTCTTATAAATTTGATACTACAGGATTAGGTACAATACATACAAATATATCAATACACAAGTAAAATCTATTGAAATAAGTCTCGAATCGTTGCTTTGGCGTTTCCAAAAAATAAGTCAATAATACTAAAGACGTTTCATTCTTTGAATATTGAATACGTTCAACTTTATCCCTCAAGCGTATTTCATTCTTTGAACTCTCGCCATGTGAATTTGAGATGCTAATCGTATGGAGAAGAACAATAATATATGACTGGTATTGCTTATTCAACCAAATGAATATGAAAATATTTTATATAATACTACGTTGAAATTCGTTCACCCACTCAATTTTATTTTTTACACCATTTTATTCTTTCTATACTGCTGTTGGGGATTGAGGAGGCAACCCCTCTGGCTTGCCTTCATATATCCCCATCAAAGGTGGACCAAACAGTTCTCATTCGACGTTCTCTCGGGCCAGTCGCACTAATAAACATCATGTAACCGAACACCAGCAGTTTTCAGAACATCCCACTATAGGTACCGGACCTTCATACTCAACACTGCACCTTCATACCATCACGCCATTTCGCCTGAGTCTGAGTCATACTCCTATCTCTTGACATATGATTCTCGCTTCATTCACGTCCATGCATCGTATCATACACGCTCTTCTGTTATTATTACTTCTAACGTCTCCAACTTTCGAAATTCCATTTATGTGATTGTGTCATCTTTTCTTTAGCCAACCTCCACTTTTCGTTACTGTTTTATCAGCTTTATGGGGAGAGTACGCATGAAAAGGACATCCTATGAAAGGGACAAACGCTAGTTTTCGGTTCCTGTTAGATCTAGAATATTATTGTTTGATATTTCTAGAACATGCTTATAACCACATCACACCACAGAAGTCTGTTGGTCGTGCACCTGCATGTAATCGAGTTAGACGTGCGTGATTTTTTTTTATCACAAAAGTAAATTATTCTTCCAGTGTACCAAGTCTTAAAATCGTTAATTTTTTATTTGATCCAATTTTTGTTTAAATATTACGAATACTTACAGAAGTTGAAATAACATGTTTTCTAATATACATTATGCACATTTATTTCACATTTCATAGATTTCCATGAAAAGGACAACAAAATGACCCATGAAAGGTACACCCGATTAATGGGTATATTCTGTGTTTACTTCGTGGGTACAAAAATTTTCATATTGATTTCTTTTCTGGTGGCTGTAAAATTTATTCTTATTCCAAAAAGTAAATTATACGAGTAATTTCGATTGTTCTTATATAATTTGTGCGAAATTTGTGTTACAAAATTACTATTTTCTTTGTTAAAAGTAATATTATCAAAAAAAAATATTGTATTGAACTTTTTTAATTAAACATATTTTATTCAATGTACCATACCATACCATACCATCACGCCATTTCCCTATTTGGGGTAGGCAGAGAGAACCGAACGCCAGACTCCTCTCTCTTGACATACATTCCTCGCTTCATTCACGTCCATACATCGTCTCATACACGCTCTTCTATTATTCTTACTTCTAACATCACCATCTTTCAAAATCCCATTTATGTGATCGTGCCAACTTTTTCTTTGGCCGACCTCTACTTTTCGTTCCTCTTTTATCAGCCTTGCATACTTTTTTTGTCAGACGGTCATCACTCATTCTTTCTATGTGGCCGAACCACCTTAGGGCATTTATTTTTATCTTACTTACGATATTTTTTTCAATTATACATTCTCGTCTAATATCAATGTAATATTATTAAATGTATTAAACTTTTTTAATTAAACATATTTTATTCAAACAAAAATGTATTATCATTAGTATATCCTCTTCATGGGAGCCTATGTCCTCTTCATGGGAAAAATCCCATGAAAAGGACAGATTTTATATTTTTTTAAATTAGGTACATATATATACATCTAAAAGTATTTTATTAAAATGTTCTCTAGCGTATATTAGGGCTCAAAACTACGTTGTTTGAGGATATACAATTATCATTCACGGGCGGTCAAAAATAAATTAGTTCTGAGACTTTTCTCAAAAATGTCCTTTTCATGCGTACTCTCCCCTACTTTCATTGTCAGAAGGTCATTACTCATACATTCTCGTTTAATATCCTCGTGTTTTATGCTTTCAGCAGGAATAGTTGAGATGCTGTGATGATGGTTTTTGGGTATCAAAAGTGTTAAGTTCCCATATTGGTTGCTGTAGCTATGACAACCCTAAATTGAGTGTTGGAAAATATTACAGAAATAAAACTCACACAACTGTCTTTTCTCAGAATATAACTTTTCTATAGAAGTTATTTATATAATTTGATAATTCGTTGTATTTTATTCTTTTTTTGTCGTATCTGATTATTGTACGGTTTGGAATCAACAGAATTCACAATAATATGTTATTTTTCAACATCTGGAAGACAATATTTGTTTACTGTCGTAACTTGTTTATTCCTTCGCAAGAGATTCTGAAAAACTATAAATAAAACATTAAAAAACTGCGTCAAAATAATATGACGTCAAACATTGAAATCGGTCTGTCCATACAGGAATTACGCAATAGATTTTTTACTAACTTCAGTTAGAGTTCTGAAACTTTCAGAATTCGTTTATGACCGACGACAATGTATGTTTTAATTGATATTATGATGAAATTTTGTATATTATACAAAATTAGGCTGGGTTGTTTCAACAAAAGTACCGGAAATAGTAGATATAGTTAAAATACTTTGATTTCATCCAACTGTCGATTTGTTCAGGAGAACTTTGTTCTCTTAACATATCGACAATGTTTCAAGCCAGAATACGCGAGAATTGTATGGAGAGGTCTACTTTTTCCACGGCTTTTCCAACTTTGAAGTCAAAAAACACCAACTTAGAGGCTTCGCAGCATATATGTTCCATAGACGGATTTACTCAGAATTTGGAGTAGAACATTTCGTGTGTCTGTGTGTCTGTGTGTGTGTGTGTGTGTCCGTCCCCCCCTTATAACTTTTGATCCGCTCAATTTACAGAGCCCAAAATTTCAGAATATATACACAGTCATAGGCCTACAAAACATTTTTACTCAAAATTTTGAATTTTTGTTTCAGTCAGGGGTTATCAACTTTTGAATTTTTATTTTATTTTTCCATATATCTCAGAAACCATAAAAGTTAGAACGCTGAAAATTGGTACAAACATAGACAAATACAAAATCTCAAATTAATTTTTTCAAAAAAATTCCAGGGTTTCTCAAACATTTTTTATTAAGAAAAGTATTTTTTTTATCATAAATTTATGAGTTTAACTGCCTATTTTTCCAAAACTTTTACAATTATCGAAAAAAGCCGAAACACTCCAACTAGATAATTTAATTTTCTATAAAAAATATTAGCATTGTAGAAGAAGATCTCAATTTTTTTTAACAATTTTTTTAAAAATTGAATTTAGTGACGACATTGCTTCATACATTTTGTATGGCAGTCGCCTATACACAATATGTAAGGAGACTTAATAGTTTGATACTTCATCTTCAAACATACATACAAACCATCATGCTATTTTCATATTCTGGGTAGGAAAAAAGGACCTTCCTCCATACTATCCTATCTTGACATACATACCTACATATGTTGTATAGAAAACAAAATATCTGACAATATTCAATAATTTGTATTTATGGGTTTATAGTTTGGTACATATTCTTCAACTATACATACTATCGCTATCGACAGTTGGATCTCATGTGTTACATGCAACTAGTATAATAGTTCAAATTTGAGTCATTTGACAGCATGAGATTTCAACGAAACAACCAAAACTATTGAAGAATTTTATGAAATAAAAGTATTCCAACTGTCGATTCGTTCATGAGAATTCAATTCTCTTAATGAATCGACATATTAAGCCAAGATGCGTGTACGAAGGAAAATTTTGTATGGTGTAGTGGACTTTTTGCATGCTAATAACACCAACTAGAGGCCTCGCAGCATATATGTTCCTAGACATGGATTTTCTTAGAATTCAGAGAAGAACATTTTATGTGAGTTTTGTGTGTCTGTGTGTGTGTCTGTCTGTCCCCCCCTTATAACTTTTGATCCGCTTAATTAACAGAGCCCAAAATTTTAAAATATATAAAAAATTACAAGCCTACAAAACTTTTATACTCAAAATTGTGAATTTTTGTTTCAGTCAGGGGTTATCAACTTTTGAAATTTTGATTTATTTTTCCATATATCTCAGAAACCGTAAAAGCTAGAACCCTGAAAATGGGTATAAACATAGACAAATTCCAGGGTTTCTCAAACATTTTTTGTTAAGAAAAATATTTTTTTTATGATAAATTTATGAGTTGAACTGCCTATATTTCCATTTTTTTTAAATATCGAAAAAAGCCGAAACACCCCAACTACCCCAACTAGAAAATTTAATTTTCTATAAAAAATATAATAGCACATTGCAAATTTTTTTCAACAATTTTTAAAAAAATTGAATTTAGTGACGACATTGTTTCATGCAATTTGTATGGAAGTAGCCTACTCACAATATCTAAGAAGACTTAATAATTTGATACTAATCTCCAAACATACATACATACCATCATGCTGTTTTCGCATTCTGGTTAGGATCAAAGGACTGACCTCCATACTAATCTATCTTGACATACATACCTAGGTACATGTGTTTATAGAAAACCAAATATCTTAAAATATTAAATAATTTGTATTTATGGGTTTATAGTTTGGTACTTATTCTTCAACTATACATACTATCGCTATCGACAGTTGGATCTCATGTGTTACATGCAACTAGTTTAACTATACTTTTACTCTGATTTTTGGTCGAGAAACACAGTCTTCATTATATTAGTACCGTTTATATCGTTTCACAAAAGATTATGTATGGTCTGTTTCTAAATTTGTTAAATGTATAAAACAACTGCATTCTAAATGATGTGTTCAACATTGTCTGTATAAATATAAACAATTTATGGACAAACATAAAAATTTATTTTTACTTCATTTCAACTTCATTAAAACTTTGAATAGTGTGTCCTTGTTTTATTTATTTATTTGTTTTGTTTTCATTTCTATACTCTTGTGAATCTAAAACGGAAAATTTTGCATCCATTTTTCAGTAGGTAAGTACCAATGACCTATTATTCCATTTGTGTGTTTTAAACGATGGGTAGTGAAGTGCAGTAAGAGCGCTGAGTTAGTAATCCAGTGGTCGCGATTTCGAATCCTGCCACGACCGATTTCGTTCACCTATTGCACAAACTTATGCTTAATATAAAAATTTCTATTCACGTACCCTAAATATTTTTACTCCTCACTAACACAAGGTGATATAGTGGGGAGTTATCATTTCGCAATTTTTAATGCTATTTTTTTTTGCAGATTATCAACTAGTATCATGCTGAGATTGTATTCTGAAAGTTTCATCACAATGTATCTGTGTGTGTGTGCTATGTGCTATGTGCTGTGTGCTATGTACGGCGTGTTCATTTTACTTTATCGATTATAGACTAAAGTACTCATTTGATTCTATTCAAATTTTGCAAGTTTGTATATCTAATGCTCACTTAGACCCCATTAGATTTTGAAGGATATATGAATAGTGCTTCTCATTTTTTTAACTGTCAAATATTTCAAAGTGACCCCAAGCTCAGGAAAAATTAAAATTAGAATTTTTTTTTCAAATAGGTAAAAAGGCTCATCACTTTCATAAAATGGCATTAAAGAAATATCAACTTTTCATAATCAAATATTTAAATAAATAAATAATTAAACAAACTCATTTCATAAAATTGCTGAAAATTTTCCATACAAAATTTGAATACTTTATAAAATGACTTGTTAGTGAGGAGCTTAGCGTTGGCCACAACCCACTCGTTTTTATTGAAATACATACATACATACCGTTTTAACATCTCAATAGTGACGAAGTTGGAATATTATAGAAGAACCAGAAACTCAATGTACCTACAGGACTTACGACCTGTCATCGGCTGGTTAACGTGATCACTTTATACCAAAGTTCACCAATTATACCTTCTTATTGAGATCCCCTATGAATGCAATTTTGATTATTCTTTACTATCGAAACCAGATAAATTTTTATTTCACGCCAACGTAGACCCCCGTCGAGTCTCACTTGGACCATTTTGGAAATCACTGTACTACATATTTATTTATTTTTCTTTCTGGCTTATGCCAATTTCTTCTAACCAACCAGACAGCCAACATAATAAAGCTCAACGTTATGAAAATTTAAATCCACACTTATATTGTCCGTACCTACATATACATATTTGAAATAATATTATGAATACCTACATAAAAAAATATCAAAACATCTCAATTTGATTTGAGAGCGAGTTATTGACAAGTGCTTTCAAAAATTTTCAATTAAGAAACCTTTCGAGTACAGAAAAAAATGAAAACAAAGCACAAATCCATATTTTTGACATGAAAAAATACAAAGCAATAAATGAAAATAAATATTTATCTACTGAATATAAATTTCGAAATATTTTACGATAATGGATGAAAATTCGCGGAATTTCTTGGTTCTACCGTATTATGAAGATTAAGTAAGAAAACAATTTAAAAATAAAATGAATGGTTTGTGGCCAACGCTATACTCCTCACTACCAAGTCAATTCACAAATTATTCAAATTTATATGGAAAATTTTCAGTATGTTCATGAAATGAGTTTGATTAATTATTTTTCCTTTAAATAATCTAATATGAAAACTTGAGGATTCTTCAATGCCATTTTATCAAAATATTTTAACAGTTTGAAAATAAAAATATTAAATTTTAAGTTTCACTTTGCAATATTTGACAGTTAAAAAAATTGTGAAGCACAGATGTCCTTCAAAATCTATTGGGGTCTAAGCGAGTATTTGATATACGAATTAGTAATATTTGAAAAGAATCATACGACTATTTTATTCTATAATCGATAAAGAAAAATAAACCCGCCACACATAGGTACATAGTACCTACGTACATAACACACAGCACACACACATATAGATTATGATGAAACTTTCAGAAGATAATCTCAACATGATACTTGTTAATAATCTGTAATAACATAATAACCTAAACAATAACGAAATCACATCTCCCCACTCATCTCACCTTGGGGTATTTAGGAGTAAAAAACAAGACATATTAAGATAATAGTTGATACTATTTGATAATAATTGATACTGGTGATAATGCATCATGATACTTGTCGATAATACATCACACAATATTATCCCTAACGGGATAGGAAGAGATCCACCATTCTGGTACCTATTGCGTCGCCTTTGATGCAAAAGCATACTTGAAATTATCACTGCAATATTAATGCATTATGGACGGCGGTTTTGGCGTCCTTCAAGATTGTGCATTAGCGGAATTATAATTAAATATATAAATAATTATAATACTTCACTACTAACACTAAACACACAAACAAAAATGTATTTGACACATTTAATTGACATTAAATTTAGATATTTGATGTATCATAATATAACATACCTATTATTAATTCATATAATCAAACTATCTAAGGTTATTTGTGTGAATTAAAAAATAAAAGAAAATACACGAAACTATACACATTTAACACAATATTTTCGTATCAAAGAAAGAAATCACATTAATCACTAATTTCTTCAAAGTACACAAGTCTCTGATGTAGGTACACAAATAATAATTTCACCAACGTCACAACAACTCATCAACGTATATATATATATATATATATATATATATATATATATATATATATATATATATATATATATATATATATATATATATATATATATATATATATATATATATATATATATATATATATATATATATATATATATATATATATATATATATATATATATATATATATATATATATATATATATATATATATATATATATATATATATATATATATATATATATATATATATATATATATATATATATATATATATATATATATATATATATATATATATATATATATATATATATATATTGGACCCACATCTCTCTTACACGTGATATTTTACACAAATGATACAGTTCTTAAACACATGGCCCATTTTCATCTCTATCTACATATTATTAATTTCCTTATATATTTTACTTATTTTTTGTACAAATTACTGTTGATACATTTAAATCTACGAATCGTGAACCTTTCTCTCTGATTACTCACTAGTGTTTAAAAATTACATCACAGGATACATTAAGACAGACATTGATTCGTGATATGTATATTTATATCTTCCTTACATTATATATTTATTCATTTATTTACTTATACATCTTCTTGCACATAATATAAACAAATATAATTGTAAACTGGCGAGCTTATTGCCACTAGGCAATTTCTTCCAACCAACCAGTTAACAAAGTATGACAGCATTGATGCGTACAACAGCAAAAGAATAACTGTAAAAGATTACAAAGAAAATATATATTACACTTAAATACTATTAAAACAAAAAAAAATAATAATTCATAGCAAGAAAAAAGGATAGGGTTAGGACAGGAGAGGAAATCGGGATCAGGTGTTCAAGGATAAATATTTCTTCTTTAGTTTTTTTTCTATATAAATTAACAAAATAATCACTTTTACAAACTTTTAATGTGTCTTTAATTTGTTCTTGGCACTTAGCAATTGGGTTTTTTACCACTTTCACAAAATTATCACCTTTCAAAAAGTCCATTGTCTTAATAATATAGGCGTAAAAATAATACATAGTAATTGTAATTTAAGTGATAGACAATTAGATAGCCTGGAAATCTTGGAAATCAGAAAAAACGTTAACATGAGAAATAATATAATTAATAATCAAACACAGTTCCCTACTAACCCTATATTAAATATTTTCCCGATACAAAAATCAATTAACCAATAACTTCATTGCACCCCCCACCCTAAAAAATGGTATAACCCATCGCACACTCCACCCATTATGTTTACTTTAAGTCTAGGTATATATTTTATTTAATTTTTGTATACTTTGTATCCTCCTGAGGAAAGGAACTTTGTTCTCGTAACATGTAGAGGAATTTTTATTCATTTGAATAAAAGTTATAATTGTAGTGGTGTACACTAAGTTGTGTTTTATTTCATTTAATTAATTTCAAAATGATACCACAAAGTAAAAAACAATCGTTTGTCGATAATTGTTTTTGTTGCAGATTTAGAATTATAATTAATGAATTACTATTACAAATATCTGTATATTAATTACGTCACAGACGATGATTCTACCAACCTCAATATTGTAATGACGATATATATGACAGACGCTTGTGATTGGAGCATCGAAGTCCATATCGTTTGTATTATGTTTGACTTGTGTGTATAATGATATTCCGTTGTCCTGTTGGTGTCTTCAGAATTTATAAATAAACACTAATATACAGGATCATTTAATTCTTGTTTTAACCAAATAAACTTCTTATCTGTCGCATTACAGCAGGCATGTTGTGCCATTAAAATCACAGAGAATATGATACTTTTTCATACAGAATCAATTGGAGCAATAAATTATTTACTCTTGTATACGAATAAAGTTTTTATGGAACCAGCCATATCCAGTTTTGGCAATCGAGCGGAGTAAATAGGAAAGAAATACTTAATCTGTTTTACAGCAAAAAAAAGGCTAATAAAATACAACTTTATCGAGACCCGAGAGCAATTTCCAATCTTGCTAATTTGACAGAACCAATGGGGAGATTGAATTATTTGATATTCCAAATAATGCTAATACTTTTTCGCTATGTCCACCATAAATTATTGTATCAAATACATGCTGCTCTACGATTTGTAATTTATTTAAGTTTATTTTTGAATATATAGCAGAGTATAAAATAAATAATGTTAGATCATTAAAATGGCAAACACTGCACCACCAGATATGTAAGATACAGAAAAAAGACATATTATTTTGTACATATACCTGAACCAAGTTCTCTTGAGCTCCGATATCAGTAGGAAAATTTTAAAAGATTCTCGGTTCATACAAACTGCAGGGTTACTCACGAAGATGATTAAAATAAGACAAGATCAGCTTCAGACTTTAGAAATCTTTGTGGTTAAAATTAATTGAATAATGACAATTTCACACTAAACATGGAGGGTTGAGGTACTAAGCAGGGTTGGAGAGACAAGGCAACTTATGAAAATAATTGGCCAACAGAGAACAACTTGGATAGGCCACAACATCCGGCACCCAGGCCTGTTTTTCACCATCGTCTATCGCTGGACTTGCAATTCTCAAAAACTGTTAGCTCTTGTTTCTTTCATCTGAGGCAATTGAAAAGTATCCGCCGGAGCTTACCCAAAAACGAAGCTAAAACGCTTATTAATGCATTTGTGGTGTCACGGCTGGATTTATGCGGGTTTGCCAAAGTATGTATCAGCTTGATAGATTACAAATAGTTTTCAACGCAGCTGCGAGGTTGATATATGGAGCCGACAAAAGATGTCACATAACACCTCTTCTTAACGAACTGCACTGGTTGAGATGTCCAGAACGAGTGGACTATAAGGTATGCCTGATGGTGTTTAAAGCTCTGAACGACTTGGCTCCACACTACATTCAGGAATTGTGCCAGAAGAGTGTTCCATCGGGGAGGCAGCTTACGCTGAGATCGTCTGAATCACAGAGTACCAAATCTTTAAAAGAATTGGACAGAGTCAATAAAGCGGCTTACTATGATCGCGGTTTTAGTGTGAACGGGCCCTTAAAATGGAATAAATTGCCTCTTGACATACGTGGAGCTCAGAGCACTGACACCTTCGGTAAACTTCTTAAGACTGCCTTGTTTCGTAGAGCCAACAAATAAGCTACAGCGCCCTTGGAGTGATCTTGTATCACTAAACGGCGCTTAATAAATTTTTATTATTATTATCGTCGAAGGAATGATTGATGGGGGCAACTGTAGAGGCCGTCCCAGAAACAACTATTTAGACCAGATAATCGGTGACGTTCGCTGTAGCAGTTACAAAGAGATGAAGAGACTGGCGGACGATAGAGTTAAGTGGAGGGATCGAGTGTTTGGTGCAGACCAATCCTAGGATTGTGACCCAGAAGAAGACTGAGGTTAACAAGTTTTGATGATTCAATGATGTTGTACACTTTTAGTAAAAAAATATTAAAATATTTTGCTATAAATAAAAAATATATTTCACATCAAATATTTTTCTGTTTTCCTTAGAACGTGAATGAATGTAGAAGCGTTACTTTAATACACCCGCGTAGATTAAGCGACACTGGCCAAAATGCAAAGATGGTGGCATACAGTCACATTGTACAGTAGATCGGGTCCAATGACTTTTTAAACCTAACAATATAAACGGTGCTTAACAACTAGTTGCATGTAACACATGAGATCCAACTGTCGATAGCGATAGTATGTATAGTTGAAGAATATGTACCAAACTATAAACCCATAAATACAAATTATTGAATATTTTAAGATATTTTGTTTTCTATACAACACATGTAGGTATGTATGTCAAGGTAGGATAGTATGGAGGTAGGTCCTTTTTTCCTACCCAGAATATGAAAATAGCATGATGGTATGTATGTATGTTTGGAGATGAAATATCAAACTATTAAGTCTTCTTAGATATTGTGTATAGACGACTGCCATACAAATTGTATGAAGCAATGTCGTCACTAAATTCAATTTTTATAAAAATTGTTAAAAAAAATAGAGATGTGCTAATACAATGCACATATTTTTTATAGAAAATTAAATTATCTAGTTGGGGTGTTTCGGCCTTTTTTATATATTTAAAAAAAATGGAAATATAGGCAGTTTATCATAAAAAAATTTGTCATAAAAAAATATTTTTCTTAATAAAAAATGTTTGAGAAACCTTGGAATTAAAAAAAAAACCATTTGAGGTTTGGTATTTGTCTATGTTTATACAAATTTTCAGCGTTCTAGCTTTTATGGTTTCTGAGATATATGGAAAAATTAACCAAAATTTCAAAAGTTGATAACCCCTGACTGAAGCAAAAATTCACAATTCTGAGTATAAAAGTTTTATAGGCCTATAACTGTTTCTATATTCTGAAAATTTTGGGCTCTGTAAATTGAGCGGATCAAAAGTTGTAAGGGGACACACACACACAGACACACACAGACACACACACAGACACACACACACACACACACACACACACACACACACACACACACACACACACACACACACACACACACACACACACATAAAACTCACATAAAATGTTCTACTCTGAATTCTGAGTAAATCGAAGCATTGGAACATATTTGCTGCGAGGCCTCCAGTTATTAGCATGCAAAAAGTTCACTACGCCATACAAAATGTTCCTTCGTACACGCATCTTGGCTTAATTATGTCGATTCATTCAGAGAATTGAATTCATTTTGACAGTTGGATTACACATATAACATACTTATTTTGATATTTTTTTAGCATAGACCGGGTCCAATGACTTTTTAAAACTTACAATATAAATGGTGCTATAAGAATAACACCTATAACTTACTTATTTTGTTATTTTCTTTGTCATAGATTGGGTCCAATCACATTTTAAACCTAACAATATAAATGTTGCTAAACTATAACAACTTTTCCATACTTATTTTGATATCTTCTTTGTCATAAATCGGGTCCAATGACTTTTTAAACCTAACAATATAAATGGTGCTAAACAATAACACTTATTACATACTTATTTGATATCTTCTGTGTCATAGATCGGGTCCAATGACTTTTTAAACCTAACAATATAAATGGTGCTAATCTATAACACATTTTACATACTTTACATATATATTTTTTTGATATCTTCTTTGCCATAGATCGGGTCCAATCACTTTTTAAACCTAACAATATCAATGGTGCTAAACAATTACACATATAACATACTTATTTTGATATTTTCTTAGCATAGATCGGGTCCAATGACTTTTTAAACTTAACAATATAAATGGTGCGAAACAATAACACCTATAACATACTTATTTTGATATTTTTTGGCATAGATTGGGTCCAATAACTTTTTAAACTTGAAAATATAATGTAATATTTTCGAATATAACCCTCTCTAGTATTGATAATTTTATAATCAATAAGCATACAATATTATCTATTGTATAAAAATATCTGAATAAAATAAATCAAATGATACAATTTAGGAAAAAAAATAAGTGGAGAAATAATACAGTGCCAAATCAATTACGATGTAAAACAGCATCGACTTAAAGCGGCGCGTGGGACTTTAAAATATCAGCAACTCGAGATAAGTATTTTCCGTATAAGTTGTTTCATAGAAATGATATTTTGAATATCAATGTATGTAAATCAATAGTACAAATAATATCTTTTTGATGTCTTTCTTCCTTTGCAAAAACGCTTTCAATGTGAAAATTTTGCTTTGACGAGCGACCAAACTTTTCATGAATAAATTGTCAATTACTTTATCAGGCGTCCATTCATCAAAATTTAAATAACACAAGAGAAAGAAGAAATTGAATAATTAAGAGACATTTACGACCCCCTGAAGAGGCGAAAATTTGGACCAAAGAAGAGGACTGACAAGAAAAAAAATGATTAGTCTAATCGAATTTCGTTTGAATCATTCAAGGTTTAACTTTTTCTTTGTAAAACTGTTAAGTTGTTACTCGAAGGGGCCCTGGGAGCCTCATCAAAAGACAAAGTTTTGCCTTTAATACGCAAGTACCTGCCTAAGTAATTTTTTTTTTTAGTAGTAATTTCGGTGGACTATTATATTTTAAATTCTAAAGGGAGGTAAAATGAAAGAAGTTGACATAGATTATTTCGATATTTAAAAGAAAAATCTTGGAAGATATCCATCATTACCATGATAATGAAAAGGGCGGAATAATTTACAAATATTTTCTTATTTATCTATCTTCCTGTACACATACTTTGTACACCGGCAGGTTTATTACCAAATGGATCCTGTACACATAATTTGTACACTGGCAGGTTTATTACCAAACGGATCCTGTACACATAATTTGTACACTGGCGGGTTTGTTGTCAAGCGAATATTTCGTCCAACTAACCAGAAATGATTATATTATGTACAGTGGCAACAAGGTTATAACATGACAAAAAAAAATATTTATGTAAATTAAAGATAACAGAACAAAAATAAAAAAAATAGATTGAATTTAATAATAGATCAAAGCAATGATAAAAATAACAAAAGGAAGAGGAGAGGAAGAGGAGAGGAAGAAGAAATCAGGACGATCGATAGACATAATCAGTGTTATTTATAAACATGGTCAGAATATTGAACTATGGTGCATTCTGATCTATTTTCTTATTGGTAAACATAGATCAAGAGTTATCAACTTATGAATTTTTACTTTATTTTTCCATATATCTCAAAAACCACATAAGCGAAAACGCTGAAAATTAATATAAATTTAGACAATACAAAATATCACATTTTTTTTCCGGGTCTCAATAGTTTGATGGTTAATCTCCAAACACCCATATATTCTGGGTAGGAAATAAGATCTGACCTCCATACTATCCTATCCACACATACATACCTACATGTTTTATAAAGAAAAAAATATCTTAAACTATTCAATAATTTGGATTTATGGGTTTAAAATATGGTAAGTATTGTTCAAAATACTATGCCATCGACAGTTGTATCTCATGTGAGACGTGCAACTGGTAATAGTTAATTAATTTTATTATATAGGTAATACAATTAATTGAACTGGTTATAGGTAATAAAATTAATTTTACTTAAATTATAAGAAATTTTAAAAATCTTAAATATATAGTAGGCATGTCCAATTCTGATTCGTCTAAATTTATCCGTCTGAATTTTAGTACATGAGAAATGTAAAAAAGGTGCTTGCATCTATACGGGACTCATTACGTCACACCGCGCGAACAAAATCCTTTTATCCATGGTCGTCCGTTGTTTACAGACGTTTTCGTACTCTGAAACGAATTAGAATAGGACATAATATGTATATAAATTATTTAATCTAGATCTTACCAATCTCATGTGTTATTAAGTCAAACTGATGAATCAACTGAGAGTGTTTACCTGTAACAAAAAAAACAAACATTAGAAACACAAAAAGGATGGCTTACATCTTTGAAATTGTTAGCAGATAAATCATTGATAATAAAAAATAAACACCATATCTATGGAATACTAATCAGTTTATAAGTGCACTTTGCACATATGATATCAATATGCTAATAGAATTTAAAATCACGACTGTACAGGGGACATATTTTTACTCCTCACAAACCCAAGGAGATATAGTGGGGAGTAGTGAGTTCGCAATTTTTAAGGGTATTTTTTATTGCAAATTGTCAACTAGTATCCTTGCTGAGATTGTATTCTGAAAGTTTCATCACAATGTATCTATGTCTGTGTGTGTGCTATGTGCTGTGAGCTATGTATGGCGTGTTCATTTTACTTTATCAATTATAGACTTAAGTACTCGTTCGATTATTTTCAAATTTCGCAAATTTGTATGTCATTTACTCGCTTAGACTCCATTATATTTTGAGGGATATCTGAATAGTGTTTCTCAATTATTTTAACTGTCAAATATTGCAAAGTGACCCCAAGCTCAGGAAAATTAAAATTTAAAATTCTCACAAAGATAGTAAAAAAATCAATTGCAAAATTACAAGTACGGACATACAGGTGAAGTTTAAAAAAGTGTTTTAAAAATACTGTGAAATAATAATTCTCTACTAAGCATTCAGAAATGAGAATTTTTAGAAACTAATCTTCTGGCAAATTCACTCAGCAACTAATAAAAAGGAACTAATCTTGTAACAAATTCACTCAGCAACTAATAAAAAGGAACTAATCTTGTAACAAATTCACTCAGCAACTAATAAAAAGGAACTAATCTTGTAACAAATTCACTCAGCAACTAATAAAAAGGAACTAATCTTGTGACATATTCATTCAGCAACTAGTAAAAAGGGACTAATATTGTGACAAATTCTCTCAACACCTAGTTAAATGGAACTTATACTGTGGCAAATTCACTCAGCACGTTCTTTCGTTTTCGTCAGAACCGTTTTCCTCGCGTATGTGTGATGGACTTTACACATTTAATAAACTTTCTCATATTCAGGACGAAAACAAAGAATTTCAATTGTCTACCGTTCACATCCCGGAGACGTCCTTCCTTCCATTGTCACCACCTGATCTTGATTGATGGTCGGATGTCAATCTCGCTGGAAACGTAAAAAAAGACAAAAAAAAAACTACCGCCTGTGTTCTTTGCCGTTTCTCTCGCGACCGACGCGATAGAATTTCAGACCAAAACTGACAATATAATACTTGATTGATATTCCCGCCAAAATAGGCGTGTCAAATATTTTTGAAAATAGACTGATTTCTCGAGAAACTTTCAAAACGTAAAATACTTGCGAGGTTACATCATACCTATTATAGTGACGGGAGAGGCTAGTCACGGTCTTGGTCTTTGCAAGGACTGAAGGAATTAGTACTCTAGTTGATCGAACAACCTCTGGATCTTTTACCAAACTTCTTTAGGTTGTCTGGGACACTTCTGGAAATATATCCAAAATGATAAAAGATACGCTGTAGGTAGAGTGTCGATACGCGATCCTTTATATTAGGAAGTTCATTTATATGAGCACATTAGTTCTCATCACTTTCTGCAAACGTCTCATCTCGAAGATATGAATCCTCTTATTTGCTGACTCTCTTAGAGACCAATACGTCCTTAAAAGAATTTTCTTCTTCTCCCAGGCTCTATCCCAACTCTCTTCCTGTGCAGACTCTTGGGATCAGCTCTCCGCGGCCTTAAATTATAGGCTATCCTATCTTGCACAATATCACTAAGAGCATGTATTTGCAGTTGATTGCGTCTTTGCGCAATCAGAACCTTTGGTCTTCCTCTGGATGTACGTCGAGGAAGAGCATCCTTAAATAATTACAAACTAATATACATATTATCATCAATCTTATTCATTTATTTATTTTACACTTCATTGTACATAACTTATTTGCTAGTACCAATGGCGGACTTATTATCTAGTGGCTATTTCTTCCAGACAACCATCTGTTACATTTATAGATGAAAGTGATTTAGTACATGTACAAAAAAACATATAACATTAGTATATTTATATTCCTAATAAAATTAAAAATAATAAAAATATGCACAATAACGACAATTAAAAAAATCCTAGATGAAACCTGATTCAACACTACATATGAGAGAGAAGGGAAAAACGGAGAGGAGATTTGAGTAACTAAAATAATCGGGAAACTAATGGGAAGTATGTAAGTTGGTTAGGAAATAGAAAGTAGGAGTGCGCGCTTTAATCTAATTTTGAAGGTTGCTAACGTTGGTGCAGTTTTAATGTTAAGGGTCAAGTTGTTTTACAGTAGACGTTGTCAGAATGACCCTATAATAACCTCTAAAAGCTAAGAGATTTCGGGTAGCGTAGATTTGATGATCCAGAGCTCGCTCATTGACGTTGTTAAGACCGCTACAGGATTTTTAATTATCTAAGCACTTGGATCTGTCCATAACCGTTTCAGTAGGAAACAGACCATTCGTTGAATGATTGGGTGTAGCCGCCATTCTAAGTCAAGAGCTCAAGGAAGGAGAATACAATTCTTTAGTTGAAAAGTACTTTATTTTTTTCAAGGTAAATACGTAAGAGGTCGCTTTATGTTTTTTCAAACATTGCATTCACGGAAAAAAACTAAGGTGTTTATATCCAAGATAGAATAGCAATAGAAAATTCAAGTAGGAACAACGAAGGAGAGATTTTTTTTTATTTAATTTAATATATAATGTTTAAAATACACATATAGACATAATTCACTAGTATAGTAATTTTTACAATATATTTTTTTTTGCAATTCCTCATCAAAAAGATTCCAATCTTGTGCTTGATGAGGGAATCACTTGCACTGACAAATTAAAAAAATATCAAACAAAAGCAATTAAATCAAAGTATAAAGTAATATAATCAAAATCATACATGAGCAAAAAATAAAAAAAAAACTTTTAAAAAGATTAAAAATAAATGAAAAATGAGGAATAAAGACAATTGAAACATATAAAAACACATATATCAAATAAAAAAAAAGGAAATACCTACATGAAAATAAATGAAATATGAGGAATACAGACAATTGAAACATATCAAAACACATATTCAAATAAAAAAGAAAATACTGGCAATTGAAACATATCAAACGACAAAACGAAAACCAATTAAGAATGTTAGATGCAATTTTAATTTTTGTTTAAACTTTTTATATTCCTTTATCTGCTTTAATTCATTTGGGAGGCAATTGAAACATTTTATTCCCAAATAAATGTAGTTGTTTTGTATTTGTCTTGTATTATATTTGAGTATTTTAAAATCATAGGATATAGTGGAATGAGTTTATTTATAATTTTATCAGAATATTAACTTCCATACTCAGTCTTGAGGAATATGAAAAACAGAAAAAAATATGGAAGTAGATCTCACATACCGTCAAAACCTTTTTAAATCAACGGGTTTCTATTCTTCACAACTGCGTAAAAGAGGAGAGTTATACAGAATTCATTTTCATATTTGTTTACAAAAATCCACGATATTATAATGTTACAGAGGTGTGAGATAAGACTTTCCTACAAATTCAGATTCAATGTCTGGTTTTTTCTGACGAAAATGTGTTTATCGAGAGTGTGTTTTGATTTGTTTCTTCTTTTTTCCGATACTATAATATAATATTTGTTTACTTTCTCTCTTGATCTGAGGCAGGGTGATTCTCTCTACATTCTCAAAAAAAGAAACAGTTGCCAGGAAGCTTAATCGCACCAGAAACGGCGGCGTCTCTTCAAGTATCGAATGTAATTTATTCAGAAAACAAATTGAGACAGGATTCCGAGTAAAAACGTTGTGAGCGTATCCAAGGGCCCTCGAACAGTAACACAATATAAACAGTATTGAAGAGAGATCGTTGGTACAGTTTCTGATATTTTTTTCCAAAGTGGATCAATATTGTATGCAATATAAATATTTGTCGAGGATTCAATATGTACTTTTTCTGTTAGGCCCAAGAGTGGTACATACGTAGATACATTTTCATCTGGGTTACCTACTAAGAAAACTCTTACTCAATTATTGTTTCAACGATCATTTTATAATAAATTTTCTATAGCAAAAAGCCAGATTCAAGTCTCAAGTTTTCGAGTCATTGATGAGAGGTTGATAACGTTGCAGTGAATCTGATTTTCTACATCCATCCATTCCGTTTCCTTCCTCATGAGCACATTTACATATTTTTTGTTGTTGTTTTTTCTTCATATTAATTTTGATCTCCTGTAGGTACCTAATATTTACTAAATTAATTACTTTTTATATGTGCTCACATTTTCATATACGGAGACGTACTTCTTCAAGACGAGTAAAATTACTGCAAACAGTTTTGGTGTACAATTTAAGTAACACTTATTTTATGAAATGTATATTGCTTGACTGTTTGTTTGCTTAAAAATAAATAAATAAATAACAGTGTGGGAGTATAAATCTCCCAAGAGAGCCAATCATGAAGAAGAAAATGTACGGATTTTTAGCCTGGTGTAAGACCAAGGCAGATTACCGTTGCGTTGGTCCGACCAAATAAGGCAAAATATTCCTTCTAAGGCTCTTCATAGAGCCGTCCATCTGGCAGTTGATAGGTTGGCATGGAGAGCAATAGTCCGCAGCAGGGCATATGATGGCCACGACGAATTATAATGTAAGGGACTTTATTCTTTTCTTTTTCAATAAATTAGTTTTTTATTGTTAAATGCAATTTATTACAGCATTTGTACATTCAAATACAATATAATACAAACTTGATGCGAACGTAAACTGCTGCACAAGGTTAAGAACTTGTTCTGAAGTAGTTAACGGTTTGGGTGCGTATGTGTCTGTCATGTTTTCGTAAAGTAATTTATTGATAAAAGTTTTGTCTGTATTTATTTATCATTTAAATAATTAATTAAAATATTTATTAATTGATGAATTAATTATTTATTCATTTATTTACTTTTGTGCGAGATGTTAAATAATTGAATTAAACTTCAAATACGTTTACTACTATGCGCTGAACGAATCCCTAAAATTCAATGACAATCCCAAATAGATAATTTTTGTAAATTCTTGTGTGAGAACCTTCTCTTGTGCGCGCTGAACAAACCCACATAGTTTCATTTCAATACAAAACATTTTTTTTTAATTTTTTTGCGAGATATCGAATAAACAAATGAATAAATTATAATGCATTAACCTTCTCCGGAATAAGCTGAACAAATTCCCAAAGTTTCATCGCAATCGGGTGGTTGGTTTTGGAGTCCATAGGCCACATACAAACAAACAAATATACGTATATCCATTTTTATATACATATATAGATACAAAAAGATAAATATGTTGAATTCTTCAGTTTATTGCAAGAGATTGCTTTGTAAACCCGCTTTTTTAATTTGATCCTACATTGTATTTGAAGAGAATTAAAAACAATAACATTTAATGTCGATTATTATGTTTCTAAATAGAATTGTATTTTTTTGGTATTGGTCTAGTCAAAAATGAAAAATATATACCCGGTAGTTAACATCAAATAAATCCCTTTGTTGGACATTTTGTACCTGAAATCGAAAATTTTAACGACATTCCTCGTTAGTCGGTTGTTGTATGTACTTGTAGGGTGGTGTAAATTTTGTCCCCTATCGACATTGACTAAGTATCGATCTTATTACCTACACTGTCAAACACAGCACCGTGTGAAATGTCACCCCCCCCCCCCCGGAGCATCCATTTTGTAAATCGCCTCATCATGGGAAATTTTTGAAGCACCTTTTCATCCTCAGTCAATTCAAGCCAACGATAAGCAGCCTCCAGTGGCGCTTGTCAGAATCGCTCAGACTACACCGTCGATCTTGCGTCGAATACAATCGCGAAGGATAGAGCGTTGAAATATTGAAGGATTGTCGTAACTAAATTGTTAAAAGATCTCATTTAATGTTTTTGATAATATGCAACAAATAAATAACCATTTTAACATGACGTAGCAAAATACACATTGTCTCTCTTCTCAGCCTGATGCCGTCCACTCCTGGACGATATCCTCCTCCATCTTCTTGCAAGCCACTATATTGAGAGTTGTTTGGCGTAAAAACAGCATGCATAAACACTGTGCATTGAATGATTTGAATCATCAGCACACAATCAAAAGTCGGAATGTTCTTATAGAGGATTTGAAATATTAACAAAAAAGTTCTTTTTTGTATTTTCACTTTCATTACATGATCACAATAAATATTGTGATCATGTATTTTTGGGAAAATATTCAATATTACAAGAGAATGATTTATTCATTCAATTATCGATTTCGAAAGGTGCTTTTACAATTATTATTAGTAAAAAAAGAAATATTTTAACATGAATGGTTTAACATGTTATATTAAATTTTGGCTCTTTGATCATTCTTCGAAACTTTAAATAGCTTTAAATTCGTCGAAATTCATTTGAAAAAAAAATCTAATGAAAACATTCGACTGTGTGTACCAGTATAACTTCAAAGTTCAAAATAATAATATTTGAAAGGTTACTTTGATTCATTGCCTTTAAGAGAAAATTACAATTAAGCTATGAAAATTGTGTAACTTGTTTTTGTTTTCTATATTTTTTTTGTTTGTTCCAAATCCATATTTTCCTTCCAGAAATACCAGAAAATTAAAAAATTAAGGACATAGATGAAATAAAACCTTTTGATTTATTTGTTCTAATCTTGTCACAAGGTGAAGACTTCCTCGCTCGAGTAAAAATAATCAACCGAACTGACTCCCGCTTGGAAGTTAAGTCATTACTATGGGCTGAATCACTGATAATTTGGTGGAAAATTGTCGTTTGTACAAAGAGCAAGTGTGTGAACGTTTTAGTTTTACAAACAATTTTCTTGTGTCAAATCACAGTTTGTCTCTTCCATGAACTGAACAAATCAAAAATGCCATCCCCATTAACCCATCTTAAAGCTCTTCTTTTAAAACACAATCAGCTGGACTAAGAATGATGTATGTGTTATGTGTGGGATGTCCATCTAACACCTCTCCATATACCGATCCTGAGCATATAGATAATGCCCATCCGCCCAGTCGAGAAAGTTTGGTAAGGAATAAAGCAGTAGCGTCTAGTATCAGCTTTTCTTTTCTGCATTCTTAGGTTAGGTTTAAGTTTTTTTTAAATAATAACATAAATTGAGTAATAAATTAAATTTATATTATATTTTTTAAATTTTCGCATTTATATAAAATTTGACAGTTCATTTGACAGAGAGCCAACCGGAAGCTTTGACTTACTAAACCGGAAACAGGTGAATGCGGATTAAAGACGCTAGTAAATAAGCTACCTACAAACAGTACTATCTTACCTTCGAGATTTCGAGAGAATTGTGCTCCCAAGCCAAGACTCAGACATACCGAAAAGGTTACATTATACATCATTCAATAGAACATTTTGGTAAAATGTGTCAGTTTTTGTGCGTAAACCCCTACAGTTTTGGTACAAAATAGTAGACATTACTGGGTGTGAATTCGATTCACAGGATGTCAATTATAATAATAGATGATTATTCAAATTTTAAATATGTAATTTAGTACTTGTTCAAATCTTAAGTACATTTTACTGACTGAACACATTTTTTGAACCACTGTCCCTGAGAGTTTTAATGTGAGATTCTTGCAATTTCACTCGCGTGAAAATTTAAAGGGAAAGAACGTCACGAATGCGCGTTGGTGGTAGTCTGTCCTTTGTTCTTTGGGTCGTTGTATCCATGCTAAAGGACTTGTCTTTGTTCGATGATAGTGAATTCATAATATAACGGAACACACCAAGTATGTAATTACTGTCACATTGGTCAAATGATTGATCGCTGCCTAAGCATATTACAATATTGTTACAAAAGCGGAGGATTTTGTTAAATACGGGTTAGGAGAGGATCTTTTAGAGAGACAAGACTATGTATATAAAAATGAAGCATGCACATTTTAATATGTAATAAAATTTTTACATATTAAAATAGTAAATTTCGATAGTAAATTTTGTCTTGTCACTCATGTCAACTAAAATGTATACAGAGCCCTTAGAACCTAAGGTTTTGTACTTAGATTGAGTAGGGATCTCAAAAATATTAATACATTTATATTCCAACTGTCGATTTGCTAAAGAGAAGTTTATCATCTTAACATATCGACACAGCATCAAGCCAAGATACGCGAGATTTATATACAGGGTCTATATTATTCACGGTTCCGCGAGATGTATACAGGAAATTTTTTTATCGAAAAATAATAAGTACCTAGTATTAACTAGTTGCATGTGACACATGAGCTCCAACTGTTGTAAGACACATATTGTAATATATTGATGTTGCGCCTGGTATTAGGCAAAGTGTATAACAAGTTACGAGATCATAATATCACGAATCACGAATGATGATTCGGGAATATTCGGGATTGAATATAAAGGTAGGTCGGGGTTTTGTTAATGGCTTTTGGCTGTTTGGATTGATAAACGATAGTGCTCTCACGTTGTGGTTCTTTGATATTAATTGTACTTCTCTCTGTTAATATAATTACTGTAAATTGTAATAAAATGTGTTAGTGAAAACGCGTGTATTAATTTATTATAAACTGAGTATCTAAAGTTAGCAGATACCACACATATAGTAAGTATAATTGAAGAATATGTACATACCAAACAACGATTACTTAAGATTTTTTGTTTTCTGTATAAAACATACATATATGTCAGGATAGGATATTATGGAGGTCAGTCATAAAAACCGCATGATGGTTCTGTATGTATGTTTGGAGATTAAGTACCTATCAAACTATTATGTAAGTCTTCTTACATATTGTGTATAGGCGACAGCCATACAAATTGTATGAAACGATGTCGTCACTAAATTCAAATTTTATAAAAATTGTTCTATAAATAATCTATTTAGGATATTTCGGCTTTTCCCCTTATAACCTTTGATCCGCTCAATAAACAGAGCCTAAAAATTCAGAATATTTAAAAAAATATAGGCCTACAAAACTTTTATACTTTTCAGGTTTTGCTATAGACAAGGGTTATCAACTTTTGAATTTTTACTTTATTTTTCCATATATCTCAAAAAACCATAAAAGATAGAACGCTAAAAATTGTTGTGAATATAGACAAATAAAAAAATATCAAATAATTTTCTTTTAAAAAGTTCCTGAGTATGTCAAATGTTTTTTTAAGAAAAACATTTTTTTTATGATAAATTTATGTGTTTAACTACCAAAGTTTTTAATGATATCGAAAAAAGCCGAAACACCCCAACTAGATAATTTAATTTGCTATAAAACATATCAACTTTGTAGCAGTATATCTCAAACTTTTTTTAACAATTTTTACAAAAAATTGAATATAGTGACGACATCGGCTCATATAATTTGTAAGGCAGTATACACTAAACAATATCTCACTCAATAGTTTGATAGTTTCTTAATCTCCAAACGTACAAACATACCATCATGCTGTTTTCATTATTCTGGGTAGAAAAAACAGACTGACTGCCATAGAATATTTTTCTGCCATACATATCTACATGTTTTAAATAGAAAACCAAAAATCTTAAGTGATCTTTTTTTGGTACGTATTCTTCAATTATACTTACTATCGCCATCGACAGTTGGATCTCATTTGATACATTCTTCTCTTCTTCTTCTTCAGCCTGATTTCATACATTCTGAAATCCCGTAAATACTCCCATTATTTGAAAAAGAAGCTATTTGATGCATGTTTTCTCCCAGTGCTTGCTTATGGAATGGAAACATCGGTCCTAACAAAAAGAATAATGCACAAGCTGTTAGTGACACAGAGAGCTGGGTATTTCAATAAGGGACAGAATGTCATGATAAGACAAAGAACCAAAGTAGCCGATGTAGCGGAAAGGGTCGCTGGCCTTAAGTAGAGCTGGGCTGGGCATATTGCCAGATGCCAGGATTCGCGATGGACCAAAAATATCTTAGAATGGCGACCGAGAACAAGCCGAAGAGGTGTCGGCAGACCCCAGGCTAGGTGGTCTGATGACATCAAGAAATGTGCCGGAGGGAGATGGATGCAGTGTGCCCAAGACAGGGAGTTATGGAGGATCAGGGGGGATGTGATACATGCAACTAGTTAATAGTAGGTACTTATTATTTTTTTGCTTAAAATTTTCGCGTTTAATGTCAACTTTGACTGCTGATACGATTTTGATAAAAATGAACTGTGGTGTATTATAAGATCTAGTGAAAAACATGTCTTCTTTATTGCTGTAGGTACTATTCTGAAGTTTTGGGGCTTTTTGGGACGCGGTGGGTAGAAGGGACGATAAAAATCATTTGTTCAACACACTAAAACCCCGACGTACGGCAGTCGGAGTAAAATCTCGACTGGTCCACTTTTATGGCGAGGCCGCCACGTATGTTGACAACAATCGCGTTATTATTTAGTTTATCGTCGTACATTGGGACAACATTTTCTTTTAGAGTTGAATATAAATGTAGGTACACATATTTGCTGTTACGACTCTTTAATTTTATTTGCTCTACACACAAAATAATATCTGTATATTCATAGAAAAATCAACAGTTTTTTTACACATTTAAAATAAACGATACTAATATGGAGGTGATCGGATGACAGAGGATCGAAAAAAAGACCGGTTTAACTGAATCATTGTATCACGGTATTGATGAGGTTTGATTAAGATAAGTGTATGAATCCAGAGACCTGCAGAGATCTGCAGAGATCTGCTAATTCTTTTGAGGAAGTGTATAATGGTAATAATAATAATTGAGTGTCATTATTTGTAGTGCTTAGTTCTTATTAATATCATTAGTAAATCGACCAGCGCCGTAAAAAGAATAATAATAGTGCCCTTGTGGTGAGGATATCACTAAAACGGCTCTACAAAAATTATCCCAATTGATTGAATGATTTAATAGCGACTCGCGTGTGCATGTTGCTTTATAAATTGCATTATTAATTATTATAAATTAAATTTATATATGTTTGTTTAAATTTTAGCATTTAATTTAAAATTTCACAGCTCATTTGACTTCATACTATGAGATCTCAACCAATCAGAGAGCCAACCGGAAAATGCGGAATGGTGAATGCGGGTTGTAGACGCTAGTTAATTTTACTAGATATATGACACGAAAATGTAAAATCGAAGCAAAAATCATCCTGACAAAATTCTTAAAATATTGAATTTTTCGTCGTTGTCATACTATGTACGTGTGCTTACAATATACGTACATAATATTATAATAGCGAAATATCGTCGTTATGCCCCATACATTGTGATTCTAATGGTTGTTTTTGAGTTTTGCAACAAAATTCTTTTGAGACTTACGAGCTACCTACAATAAAACTTGTCATAACATTCGTACATCAAATAAATGTAAAACATATTCGATTGATGTGGATCTATCGGAAGCCATCGGATAAGTTAGGGCAATTATTATCATTATTTTACGTATACGTTTTGTCGTAAATCAGAGTTTAAGTGCACATAAATTTTAAAGCCGTTACGAAGACGCATTAAATTTTGTATTATAAAATTTGAATTCCGTTGGTTTATACAAGAAAACCAATAGAATATTAAATCCGCTGTAGGGATATTCATTGTTGCAAAATACAAAGATGCGAAAATCTTTGTTAAAGTCTCCTTATATTTTGTGTAGTAATTTAATAAATACGACACAAATCAACGCCATCTATGAACATTGAGATGAAAGTAAAATAAATAACTATTGTCAAATTATTTGTACGACATTTTCGTCTGTTTAAAGAGACGGTAATATTTTTAATGAACTATTTTTTGTGAAGATCATGTTTTTTTATTCAAGGAAATGAATAATGGGTATGTATAACCATCAATATTCATTTCATAGTCAAGCTAATATTCTTATCATTTATTTTATTTATCACACCATATTTATAATGACAACAATAAGTAGATTACTGCTGCCCATCTAGGAAATCCTGTTCTAGGGCTAGCAGTTTACAATTTATATTGACAATTATATGCAATTATGAACCAGGTGATTTTTCCCGTTCCACACTAAATATGTATACAATCTCAACTTTCTGCAATCACAATCATTATCACAACAAACATATAGGCTCACACAAAACAGATCAACCAGATCCCAATGTCCGCCCAGGGGCGTGCTAAGAACCTTCGGACTTGGCAAACCCTGAAAGGAAATTGGAAAATGTCGAAAATTTAATGTTTTTTTAGCATCGTTGTTCATTTCAGTGGCCATGAAAATATTTTAAAATCAAATGTCAAAATAATATTTACATTTGTGACCCTGTCAAGCATCGTATCTACATACGGTTTAATTTTTAATCTTGTTGTGTAGTTTCAATAAAACAGATGTAATATTCATAGGCATTATATTCTTGATGTAATATTCATAGGCAAGCCAAGATTTTCGGCTTCTTTGAGCAATTCCGCTACTGTGTCCGCCATAATACCTGTCATAAATCCAATCTCTGATGCGTTTATTATTTCAGAGCCATAGAAAGGGACTAGTTAACTATGTTGGTGTAATTATATGAATCACATGGTTCCCAAATCAAATAAAATATTTTTATGTGTTATACAAAGAGCATCGCAAACACAATACGGCATAGTTACAAATGTTGTTAATAAATTATGATATTGCCATTTGGCAATAAGCCCGCCATTGTGGACATGTGCCCAAGAAGCTTTAAATAAATAAATAAATAAATATTCTTATTCTATTAAAACCTGACTTGTGCATTAATTTATAAAAAAACACTACACATTCGTATATCTCCACACACCAGTCTCGTAACACCTAAAAAGATAACATTCAGAATTAGTAATGTGGCGAATCTCCCGGCAGAACTATGTGAGATATTGATTTGCTTGTTGTAATTTTGTTTACCCAGCTCTTGAGATGATAATAATGGCAATATAAAGAATGAAAATGGAAGCACAATTCTAAGGCGGTGACTTACAGCCTACGCATACTAGGTTCTTATATTATACATCTAGAATCAAGACTTAGTAGAGAAAAATTATTACCAATGCATATAAATCAGTCAAAAAATATGTATAAACTATTATTGATTTACGCAAGTTTCAAGGGTGGTGGTCTGGTATGTCAATAATGACAATTTGATATTTGAAGTTATAGGCAAGATGAAATACATAAATGTTTGCGGGGTAGCAATCACGTATAGCACACCTGCTTTCAACGTTTCCCGATAGATGGTATTGCTCACGCATTAGGAACGCCGAACGCCCGCCTTAATATCACAAAGATATTTTTGCAGGGTTGTCAAAAGATACAAAAAAATATTATTTTCAAATTTTTTTAAAATAATATCACTGATGAGAATATGTAACAAGACTATGTATGACAGGGAACGAAATGAAGACATTAGGAAAGAATGTAAGATACAGAAATATGTTGTCAATAGAATGAAAGTGAACATATTGAGAATAAATGAATGACGCCTGACGAAGAAAATATACAAAGCAGACAGGTATGATAAATACGACCATTTTTCATTCTGAATGAGGGTAATGTAAAATGTTTGAACAACAGACAAACGTGTGTAAGACGATGTATGAATGTTGATGAAGCGATGAATGCGTGCCAAGATAGAAAAACATTGAGTTTCGTTCTCTCTTTTTACTCCATTAGGGACATGGTATATGATTTTAATTAAAAAAAATTAATGAAAAAAAAGGTAACTACGTCAATGAATGAAAAAAAAATCTGTTTAATTGAGCATTGGAGTTTATTCCCAGTGAAAGAACGAACAGAGTTTGTCGGCTTTCGTGGCTCAGTTGGTTAGGTATCTGACTGCTGATCCAAAGGTCACGGATTCGATTCCCGGCGGAGACACACTTTTTAATTGTGTTTTCAGTCTGGATCTGCGAGACGATTAATATCGTAAGTCTCCAGTAATTGGTAACTTCTTATTAGGTGCGAGTTAAATTAATATTTGACATAGTATATGTTAGTTGCCCGAGAAGTAATGTAAAATAAAATATATTGGCTCTCGACTATTTAAGAAAATCATGGTTTGACCCAGTGTCCAATTCTCTGTAGGAAAGAAATATTTGGATTCCCAAACTAAGATGGGTGGATAACAAACAGAAATTTTAAAAGTTATCTTCACCAATTCAAAATTGCCTCTTTTTATAAGTCTGACATCCACTGTCATCAGAATCATTATTTCAGAATGCTTTAGTTCTACCGCATTATGTTTATTAAGTGAGGCATTCTAGTCATAAATATTTGCCTCATGTCAGTTCTGTCAATACCCGGACTTTTTTCTTCTTCTTCGTCAGCTAGGACTATGTCCTGTAGTTCTCGGCACCATCGTTTGGGCGGTCTTCCTGGAGGTCTGCTACCTGTAGGATGTTGATCAGCTGATATCCTCACTACTCGGTCTGAGCTTGCTCTCCCCACTTGTTCTACCCCATCGCACCACGTCCTCAACATCACAATTTTTCCTTATTTCGGAGCTTCTCATTTGATCTCGGAGGGTTTCTCCTGCGATGGGCCGTGGTTCTTAGGAGACTTTTTGTGCGGGTGGTGACAGCTCTTGTCTCTGTGGGGTATGTCATGATTGGTCTTATGCAAGTTTTGTAGATCCTGACTTTACTTTCTCTCAGCATATCCCTATTTCTCATCATTGCTGCTGGATATTTCTATGCCCAAGTATTTAAATCTTATCACTTGCTCTATAGTTTTATTGTATATTACAAGTTTGCAGCGTACTGGATATCTTGAGGTTACCATGCTTTTTGTTTTCTCTATCGAGATTTGTATATTTTGTCTTTGGGAAGATAAGTGGAATTCATACAGTAGTCTCTGAAGATCATCCTCGGAATTTGCAATTAAGACAGCATCATCTGCATAAAATACTACCTAGTCCTAATGCTTTAATATCTTCGATAATCTTGTCCATAATGATGTTTAAAAGAAAAGAGCTCAAACTATCTCCTTGTCGAATGCCTACTGCAGCTGGAATTTCCTTTGAGAGGTCATCTCCCACCTTTATGCGCATTCTGTTGTTGCTGTTTAAATTTTTGATAGCTTTTATAATAGGATGCGGTATGTTCTTTTCTATTAGGATATCCAGTACATCTTCCATGAGCACTCTGTCAAAAACTTTGGTTAGGTCGACAAAACACATGTAAGCCGGTACATTATATTCAAAGGATTTCTCTGTAAGTTGTCTCACAACAAATATTGCGTCAGTGGTGGAACGATTTCTTCTAAATCCTTGCTGTTCGTCCCTATTTTATATAGTTTCTTCCCGGACCAAACTTTATAAAATAACCTGTTACATAGATTGTTGCCATCCAATTGTGTCTTACAGATAGGAGCTCCTAGTTGCTGTCCGTGATCCTCTTCAAGATCCCATTGATCGAGCGGATTTTGTGATCTCGTAGAACAATTTTGAAGCCTTTAAAAAGTTATTTCATGGTGCCTTACAATTGGTAGATTTCCATTAAGTTATTTTTTACAGACATTTTGGTCACACATTTGATGCTTTACATCGAAAAAGTGTAAGAAGATATGTGGTAGTGTGAGTGCGAGCGAGACTGCATTAGTCACTGATGTTATTTATAGAAGGTGTGTTGTGTACCCGGCGTCGTTCGCTTAACACTGTTGTCAAGTTCACCTACATTGTAATCGTATAAAGCCGTCAAATCATAGTACATTAATGTATTGTATATTACCATAAGTTATGAATATATGTATGATCGACAGTGTCATCATCATCTCTATTCCACCCCAAACCAAGGATATTTAAAAAATATCTGAAGTCTATGAAAGTCCACGAGTGTGAATCTTCTATTCACTTCGTCGATTGTTGTTGTTACACTGTGACGCCGTGATTGCTAATATAGAGGGCTCCATGAGCTACTTTTCGTGCTATGCATTTTTTTTCGCTCATTTAGCGTTCATTTCGTTCAACTTGGATATGCCACAACATCCGGCATCCAGGCCTGCTTCTTACCATCGTCGAAGGAATGATTGATGGGGGTAACTGTAGAGGTCGCCCCAGAAACAACTATATAGACCAGATAATCGGTGACGTGCGCTGTAGCAGCAACAAAGAGATGAAGAGACTGGCGGACGATAGAGTTAAGTGGAAAGATCGAGTGTTTGGTGCAGACCAATCTTAGGATTGTGACCCAGAAGAAGAAGAAGAAGCGTTCTGTGAAGGGGCCAACGGGAGAAAAGCGGCTGAGGATTGACAGAGCTGGATGCAAAAGTTAAAGGGGGGCACGGATTTGGATTGCAGCACCATCGAAGAAGAACAATTATGATCGTACATGCATACCATCACGCCATGTCCCTTACGGGGTAAGCAGAGAGAACCGAGCGCCATACTCCTCTATTTTTGCATACATTCTTAGCTTCCTTTACATCCATGCATCGTCTCATACATGCTCGTCGATTATTCAAGCTTCTTATATTTCCTTCTTTCAAAATATCATTCACATGGTCATGCCACCCCTTTCTGGGGCGGCCCCTGCTATTCACTCCATCTCTTACACCCATGTATATTTTTTTTTTTTTGGTCAGACGTTCATCATTCATTATTTCAATATGTCCAAACCACCTCAAAGAGTTCACTTTCATTTTATTTATAATACTCTTCTTCATCTTGCATTCCCTCCTTATGTCCTCATTTTTTATTCTATCATATATCGTTCTATTACATACTCTTCTTAGTGATCTCATGATCGTGGTAATTAAAATATTATAAAGATCGGTCGCGTTAAACTTTCAGATAAAAGAAGCAGGTAAAGCTAAGCAGTTTTGTTTTGTATAGATTGACACGACAAAACATTATCATGCTACATAATCTACATATATCATATCTGGTATAAAAGGGCTCTAAATTTTATATATGTCATTTGTCAAGACTTATCATTTAACTAAGCTATCTTAGTACTTTATTTTCATTAGATAGGTATTATCATTAATTTCTTTCCACACTAATGAAGTAGGTACATAGGTATTTGGTAACATTTAACCTAAAAGGATGAATTAAATTTTATCTTATTGTTCACAGTGAAACGCGTTGCTTACACGGGAACAAAAGTATGTAACAAATTACGATAAATCATATGATTAAAACAAGGTCATAATAATAATAGCCAACTACCTTTTATAAGAAGAAGCTTTAGTGGAATTCTGGATAAAATAAATCAAGATTCTCAAAGTGGGAAGAGTCCCGGTGATAATTTACAACCTCAAAGGGCAATTTTATGGCTTTTTCAAACTCGAGAGTGAGTAACGGGGCATTAAATTAAAAATGATCAAACAAATGGAAAGTCTAACGTGTAAATATGTACATAAGATCCTGACGCATCTTGGAAAAAATTCATGACTTTACCTTTCCAATAAGGAAGATAAACAGTTTTCAATTAAATTATTTTAAATTACTTTTACAAAACCGTTTAACAGTTATCTATTCAATTTCAACTCACCAGAGAAGTACATATTATATACCTTCTTAAAAATTGAAAACAAATCAATAATTTATTTATTTACTTTTTTTACACAATATATACACAGATATAATGCAGACTGGAGGGCTTATTGCTATTAGGGAATTTCTTCCAATCAACCAGATTATCGAGTGACAATTATGTTATGTACATCAACAAAAAATGTAAGCTAAAAAATAACAAAGAAATAAATTCCTTGGCAAAAAAAAAGGAAGGATTGGGAAAGAACAAGGAGAAGAAATCGAGATTAGGTGTTTAGGGATAAATATTCCTTCTTTAGTAAATATTACGTAGCAAAGGAAATGTAGGAAAAGGAGAGGCATCAGGTATTTTCGGAGATATAGAGATATCCCTGCTTTTCTTGAAAATGGAAAGCGAGTTTGACGAAGTTATATCAGGACTCAAGTTATTCCAGAGTCTTGCTTAATGTACTTCAAAGGAAGAGCTAAAAAAAGCTGGTTATAATCTCTTTTTAAAGAGAATATAACCAGCAGTATGAAGATCAACTGCTGAATTCCATTTCAATTTACGAAGCCTTCCTGACGGTACATTCTTTAACACAGCTCTTGAATGCGTGCGGAGTTCAGGTATCTGATTTATTTTATATTTCATGTACAATAATGTGTACAATAGCGGGTTTATTGCCATAAAGCAATTTCTTCCAACCAACCAATGCAACGTGAGGCCATAAATAGTGTAGTGGTAAGAACATTAAAATTTATTACATACTTACATAAAAACAAAAAGAACGACAAATACGTATCATTAAAGAAAATCACAGCAACAAAGGAAGAAGGGAGATGCAGGTTGTGGAAAGAGAGTCAAAAGAGCAATTAAGAAATTCAGTAGAATGAATGGGAACAGCTAGAGTGGTACGATCAGCAGATCGAAGAGGCAGACCGTATCTTCCTGTGTTCTTTATTCGTAAAATATTCTTTATCAGAATATGAAAGCCATTGCTACATTCCTGACAAAACTCTTCCAGATGCTTTTGTCTTCTGTCTTTTAATAGTTGGTATTAGATTAATAAGTATAATACGCAGCATTCGACGTCAACGCCACATTTAAAAAGCACAATAAAATTATGTTCTTCTTCTTCTTTCGTGTCAGCAACGCATTCAAATAATTTTCTGCCAGTGACTAGCAACGTCAATAGCACAATCATTGCCCTCCATAAGATCGTGCATGGTGCAGTTGACTGGACTTGAGGGGCAGCTGCACAAATGTGCGGTGGTCTGCTGCTCTCCACAGTCACATGTCGTTGGTAATCCCTGTTGCAGGAAAATTATGTTGAAAAAGAGATATGATTATCCAACTATTCATGTTTTTCAAGATTTTAAAGTTTCAACTGCTGAAAATATCTATGAAAAATCTCAATGTTCCAAATTTATAAAGGTATTCTTAAAAAAATCAAACCAATTGTCATTTTTTATGAGCAGCAGAATAAATTCACAAGGAATTCTTACCATTCCTCTTTACGCACAACTACCTCACAACATTTCTATAAGTATAAAAGTTAATTTCTATAAGTTGTTTAATGAATTCCCTTTGAGTCTTAGACTCGAAAAGAATTACAATTTATTTAAGAATAATTTCGAAAATTGTACTGATTTATTTTTTTGTTTATTTCATTCTTGTTTTTATTTACCTTTTTATTTGTTTTGAAAATGTTGTTTTTACACAATCCTTACATATAAATTATTGATTTTTTTTTCAAATAAATATTAACGTTAGTGATAAAATGTTTTATGTTAATTATTTGTAGATGTGCAGTGTTTGATGATAAAAAAAGATACTCCCCTTTTTTAACATGAGATTTAATATCAATTAAAGAGGGTTATTATGAAATATATCATGGAACTTGTAAACCTTGTTTATTGTAATATACATTTACGTTGTAATTGATTCGATTAATAATAAATTAAATAAATTAAAATTGCTTTCTCTCTGATAAGTGAATACATAGGTATACAAATCCCATACTTCACATACTCTGAAGTTTACTTTGATGTTTATTTTGAAAGCATTAACATGTGTTTCAAAATATTTATGGTTTGTTGTTTTGAAATATATGTAATGTATTTTGAAGGTTGCGAAACAAATGATTAGGAGAATATGCGTAGGAACCCCCTCCAATCAATACGACTTATGTATCTGTCTTGTTTGCTTAATTATTCGGGTCACCTGTTAAGAACACGGGTTCAAATTTATGCAAACACAAATCTCAGGTGTGCCGGGTTATTTTAAGACTTGAGCAAATATTGTTGAAAGTGTACCTTTTGTGAAGTATCATCTGCAATATTGTATACAAAACCGCAGGTGTGTCAACAATAACACTAGGTGATTTTTGATTCTAAATGAGTTCATTTTATTTGTAAAGGAACGAATATATTTGAGCTGAGTGTAATTTGTAGACGGTTATTGTCAAAAGGATGACATTTAAATCAATGCGATGGTTTGGCCATATAGAAAGAACGACTGGATATGAAATGTTTACAGAGCTGAAATGAAAGGAATGAGATATAGGAACCGGCTAAGAAAATATTAGCAGCTCGACCATAACTGTACAATAATATATTATGTAAGCATATAACGTTAGAAATGTAAATATCTGTAAAATATTGATTTCTTATTTTATATAAGTCAAGTTGCATGTATAATTTTCGCTAAACATCTAAAACGAGCTTCCGGTTGCGCAGAGCGCATTTTTTTGTCTTTTTGCTTCGTTGGTTTACGTGCAAAACGCCCCCCTTCTCGTCTAAAAGTTCAAGATATTTGGCCACAAAATACAAATTATTGCCCAAGAAATTGAAATAAAAAAAATGAGACAAAAACATAAATAAATGCATTCGTCGTGTCTCAGCTTGATGCTACAGTGGCATTTATGTATCAGCTCGATAGACTACATATTGTATTTAATACAGCAAGATGATGTTTTTTTAGCAAGGCTCACTTACGGTGCAGAAAAACGATATCACATACATAGCTCCAATACTAAACGAACTACACTGGTTGAAGTGTCCAAAGCGAGTTGAATACAAAATTTGTTTGATGGTGTTTAATGCTTTGAATAACTTGGCACCACAATACATTCAAGAGTTATGTCAGAGAAAAGAGTTATCTGGGAGGCATCTCGCACTCACATCTTCTGGGTCACATGTTACACCATATATTGAGAAATTAATTTTTAAACAAATAAATCATCAGTCCTTATACGTGAGATGACAAAGCTTTCACATAGATGTCACCCCTAAACCACGCCGATGACAGGTCGTAACACCAATTATGCCTTTTTTTATCGAGTCCCTATCAAATTTAAATGTTGAAATCAGGGGATATACTAACCTTGAAATTGCATATAAAATAACTTCACCAGGCGCAACGGATGTACGTCTTGAATTAAAAAATTTGTAAAAAAAAAATGTTTTTCAAAATAAAGAAATATTATATGTTTTGTCTTAATTATTTTCAATGCACTTATCTTGTCTTAGTTATTTTCAATACAGTTATTTTGTCTTAATTATTGTCAATACAGTTATTTTGTCTTATTTTTTTTCAATACAGTTATTTTGACTAAATTATTTTCAATACGGTTATTTTGTCTTAATTATTTTTGATACTGTTATTTTGTCTTAATTATTTTCAAAACAGTTATTATGTCTTAATTATTCTCAATACAGTTATTTTGTCTTAATTATTCTCAATACAGTTATTTTGTCTTAATTATTATCAATACAGTTATTTTGTCTTAATTATTCTCAATACAGTTATTTTGTCTTAATTATTATCAATACAGTTATTTTGTCTTAATTATTTTCAATACAGTTATTTTGCCTTAGTTATTTTCTAGAAGCGCAGAATTATTGTTGGGCCTGATTCGGACCACGTTACCGACAAGGGGCACATGTTTTTGTGATTTGTGATGAATAATTTTACGACACTGTTTATTTTTAGTTTATTTTCATCTATAGCAGCAATAAAAACATTCATTTCCCAAAAATATCGAGTTTATCCAATGACAACAAAGGATAGTACCTACCTATAGTACTATACAAAGTTTCTATGGGTCTATGTGAAAAGATAAAAGTATCGATAAAAGAAAGAAATATTTGCCTTTTTCTTCATCCTCGGCCATTATTATTTTTTCTTTTGTCCTGTGAGCACTTTTCCAACTATCTGAATAACCTTTGACGACGGCCAGTAATAGGCAAACTTTCAAGATTTAATACCCCCGAAGGTTAATACTGATAATGGTTTTAATGCGGGTTTCGAGTTGGACAAGAATCAAACACCAGGTGTTTATATGTAGTTTTCGTCCAACTGTTTCGTTCACGTGAAGGGCAAGACTGGTCGACCAGAACCATCCATGTATACCCATATCATGGATATAATTATCGTATGGAGTTTTCTAATATCTGTAGATGTTACAGAACGCCATAAGAAAATTATATCCATGATATGGGTAAGCACGGATGGTTTTATTTCGCCTGCTGACCAGGGGGGGGCAAATCTGGGGCACAAGTCTGGTCACCGGCGGAATCAAAACCATCCATGTATATCTTAAGATGTAATAGAACTTCATAAGATAATTATGTATCCATGATATGGGTAAACATGGATGGTTTTGATTTCGCTTGTTGATCAGGGGGGCAAGTCCCCTCAAATAATGAAATCAAAACCCTCATGATTACCCATATCATTGATATAATTATCTTATAGAGTTCTATATTATACTAAGATAATATACAGCTCTACGAGATAATTAAATCGGTGATATTGATTATCATGAGGGTTTTAATTACGCCGCTTGACCAGACTTGCCCTCCTGACTTGCCGCCATGGATTATCTCAAGATATTAAAACATGTTTTAGAAATTACTTTTGAGTTAAGTGATTGAGACAACGTTAATATTGTAGTAGGTATTCCAATTTTGTATTGGTAAAATAACTGTATACCTATACCATAATGTGATATTGTCACGTAAGGACCTTTTCAGCTAAAAAAACTAGCAGTTTGTTATTTTTACATAAAATAGATACAAATACATATAAGTTAGTTAATACTTAACAAGGAAACTAATAACAGGTTTTCACTTAAAGTAATACATTATAAGTATAGATACCTACAAGCAAATAAACACAATCACTTTTTTTTTTTTTTTTTTTATTTCATTTGAAAAAATGGGCAACGTACAATAATATTTTTTTAAACAAATATAACATAAGTAATTGTAAGCAACATAAGTAATTGTAACTTAATCAGCCCACCTTTGATTTCATGGTGCATTGTAGGTACTCACTACTGGTAATAAAAAAAAAATTATTATTCCTGTCTAACGTGGCTCCTGAAAAGAGTCCTGGACATACAGAATATGTCCACGGACCTGATTCTTTCCAAATTATTATACGTGGTAAGGCATCGGTACAATGGCGAATTTTGAGCGGCATTAGTGTTTTTTTTGTCTAAAAAGAACGTTGAGGTGTGTCTTGTTCGTCTGTTTGGTATGTTGAAGTTAATAATTTTCAGAAGGTCTGTACAGTCAATATTGAAGTTTATTATGTCATAAAGGTACATTAAGTCTGAGGTCTTTCGTCTTGTCTGTAAAGTCTGCAATTCATGTTTGTAGTTATTACCAAATTTGTACTTCATATGTTTCAAAAATATTTATTGTATTCGTTCTATATTGTTAATATAAATATTATATTGTGGATTCCAGATGACTGATGCATGTTCCAATTGACTTCTAACAATATTGTGTTATATAGTAAGATAAATGTTTTCACTTGTGTGAATGGTTTGCATACTCTCATCAGGAATCCCAACATTTTATAAGCTTAACAGAAAAATAAGATAGATGGGAATTGGACTAAGGGTTTGAGAAAAGGAGATGGTTTTTTGGCGTCAAAAATGCTCGTGAGTAAATAAAAATATCCATACATTAACATAATAAATAATACTTACATTATAAAAAATACAATGCATTAAATAGCAAAACATAAAAATACTTCAATAAATAATGTAAAAATAATTACGTCAATAAATTGTTACTTTCCCCTTATATTTATAAAACAAACAGTAGATGAATTTCTAATTTTAGGGATTTTTTAAGTAGTAGAAATATTAGCGGCAATGTGTAGTGTGTATAGCATGCAGGCTAGGACGAAGGTTTCCGAAACGGGTGTTTGGGTACCTTCGTAATTTTATGCAGGATGATGTGTAAACGAGGGACAAAATGATACAATTTTTAATTGTTTTTTTTCAGTCTGGATCTGTGAGACGATTAATATCATATGTAATACATATATGTATGTCTCCAGAATGTGGCAACTTGGGTGCCACAGTTATTGGGTGCGTGTTTAATAATCATTTGACATTGTACCTGTAAGTTGCCGAGAAACTACTTTGAATAGAATAAAAATGAATAAAACAAATAAAACTTTTTCCGGGTGAAACATACGCCCTTGAAATGTAAAACTGTAAAGTAAATCATAATATTATATCAAAGTAATCAAATAATGGATTAATTTAATCAATAATAAATTGTAATTTCATATACGTACATTATGAAGAAATCCATAATATGTCTTAATGATAGTTGAATAAATATGTTTACTTCATTCATTCATTCATACCATCACGGCATATCCCACAATGTGGGGTAACCAGCGAAAGGAGTGCGGATGTGCAGTATAAAAGGGAGAATAACACATCTATGTATACCCACACGCAAGTCTCGTTTCACCAAAAAAGGCACTACATTCAGAATGGGTGGTGAACCTCATTGCTGAACTATGTGAGTTGTTATTGTTGCCTGTTGTATTTTCGATTACCCGGCTCTTACGGGACACTCGAAAACAATGATTTAAAAGAATGGAAGCACTATTCTAAGCCGGTGCCTCACAGCTAATGTATGTAATATGTTTACTTCATTCCTTATAATTCATCCTAATCCACATCCTTCTCACAGATATACATACTTATTACAATATATGAAATGCTTTTTTTTATTCTATTTTTTGTAACTGTCATTTTTCTGTACTTTCTGGGATTGTTATGTAATTGGTCTCATTTCTGTAAATCGTTTGTGTATTATAATTGTTAACATGACTGTTTATTAATACATATAAATAAATAAATAACTTGTCTTTTCTAAAACTGTAATTCTTTTTTTTTTAAATGAATATGTCCTTGTTGAAAAAGTACATATACATCTTTCTACGTTCCCTAAAATAAGCAAATAAATGCTTGTGCTATAGGTGAACGAAATTGGTCGAGGCAGAATTCGAACTCGCGACCACTGGATTACTAGCCCAGCGCGCTAGCCGCTCTGCCATCGACCCATCATATTTATTTGTATTGATTTAAAATTCTCACGTCGTCAAATGGCACAAATAATCTGTAGCTGCACTTTGTCAACTGCAATATAATATATTGCCTCATGATTCTCGAATACTCCCGACGATAAACGAATATCAACGAACCATAGCCCACCGCTGCATGTTGATACGAGCCAATGTACCTACAGTTATTTTATTCATGCGTTGATCGTTTAACAAAGTAGAGTCGCGCTAAATCTTAATCTATTAAGTATCGACCTACGACATCACAATGAAATTATATAATTATTTGTATTGTAATTTCATTTAAGTCGAATAATCTAGTCTTGATCATGTAAGTAGTTCTTTTGATTGAAATCCTTCATCACTATAAATTACGTATTAACAATTATTTAATGAACTAACATAAGCAATATCATATTTGGAGGTATATGTTTTAAATAAAATACATACATATAATCCTTTTGAACCCGCACATTTACAATATAATCCTTCTGATATAAATAAATAAATAAACATACACCCCCAAACGTCCGTAAATGGTCGTATTGCCTGTATTGAAATAATAAAACAATATTATGTCGCTTAATCGATCAAATCAAAAGAAATCATTATAGGTAGTAAATAAGTTTAGATTTGTATGCAGGTAGGACTCTTCAAGATTTTCGAAATATCCTACTAAGCCTTGGGGTTTGATAAAATTTATATGTAAACCCACTCCACGTTGAAGAGCTATGATAGAATAATATCTCCTTCCCATTGTATTTTCAAAAGCTATTGTGACTCTATCTTGGATTTTAAACCTTTCAAAAATTCACCACGATATATGCGACCTTTTGCGTATCTATCGATGATGGAAAAATCGTTATCTGTCACACATTCCAATATAATGATGTTTTCTCCCTTGTTGACCTCATGACCGATGATAGCGACTAGACACAATCACTCTAAGAATGGTTGGCCTCCGTATAGGGAGGGTATGGGCAAAAAAAAGACTTTACGTAAGTAATATTCGATACTCAAATGTCACTGCAATAGATGGAGTCAGCTACTAGAAAATAATACGTATATCTATCTATTTATTTATGTTTTTAATTGACTATGTATATCTATTTATCTATATTTTAAGTTAACAATATTTTCGGCGGGGCTAAATCATTTTGAAATAATGATGCCAGACATAAAAACAAAAATATAAATATTTAAGTTGGTTGAATGGAAAAAATTGCCTAATGGCAACAATCTTCTCTATTTCTTCTAGGTCACAATCTTAGGATTGGTCTGTACCAAACACTCTGTCTTTCCATTTATCTCTATCGTCCATCAGTCTCTTCATCTCTTTGTAACTGCTACAGCGCACGTCACCGATTATCTGGTCTATATAGTTGTTTCTGGGTCGGCCTCTACAGTTGCCCCCATCAATCATTCCATCGACGATGGTAAAAAGCAGGCCTGGGTGCCGGATGTTGTGGCCTATCCAAGTTGTTCTCTGTTGGGCAATTATTTTCATATGTTGCCTTGTCTCTCCAACCCTGCTTAGTACCTCGTCGTTGCTGATGTGTTCTGACCAGTGAGCTTTAGCCATGAGTCTGTAGCACCACATCTTAAACGCAAACAGACGTCCTGTTTCACGTTGGCTGATGGTCCATGTTTCACAACCATATAGCAGTACACTCTAGAAAAGAGTCTTGATCAATTTTTTCCTAATTTTGATGGAAATATTAGAGGATTCAAAAAATGTTGATCTTTTGTTGAAGGCGACTTTTGCTTGGTGGATTCTGATTTTGATGTCTGCTGTTGAACGTCCGTCTTGAGATATTTTGCTTCCCAGATATACAAACTCTTTCACCTGCTTAAGTTTGATGCCCCCCAGAACAACATTTGTGTTGCATTCCTCCCTTCCAGCAACCATGCAATTTGTTTTATCCTTATTTATCATCATGTTGTAATTGCTTGTTAGGATGCCTTCCATGGCAATAATATACTTGTATAAATTACCTCTGTTTATTCATAAATCTATTAAAATAAACAAAGTCGGGTTAGTTACACCATTCCCCATTTAAATTATTGTTCTAGTGTCTTATTCCTCTAAAATGAAACTCAAAAAAAAAATTACAGATGATTCAAAATATGGGAATGAGGACAATTTTAAAATGAAATAGATTTACAAGAATAAACCTAATGTTAAATAAACCAAAATTAATGACAGCTAAGCAATACATTATGTACAAAACATAATGTATTGCTTAGCTGATTTACAAACTAAATACTAGTACACTTTGATTTACAAACTAAAAAATAATATGCTTCCAAAATATATGCAGAAAAATATATTATTAAATGTCAATGTTCACACTTACCCTACGAGAGTATGTCAGGATTTTAGACTTCCAAAAACGAGATTAACATGTACACAGAATAATTTATACCATAAAGGTCTCAAAATGTATAAATAGTTTACCACCAAACATAAAAGAAACCAAAAATCTTGTCACCTTACGTAGGCTAGGTGCTGAATAGTTTTACATAATGTTTTTATAATTAAGTTATACTCTTACTATACTTATGTGACCAAAAAATAATTATTTATAAACTTTTTTGTTTAAACAAGATGTGGGTATTAATTTTAATATATGTTTTTACGTCTTAACAAAGTTTACTATTATTATTATTATTATTTATAACTCAAGAACAGCTGGACCAATTAATTTAAATCAATTTTAATGATCTCTTATTTGTTAGATTCGTCTCCACCCCGAATAGCAGAATAACTATTAAACTATCGGAAAAGTTTAAAAAAATAAAACAGAAATTAATTTTTAAATAAATTAAAATTAAAGTTAATTTTCACACATATAATACATTTAACGTCTAAATTATCTTACAAATCCAGAATAAATAAATTTTCTTCGTTATGTAATCTTAATAATATACCTACCCTCAATATTTAACCTTTGTCTAAATGCTTAAGAGTACTTACTACCTCAGAACAGGCGTTCAGGCTAGTGAGAAAGTAAAATTTCAATATTTTTACTATGTATTCCATTATGAAATGTACTGTACTGAAATATGTAAATAAATAAATAAAAAAAATTGAACACACTGAAATGCGAGCGTGAAAGTTTAATTTAATTTTAATGGAAATTATTATTTTTATGTTTTATTATTTTATCCCAATTAACTTATACTTTTTTTGTATTAATTACGTTATTAAATCCTAAATAAATTAAGTAGGTTTATTTAAAAGTTAACACGCCATTCATTGTATGTTAAGCAGCCCATTCACGATCGTGTCATTCGGCGTCGTTCCATATGGACCGGCTCCATTTGTGATGGCAAGCCATTTGGAAGGATGGGACGATCGTGAATGGGGGCCTTTAGGCGGTACGAAGTTCGCCGGGTCAGCTAGTAAATAAATAAGTGGATCTGATTCATATTTTGGGTACAAGAAATAGTGTACCTATTCAAAAACAGTAACTCAAAATTGAACACGCACATACATAATATAAAGATATGTACAAAATTTTAGTTGATATTACTTTGGGAAACTATTTTAATAAAAAAAATCTATATACTCTGAGAAAATTGTAACGTGCGAAAATAATATGTACCTACATGAAATAAATGAGATTTATGACTTAGCGATATGAGAATTTCACAAGAAATAATAAAAGCCTTCCTCATGACATGCCGAGTAAAAATAAAATACAATTGAAAAACTAACATACAACGGTGAAAGATAATACCTAGTTGTAGAGCGGAGCATTTGTTTAAATAAAAAAGAAACAAAAAATACGCAATCATTAATTCACTCATACCATAACGGCATAGCCCACAATGTGAGGTAACCAGTGACAGGTGTGCGGGTAGTGAACCATATTGCTGAACTGTGTGAGATGTCATTTTGCCCGTTGTAAATTTCGATTACTCAGCTCTTACGGGCGAAAAAGACAATAATTGAAGAGTGGAAGTACTATTGTAATGATGTAAAATTATTGTATTGTTACCAAAAAAAATATAAACAAACAACACAACATGTTAATTATGGTATCAAAGATATCGTTTCGTCGCATAAGTCAAGACAAATAACAAAGGACTCTATAATATGATGCAAAACATAATTAACGACAGTAGTGCGGATACAATTCAAGTATAGGGATTATAAATGGGTGCTGTTAGAGTTGTTAGCGCGCTGAGTTAGTAATGCAGTGGTCGCGAGTTCGAATCCTTCCACAACCAATTTCGTTCACGAGTATTTAACTGAGGGAATATCTGAGGATGTAAATGTATTTGTTTCAAGGACATATTCATTCTTCTTTTTTTTAATAAAAATATATTGACGAGTGAAATTTATGTTAATTTCATTATTAATAATATTTTTAATTATTTGACTATCGATTTATCTATTTTTTATGCTTCAAATTATCAAAAAAAAATCGATCGTTTCGAAAATATAATTTATAAACACTAATATTGTTAAAAAATGGGTAAGAAAGGTTATTGTCAAATGGCGAGTTTATTGCCAAACGGCGAGTTTATTGCCAAACGGCGAGATTATTGCCAAACGACGAGTTTATTGCCAAAAGGCGAGATTATTGCCAAACGACGAGTTTATTGTCATACGGCGAGTTTATTACCAACGACGTGTTTGTTGACAAACGGCGAGTTTATTGCTAAACGACTAGTTTATTGCCAAACGGCGAGTTTATTGCTAAACGGCGAGTTTTTTTCCGAACGGAGTTTGTTGCCAAACGGCGAGTTTATTGCCAAACGGCGAATTATTGCCAAATTGCGAGTTTATTGCCATACGGCGAGTTTATTGTCGAACGGCGAGTTTGTTGCCAAACGGCAAGTTTATTGCCAAACGCCAAATTTTCAAAAAAATCAAAATTTTTGAGCTATCAAAATTTCTGTCCTAAATATTGTATTCCGTTGTTGTATTTATTTTTATAAATTGGGGTAATAAACGAAAAAAAAAATAATTGTGAGGCTTTGAGGGTAAACTGATCTTGGGGTGTGTGCATCCTGGAGGTCGCCCTTCTGGTGACCGAAAGGATGCATGTGTCGTGTGACCTGCGGGCTGCTCTTGAGCAACCTAAAGGTCACCCTCACGCACCTATACGCGGCACACTTTTTAAGTGCGCCTTTTGCTGGCGTATTCAGTGGACTCGAATAGGAGACTTCATCTCCTAAAGCGAGTCTGGGTGGTGGTGGGCCAACTCTCAATAAATATTTTTATTTTCAAAACTTTCAGTGTACATTAGTAAAACCTATTGTTTTCTTACAATCAGCTCTCTTTGGTGTTTAAAGTGCAGTGTCTGCAAGGAAAAAAATCGACAAAAAAAATATAATTGGTGAACGTTGCACATGCGCTAAAAATGTTTAAGTGATCAGTTCCTGGACATGCTCTGTACGTCGAGGACACTTTTCTGGAGCCAGATTATACAGTAATAATTAATTTTTTCGTTACCAGCAGTGATGAGGTAGCCAGACAGTCAAATTCAAGATGGACTCCCAAAGTCTTAATGTGGAGGCCAAGGGAAAACAAAAGGGGTGTCGGTCGGCCACAGAAGAGATTGTCCGACGATATTGTTGTGATCGCCGGGAAAAAATGGATTGATGCGGCACAGTATAGATAAATGGAGACAGATGGAAGAGGCCCACATCCAGCAGTGGAGGGAAGGCTAGGAAGAAGAAGAAGAAGAGATGATGACAGGTCGTAAGGCCTGTAGGTGCCTTGATTTCCCGGTTCTCCCATACTATAACAACTTCGTATCTATTGAGTAACTAAAAAAAAGTCATTTAACTTTATCGTGTTTGGCTAAGATTAAATTCAAATAATTATCGTGTTTGTTATTTCGATATAATATTATGTGTGGGTGTTGCATAAAGCTATATTCATGTTGTTAGCAATTTTAGGCAGTAAAATAGCTATGAATTGGGTTAATCCGTGGATATTTGAGTATCTCTGGTATATAATTGCGCACTTAAGGAATATTTATCTATCAAAATTACCCCCATAACTTCAAAAGATACAATTTAGTCAAAAGGCCACCGGCTTAATTGTATTATTAATTTTAAAAGTGTGTTTACATTATATTCAAACAAATAAACATTAATGTTTTAAAAGATGGTAGATGACTGCAGCACTATATCTTGTGTTACGTACAATACATTTGAAATAAAACCAAAGTTTTAAGATTTATGCAAGTCTGATAAAAACCTATATCTGTCTCCTCTCCCATGTATTTCCGTATACCTTCCCCTATTCTCGCCACACATCATAATTGGACGTTTTACATCATCATCTAAATCCGGAGTGTTAAAACAGTAAAAATATCATCAGTCGATCAGCATAATTTAAATCGATCCTAGTGTAAAATCTTGAATATCGTGTTAAATCTAAAATAATCATATCAGTGCAAGTGCAAGTGAGTTAAAAAAATTACCCAGTGAACTGTTTAAGTAAAACAAAATCATCTTCACTTGAACTTTGACGATTATATTAAAAGACGTAATTTTTAAAACTACAAAACAACTTTTGTTCCAGAGATAGCGGTTTTCGTATACCATGAGTCCATGATTTGATTTGTGAGCTGCGAGGCACCGACTTAGAATAGTGCTTCCACTATATTCTTTTATCATCGTTTTCGGGTGTCCCGTAAGAGGCAACAATAACATCTCACAAATTTCAGCAACGAAGTTCACCACCCATTCTGTTGAATGTTGCATTTTTCGGTAGGACATTAGTGTGTGGGCATGCACGCATGTGTCGTCCTTATTTTTCTTAAGGTGATACAAATACGCATACCTATCGATGGTTACCCCACATTGTGGGATATGCCGTGTTGGTATGTATGTATATGATTTCGAAATGCTCTTACGTTATGGATATTTGAAATTTATTTATCAAATTATAAATAAATTTGGTATGGTAAAATAAAACCAAAGTTTTTAGTTCTAATAATTTAATGACACTGACTAGTATCGGTTATCCTGTGACCATTTCGAAACTAGTCAGTGTCATTACAGTAGTAGAACTGAAAAATTTGGTTTTATTTTAGCATACCAAACTTATTTATTATTTGAAATAGATTTCTACCAAGAATTGTCCGTAGAAAAATTAAATAAGGAAATAACTTTATTTATCATTTCACTGTCATTGTTATTTTTTATTTAAACAGTTCAGTGTCCCGTAAAAGCCGGGAAATTGAAAATACAGGCAAAATAACACAAAACACAGTTTAATAATAATAGGAACACAATCTCAAAAACTGTTAGATCTTGTTTCTTTCATCTGGGACAATTGAATGTATACGCCGGAACCTACCCAAAAACGAAGCTAAAATGCTTGTAATGGATTTGTTGTGTCAAGGCTGGATTACTGTAATGCTATTTATGCGGGTTTGCCCAAGTACCAGCTTGATAGATAACAAATAGTTTTCAACGCAGCTGCAAGGTCGATATATATATATATATATATATATATATATATATATATATATATATATATATATATATATATATATATATATATATATATATATATATATATATATATATATATATATATATATATATATATATATATATATATATATATATATATATATATATATATATATATATATATATATATATATATATATATATATATATATATATATATATATATATATATATATATATATATATATATATATATATATATATGTTAACTTTTAGGTTTTCACGGGTAAAAGAATTTTCTGGGTTAACCCGTGTCAGATAGTCCTGAGAAGGACTGTTTAAGACCTGACGTTTCGCCCGAATATCATCGGGCATTGTCGAAGGAACGCAACGAAAACCGAGCGAGAACGAACGCGCGTGAAACACGACCGCACACACCTAAGGCTTTCCGTCAAGTGAGAAGCGCCAGTCTATGCATGAGCGCAGAGGTAGCGAGCGGGTAGGTTCCCCTCCCCCCTCCACCCCTTCACTCCCCGCACAGGTGCGGAAAATTCTTTTTCATATATATATATATATATATATATATATATATATATATATATATATATATATATATATATATATATATATATATATATATATATATATATATATATATATATATATATATATATATATATATATATATATATATATATATATATATATATATATATATATATATATATATATATATATATATATATATATATATATATATATATATATATATATATATATATATATATATATATATATATATATATATATATATATATATATATATATATATATATATATATATATATATATATATATATATATATATATATATATATATATATATATATATATATATATATATATATATGTTATATTTGATGTTTTCACGGGTGAAATATGTTATAATATTTTTATCTCGGTATTCCCGTGTCAGTAGGTCTTGACTAAGACCATTTGTCTTCCGACGTTTCGCCTGAATATCACCAGGCATTTTCAAGGACTTAACGAAAAGCACGCGCGCGACACACGTCTACTCACACTACGTCTACTTGACGGTGAGCTTTCAGTGTGAGTAGACGTGTGTCGCGCGCGTGCTTTTCGTTAAGTCCTTGAAAATGCCTGGTGATATTCAGGCGAAACGTCGGAAGACAAATGGTCTTAGTCAAGACCTACTGACACGGGAATACCGAGATAAAAATATTATAACATATATATATATATATATATATATATATATATATATATATATATATATATATATATATATATATATATATATATATATATATATATATATATATATATATATATATATATATATATATATATATATATATATATATATATATATATATATATATATATATATATATATATATATATATATATATATATATATATATATATATATATATATATATATATATATATATAACTATGATCGCGGTTTCTGTGTGAAATGGTCTATAAAGTGGAATAAATTGCCGCTTGACATACGTGGAGCTCAGATCATTGACATCTTTGGCAGACTGCTTAAAACTGCCTCGTTTATTAGTTTATTAGAGCTAACAAATAAGCTATAACACTCTTGGAGTGATCTTTGTTTCACTAAACAGAAGTCATAAAACTCTTCAGATTATGAAGGATTTGTATGAAAGATAATATTTCTCATAGGCAGGCAGAAAAAAACTGAATGCTACATTCATTTTGAAGTCGATTTCATGAGAAATTGTTGGACTAACAACCATAACAATTTGTCTGCGTCAAAGTAAAAAATGTCTACACTCAAAGTTGTCAGCTGTGCTATTTTTTCTCATATAAATGTACACGAAATAAACGTTACAATAATAATTTTGACAATGCTTGGGGCTCCTTTGTGTCACCCAGAGTACAAAACGTTTGGGATTGATCGTGCTTTTACGGTATTCACCGATCTACCCAATAGATGTCAGGTGAATTATCCAATCCACCCACGTTGATAAATTAAATAATAAATTTACTATTTACGTTAAAAGGTTTGTTGTCTACCTACGTTGTTTGCTCATTTTATTACACGATAAATTCAAACCGATAAATTGCCGTTGTCCCCAGAAAATAATATTTCATCGGGTTTTGTTACAAATTCGGTGGTGATTCTTTCACAAAATCGTAGAAATATCCAACGAAACTTTTGTCGTCAGTCAAAACATTTTTTTTTTCAGACATTTGTACACAATGGCATTTTACATAAAGGCACGTTATATGAGAGTAAAACGCTCTACATAAATGGCACATCTTGACGAATTCTTACAATATCACCACGAAAGAGCACACACGACAGAATACAATACATAAGTGAGAGAGAGAGAGAGATCATACAATAATAGACACACAGACTGCAGACGTATTTTCCCATTTTTTTCCAGTGTAATCACATTTTAATTATCTCTGACAACAAATAATTACTGTGAAAGAGACGAACTTATATCAAGTTATAGCTGTGTGAAAAAGCTAATACAAAAACAGAAACCCTCTGCTTAGCTACAAGGAAATATGACTTGACTGCATACAGTTGCTATGGTGACTATTCGGCCCCTTCACAGAACGAAAGTTGAGAAAAATACAAATTACGAAGTGTAGCTCATGGAGACCTTTAGATAAGCAACCTCACCATTTTGCAAATCAACGAATCTACACTGAAAATATAACTTTAGTGACTGCAAAACAATTCCTTTTGTGCTACTAAATATTTTGCGTGTTCAACCAAACAGTAAAGTCATAAGCAGATAATTATTATTACTATTACTAATAACAAAGGTTTGGCTAGAAACGCAGGTAGCCAGTTCGGTGGTCACAAATATTTTTTTCAGTGTGAATCGGAGATTCACAGTCGTATACTATAGTTGACTTCAGATTTTTAACATTAATGTAGAGCATCAGCGAAGTGACCAAGGTCTCTTGAAACAGTTGACTTTACAGTAGTCTTCCAGTTGGAAGGTACCTAACGATGACAATTGTAAACGATATAAAATTGTATAGCCAATGAGACCTTGAAGAGACCCATGCACAACAATGTGGAACTCTGATCTACGTGCTATCGTGCTTGGTTTAAATTGAAATTTGTAGGTATAGAATTCAGCTTCCAAAGAATTTCTTGTATTTTGCCACAATGGTCTATTTATTTTTTCATTGTGCAGGTAAACAGTTATTAATTGTTGAAGCACGATTAAAATTTTCGAGTTTATATATTACAACAGTCGACAATGGAACGTTCTTCATTACTAATCTATTTCTGTATTCATCCTTGTATTAATTACATTGTTCACATCCCCTCTGGCTGAGCGATGTTGGCATATAATAATATGAAGATGAACCAACTAACCTATGTACCATGCACAGCCTTTTAATAAATTTGAAATGTACTTTTATGTATTATTATTTCTCAAAAGCGTCCCCCCACGGGCGCCGCCGCTTCATTGTACTTTAATTACATTAACGATTTTAATCCAAGATTAAATGAGAAATGGTGTCTTAATTCAATTTCTTCATTAAACACACTCACCTTTATAAATTGACTATAACTCAATTGATTTACTGAATTTATCTTCTGTTTCGTACGACCTAGCTTTTATCAAATAAATACATATTGAAGAACCAGGAACTAAGGCACCTACGAGCTGTCATCGGCTGGTTTACGTGATCACTTAATGCGACTGCGCAACTTTCACCAATAATGCCTTCTTATTGTGTTCCCTTATCAATGCAAATTTTGAAAGTTCTATATATCAAAGATTCAAACAAAGATTATTGGGTATTACATGTCTAAGATTTAAAAGGGAAATAACTTAATGGGTCATTGTATCAAATCCACCACAATAACTTTTTTTTCATTTCTTAAAATTGCTGTTTGTTTACTGTATGTGTGTGTGTTATAAATATGGTACCTACAGTTTATAACGTGTGTATGGAGAGTGCCTGTGCGTGAGTGTTAGGAAGTGGATGATCAATTTTGCTGATTTCACTTTAAAATAATGTTGTTTCACTTACAAAACCAAAGACTGCACCAAATATAACGCAGGGATTGTCCCTAGCATATTGGAGAGCAAAAGCTCTAATTGACAGCAAAGCGCAAGAAAGTGTCAATGGTCTAGATGTGTATGAGCACCTTTACATTGTCTCTGTTTTAAATATTTACCTTTATAATTGTTGTCAAACCTCTTTATGTAGAATATCATGTCTATTATAAATAAATACCTAAATAAAATCTCAATAATGAGATTCAACAATTCGTTTGATAATAAAACTTTTTTAAGAAACCTTTTTTGTAACGTAAAAAAAATGTCAAAAGTATCATTGACTTCCGACAGGGAAAAATCCAATGTTTGCGTATATGATACTTTGAAAATATTCGAAATAAATACATTTTGTGAAACAGCATTTCTTAATGAATTAGGTATATCGGTAATACATCATTCACTGTATCAAATTTAACATTTAAAGACGCTGTATTAACCACGTTTCATAAAACCTACTAAAACATTTTTGCTGAAAGGCACCGACGTTGAATAGTGCTTCCACTCTTTTCAATCATCATCGTTTTCGGGTGTCCCGTAAGAGCCGGGTAATCGAAAATAGGTAAGAAAATAGGTAAGTACAACAGGTAAAATAACATCTCACAACGTTCAGCAATGACGTTCACTATCAGTTCTGAATGTAATGCCTTTTTAGGTGAGACTAGACTAGTGTGTGGGTATACAAGTATGTGTCATGCTTCATTGAATACGGTAATGCATAAACATACACCTAAATTGTGGGATAGTAGCATAATATTGTGTAGATCAAGTGGCAGTTGAAGAAAAAAACTATTCCAATGACAGACAGTTTTGGACATGTCAGATGATGTGTGGATGTAGCAATATATTTTTATTTATTTATTAATTAATTTATTTATTTATTTACTTATTTGTTTAGTTAATTCAATTTATTAATTTATTTTTTCATTCATTTGTTTATTTATTATTTACTTATTTAGTTTTTTTCATTAATAAATTAAATTATTTATTGATTTATTTTATTGTAAATTAATTTATATATTTATTTATTTACAAATTAATTGATTATTTATTTATTTATTTATTTATCTACTTATTTAATTAATTCATTCATTCATAAATTAATTAATTAATTTATTTATTATTTAATTAATTAATTTATTTATTTATTTATTTATTTATTCATTCATTCATTTATTTATTTATTACTTTATTTATTTATTTGTTTGTTTATTTACTTTTTAATTAATTTATTTATTTACATATTTATTTATTTATTTAGTTATTTATTTATTTATTTATTTATTTATTATTTATATATTTAAATGTTTTCATTAACAATATCTTGAGTTTCTTGGACATAGTAGAAGATGCATGAAAGCAGAATATATTAGTACCTACTTAAAATACTCCAATGATAAAACTGTACATTATAATATAATGGTATCTACCTACCAGTTTTCAGACCGAATCTTTTGAGTTGCTTGAAAATGGCAGAAAATGCATGAAAGCAGAAAATAGTACCTACTTTAAACAACCTTAAGATGCAACTGTACATTAAATAATGATAATAGCTACCATTTTTCAGACCGAATCTTTTGATTTGCTTGGAAATGGCAGATTATGAATGAAAGGATGACATAATATATTAGTACCTGCATACTAAAAATAGTCTAAGATAAAAACTGTACAAACGTGTTATTATCCAATGATTGCTACCAGTCTCCACATTGATACTCCGCAAACAGCACCCAAATTAGTACCTACATATATAATAAGTGTGTGTAGTAGCCGGATATTAAATATGTATGTATAAGGGCCGGGGTGCTGAGGTTCTTCCGATAAAAAATGTTTCTGTGGGTCTTCTGGAAATAGACCCAGAGCGATATGGAGATGCTGTGTAGATGTAGATGAAGGTATATGTACATATATTACCACAAGGTTCGTGTGGTTCGAATGTCAGTATGCAAATAGAGGAACTGAACGTTACACAAAAGGAACGCAAAGGCCCACTGTGTTTTATATATAGGCGACAAATTAAACCTGTATATCTAGTACAAAACCAAATGTAACATTTTCACTAGAAATGTTATATTTTTTATTTATTTATTTATTATTTCCATCAACGGCTAAATAGCCTTTTACAAGTACATACAAAATAAAATAGTATAAACACGTTTAATACATACAATAATATTATAAAATAAAACAAAAAGAGATGTATTAATGTACGATATATCTACCAGAATATTTTTTGCATATTATATATAAACATTTTATAAAGAAACAAATATCAAAAACAAAAAGAAACAAAAATAAATAGCATATATAAATTATATACCTTGGTATAAAGTAAATTCAAAAGTGAAAAAGAATGAAACATAAAAACAGTTGAAAAATAAGCCATGAAACAAAATATAAAAAAGAGATGCCTAAAAATATGTATATATCCATACAATATGCAATACATAAAATGTATAGATGCAGAAACAAAATTAAATAAACAATTAAAAAAAAGAAGATATATAAATAACCAGTAAACAACAAAGTAACGTAAAAATAGATTACAAGAGAGATAGAAAAAGAGTACCCATACAAGTTAAAAGAGAGTCCCATACAATATACCATAAATTCAAAATAAAAGAGTAATTGATAAAACAATAATAACATCTTATAGGGAAATAAAATTGACATTTTGCATCAAGAAATATTGATGCAATAAGTTTCTATATTTTGTCAATGACAATTAATAAATATCGCCTAGACTAGAGTATGTCGACTAGACTTTGTCGTATGTTTTATAGAATTAAAAATAACTCTTTTGTCATTTTTTAATATGTCCTACATAATTAGTAATTAAAAAATAAGGAATATTACTATAAATGAAACTTGAATATCTAGCTATACAAATAGTAACATTTTCAGTATAAATGTTTCATTTTGTTGTTTTTGTATTAAAACGGTTTTTTATCAAATTAAAAAAATGTACATTATTCTTTGTCAAAAGGAATAATTGAATTCTTGAAGTGTGTCTTGAAGTGATCTTAATTATTGAATATTTTAAGATATTATATTTTCTGTAAAAAAAACTTGTATCTATGTCAGGAGAGGATAGTGTGGAGTTCTTTTTTTTTATCTACGACATTTGGATATATTTACAAAATTTGAAAAGAATCGAATGAGTATGTACCTACATTAGTCCATAATCGATAAAGTAAAATAAACACGCCGTACATAGTACACACAATAATAAGTCATTACGATGAACTTCACAATACAATATAAGCATGATACTAGTTGATTATCTGCAATAAAAAAATTATCTTAAAAATTTCGGATTCATCAATCCACTTGGAATAATGAGGAGTAAAAGAATATATTTTAAAATTAATGATTTTGCCTAGGGCGTATTTTAAAATATTTACACAATTAAAAAACATAACAAATCGTATAATTTTAAATATATTATTCGGCAGCGAGAAAGCTGAGCTAAGATTATGTTTAACATGAAATATCCTTAATATTTTCTTTTATTAATCTAGAATTTACCAAGAAAAAAACATTAACGGACAAAGGAATATTTTTAAAATTATTAAGACAACATATTTTACTCTGTGCTTCTTTCCCTCTTTGTTACCAAGAAAATCAATTAACTAAAAATCTTCACTGTGAATTCTGGCATTTTTTTAAAGATTATATTTAATGAAGAGATCTGTTCTCAAATAAACTCGTGTTCTATAATAATTAAGCAGTTCTGATAAAGACCCGACGATTCAGATGAACAGCACATTCCATCTATGAGAAGAGTGTTCATAAAATATTCCTAGAAAGTACATACTTAAAAATAAAATTCCAAAAATCGATTAAAAAGAATTACATTATCTTGAACGAACAAATCGGCAGTTTAAGCCAAGACGCGTGTATAAGGGACATTTTGTATGGTGTAGATAGTGGACTTTTTGCATGCCAAAAATACCAACTTATAGGCTTTGTAGCATATATGTTCTATATATTCACCATATACCTAAAACACCATATAAGCTATAATTATAAAAATTGGTATTAATATAGACAAATACAAAACCTCAAATTCGTTTTTTCAAAAAAAATTCAGAGTTTCTCAAACAATTTTTATTAAGAATAACATTCTTCTTATGGTTCATTTATGTGTTTAACTGCTTATATTTCCTGAGTTTTTAAAAAAAATCGAAAAAAGCCAAAACACCCCAACTAGATAATTTTATTTTCTATAAAAAATATGACCATTGTAGTAGTAGGTACATCTCAAACTTTTTTATACAATTTTTATAAAAATTGAATTAAGTGACGACATCGTTTCATACAATTTGTAAGGCAGTATACATTACGCAATATCTATGGGGATTCAATAGTTTGATACTTTATCTCCAAACATACATACATACATACCATCATCCTGTTTTCATATTCTGTGTAAGAAAAAAAGACTGACCTCCATACTATCCTATCCTGACATACATAACTACATGTTGTACCTACATAGAAAACAAAATACCTTTAAGTTTAAGTTTTGTACGTATTCTTCAATTATAAATACTATCGCCATCGACAGTTGGATCTCATGTGTTACATGCAACTAGTTATTCTTTTTATTAATTTTAAAATTTTCCCCAACCTGTTTGTTTTGCCTATTATGTGTCAACAGTAATAATACCTATATTTGAATTATTCCAGACTTGCATGATTAAAAAAATATCTTATACCTACCAAGAATACATCAACAGAAATTATAAAATAAATAGTTTTCCGATCAAATACAAGAATGTTATATTTAAAATATTATAATTGGTTTGTTTTCAACTTTTATTTATAGAAATAACATAAAATCGTCCCAGACATTTTTATAGTTGCAAAATTGTCTTGATCTACCAAAAAAGTATACATATTTATTTAAATATATTAGTAGAAAAATACTTTTTTTCATCAAATATTCGACAGAATTAAAAAAATTCTAGGTACTGAAAATGATATCCAACTGTTGATTTTTATTTATCAATATTATTGTTGGTTAAATCTAGATATTCTGTGTTTTTTCATGGTTTTACTGTTTATTTTTGCTTCCAGTGTATTTTTAATTCTTTGAATTTATTTATCTTAATAAATCGACCTATACAGTAAATTAATTAATCCCGTGCGAGATAATTGTATGGAGTAGTGCATTTTTTTGTGAAAAATGTCCACACTTTCAGCCATCATCATCATCAGTTGCTCCACTACCCAGGATGGGCCTTGTCCTCCTCAAGGAGTCGTCTCCATTTCACTCTATCCACACTTTTAATGGGAGAATAATATTATATTGTACTTTTTTATCTTTATTTTAAAATGTACTTTTTTATTTTTGTGAATGATGACAATTCCTGAATGCACTTTTGAAGAATGTATTTCTAGTGTATCAAATTATTTCAAAAATCTCGATTTTCCAGACCGTGAGAGCATTTTGAAATTTTCGATAGATGAAATCATAGACAGTAAATTAACGGATATCTATGGAAAACTAATCAGCTCGAAGTTTATGGACTTTACATATATGAGATCAATATGTAGTCAATTGGACTTATGGTTTGGGCTGTAGAGAGGACACATAAAAACCATGTACCTAAATGATGAAATCACAAAGAAGAATATAATGATTGTCTATGGAAAACTAATCAGCTCTATGTCTATGCACTTAAAATCTGTTTTGTACATAAATATGAAGTCGATCAGACTTGTAGTTTGAGCTGTAGAGCGGACAAAAAGGATAAGGCGTATACCATACATACAAACACGACGAAAATCAAAGTGTGCACTCTTTACATGATACCCATTGAAAAATTGATTTAAAATAACTGTATTTAAAGTATTAAAAAAGAAGAAATTAAATCTCCATTTGTTGGTAGTTAGTTTTCAAATCAATCTAAAGTTGTAATTTTTTGCTATTCAGTATTCTTCACTCTGTATTCTCCCATTATAGTTGATGTTAACGTGAATACTTTCTTTAATTTTCTTTTCGTGTCCTGATTTCTTACTAAGAATTCCATGGTAAGAATGTCTCTTAAATAGTGAAATCCTTACACTCCTCAACGCTTAGGTACATGAACATAAATATGGTTAAAAGCCGGAAGATTAGTGTTAAGTTAAAAATGCTTATTCCAGTTCTAACATCGTTTTTGTGATTTACTGAAGCGTTTCGTAATTCCCTCAGAGATGGCGGTAAGTACGTTGTTTCGTGCACAGTCCTAACCCAAAAGTTTGAAAGTAGAGAAAACCAAAAAGTTTCCATTTAGAAATTGTTATTGATAAATTGTTTGAAATTCACGCCGTCGAATTCCATTATAAGTTTAAATCTCGCGCCCGAAAATAATTCTGGTTTTAAACTTTATGTTCGATATTTAATTAATAAAGAAACGTGTCCGACTGTCTGACAGCTTGTGCATAATGCATGTCTGTTGGTCTGTACCCGCTGTCATAATATAGGGCATGTATTACAGTCTCAGTTTAAGAGCTAAACTCAAGTTTTACAAAAATATAGTGTATTACAGTGTCCGTTTAGGCCTAATCTTCCCTCAAATACGTAACTAAAACGACAAATATTTAACTCAACGTTTCTGGCGGATTAAGTACTTAACGATGAGTCAACTGTCATTTCTCGACTCGTTGTTAGGCAACGAGTGTAGTTTCAGTGCTCTATCACTAGAGGCGTTAGTTGTATCGACGGTGGCGCCACACAACAAAACAATCTGACAGCCATATTGAAAATAACATAGGCAATTAAAAGCAATTTACCATGTTGGATATAAAACAATAGTATTTCAAGTCGTAGCGTCCTGTTTTGTAGTTCGTATTATTTGAGGTTATTTAAAACTTGACAGATAATAACCACAGAAAAAGTAAAATATGTCTATAATTGATGATTTAGTAACTGACATGTCATATTGCACTGTAATACGCAAATGGATAATCTCCCCTTAACATTAATCTTGAGTTTGACAAACTCAATAAGTTGAGGGCACACTGTAATACCGGCCCTGTGTTATCTCCAAAATATCTTATTATTTTTCGGTCTCGCACACACGTCATAACGAACCAAGTGAAGAAACCCAAATTTGTGTTCTGCGCACACATGTGAATTTTCAAAACGTTTCGCGATAAATATACCTAAGGACAAGACAACTTGTATGAGCATTTCTGGGAGTGGTAATTATTTAGTTTTTCACAAAAAAGGATTCTTTTTTAAGTAAAACAATACATAATATTTAGTTTTCCTAAGCAAATGCCAACAAAGGTCTATTTTTATACTAATTAACTAAATCATTTTTTATGTATAATGCGTCAGTTTTTTTTATATTGATATTCGAAATAGTCTATTCCTTGAATTATCAATATATTTTAAGTATGATATTTAAAAGCTATGAACGACCTTTTATTTTGAAATTATTGCGAACAATACTGAAATTATTATAAAGAATGTGAAAGGATTTATTTATTTTATTGATTAGTAAAGAGTTGTACAGTTATACATAATTAATAGATGTATTAGTGGACCAGTCAAAACTACATTACTCAATCGGCTTGATGATATGAAATCATACATAAAAGGACTGTATTTTTCGCAGGGGTGATTTGTTGCAACCAATGCAAGGCAAAAGGGAAAGATATAGATGGAACACTAACTTACTTGATTATTCCTATGTCTTCTCCCTTGTATGGGTGGTCACAACAAGGACATGGCGTATGTTTGTAGTGATATTATCTTTCATACAATTCGCTTATACAATAATACGCAAATCCTTCCCAAATTGACGATTTTCGTGATTTCTCAGGATTCCCGTCATCAAATCTCTTGGATTAGTTAAGGTAGAACCACTCCAAAAGTAATTTCTTTCTAATTAAAAAGAAATCGTCGAAATCGGACGACGTGGTGAAGACTTAGCAAATCGAATATAATGTGATAATCTATGAAGCACTCCTTCCTTCATATTAACACAGAAATCATTAAAATCTGACATGGTTGTAAATAGTTCTTATCGCTGAAGTGTGAATTGAAGAGATTGATGAATTTCTCAAATCTCACTCTCATATCTTGACAAATGTTGAAATGGGACCAATCGGAAGAAATTAAAAAGTAAGTCGATGAACATACAAAAAAAAAACAAGTTGAATCGATAACCTCCGTTTTTTTAAATCTTATAAAAAGATAGTACAGGGAATGCATATAAGACAGCGCGCGGACAACGCTGTGCTGGTTTGCTAGTTGTATCAAAAAGCTGAAACAGAGTCAGCTTTGGGACTAAGTTTTGACTATGTATGTACTTAGCTATGTACTACTGTATGTTGTATACACAGATAGAAAAGTGTAATCGGATTAGTGTACCTATCCCTTTTTCTGGCTATATCCCATATTACAGTTTCAACACTGAGAGGGATGTGTCATACTTGTTTTTAAACAATATATTTTCGGTCTATTTAAATAGATTTTTGTATGTCTTTGCGAGACTTTGCCACCAAGATTTGCTAGTAATCAAAATACGTATTTGAATTAAATTCTCAACATCGTGAGGAATGAATCAAATTTGTTTTTAAATAATATATCTTCGGTCTATTTAAATAGAGCCACCAAGATATAGTAATCAATATACGTATTAAAATTACAGTTTCAACATTGTCAGGGGTGAGTCATATTTATTTTTAAATAATATATTTTCGGTCTATTTAAATAGATTTTTGTGAGACCTTGTCACCAAGATTTGGTAGTAATCAATATATGTACGTATTTAAATAACAGTTTCAACATTGTGAGGGGTGAGTCATACTTTATTTTCAAATACCTAATACATTTTCAGTATAGTTAAATAGTTATTGTCTGCCTTTGTGAGACTTCGCCACCAATATTTGTGAATTGATTAGATGAAAATGACTATTTTTTCCGTTATGTGTATAATATTATTTCACTATTAAAAAAGTCACTGCTGGTTATCGAACCCAGGACGCTCGCACCGGGCCAAACATCTTTCCAACTGTCGCAAGGCGATCTGCACCTGTTAATAATGTGTTTGAAAGTTCGCCGATAGACATCATAAAAGCAACCATTTCTATGGATTTATTCATACATTTATTGTTGTTTAATTTATTTTTATTTGTTCTAGACATTTCTAAGAAATGTGTATAATGTTATACATTACCTATAATTTATGTAAATAGTAAAAACATTCACCAAGAAATGAAAGTTCATTGACAATATGAAAAAAAAGTTTTTGGACTTACCTACACTTATTTAATTTTACAGGCCAAAATTAGATTCTAATTGAAAAAAAAATTGGATTGTTAAGTAAACTAATGTTTTATATCAATTGCGATTAAAATAATTACGTTTGTTTCGAATAAACGACAGCTAAAAGATTGGCGCAATCCATAAAATAATGCGAACGAAGCAAATATGGCTCACGAAGCAAAAGGGAACTTTTCGTTCAGCATAAGTAGCAGACACTACTGTCCCGGATTTTTTGACGTAATGCAATTCAGGTCTAATAAATAAATAAATAGTGAACACTTCCTTGCACCCTGCGCAAGTGGCGAGTTTATTGCCGTATGGCAATTTATTCCAGCTAACCAGTGTTTCCAGCCCAGAGACGCAATATTTGCGTGAGAAATTAATTGAAATAAATTTCTCCTCTGCTGGGCATCGAACACAGGATGCCCACACAGAAACCGAACAGCTTACCAACTGTGCTACAGCGGTCAGCACAGTTAATCACAGTGGGAACGAAGTTATGCGTTAGGTTGTCGAGATCGCTACATTTCATGTAACTCCCGATAAGTCAAAATTGACGACTCGGCGATTAAAGCAAAAAACTTTTAAAAATTCCTATTATATAACATTTAAATATACTTTCTTTTGATAATAATAAAAAAAACATTTTAGCTCATACGGCTTTATGTTTTTTATTGTTTCAATTGTTATATTATAAGAATGTAATATTACAAGTTTTTTGCTCTGCTGTAAAATGACATCGGCGCATTTAAAACCAATGCGACACAACGCCGACTGACATGAATATAGCCGCGCACAAACATGTGCAAATCCAGAACGACAATCTTACGAGGTCTATTTTATTTATATGCAGATAACAATGACCAAGATCAAATAACTTTGGTATTTTGTGTCCCATCCCTACGGTCAATCTTTATGACGTCAGAATTCTTTCGCTTATACGTGATATTCGGAAATCTCACTTTTTCTGTGTACAAAACTATACACTTTTTAAGTATATTGTATTATATGTATATCAAATATCTATAGGTAGACATAGGCTCCGTACGATCGTTATACAATATACATTTATACATACTCCAAAGTACGAATTATGTGGACTGTAAATGTGTTGAAAGATTCTAACTCTCCAAATTACATTCGAGATATCTAACAGATACACTTCGTCGTTTTGCAAATATCAATAACAAGGACATGGCGTGTTGAAATATAATATTATGCATGTTTTTATTATGTACCAACTCAATCTTCTTATTATTATTATTAGTGATAATTGATGACGCCGCATCCGAAATCACGAATCACTGCCTGATATTTTTAAGACACGATATTCCTTCACACCCCATACTTTGTCTTTCCTATTTCTTTTTCCCAAATAAAATTTGTACGTAGAAGGGCATATTTACCACCACGGAATATGTGGCATGGAATATGTGTGACAGTCAGCAACTTTCTCTCTTTCTCCATCATATTTCAAAGACTTCATTGGAGACACTATCGACCCATGAGATGCGCAACAACCATCTGTATAACCACATCTCAAATGCTTATTTTGTTTAGATCTTGAAAGACAAAAATTCCCCTTTATACAACAATGCTGGCAACGCGTATTGCTTTGACAGCTCTCCATCCTGTGCTAAGCTTTAGATCTCAGTTACGCTGCAGTTCTTAATTTTTGTAGAAGGCGGATCTCGCTATCTTAATCCTGATCTTTATTTCAGAATCTGGGCTCCCCTCATCATTTAACCAGCACCCCAAGTATTTGAAACGGGACACCTTGTATTACACAGCCATCAATAGAGAGGGTTATATTGTTAGATTACTGTATATATGGTTTTTATTTACTGATAAATATCTCAATGGAGATGAAGTTGGAATAGTAACTTTTATACGTCCCCTCATGTCATTTTATTGAGCTCGCTTATCCACCCAATTTTTCAATTTTCAATATAGTACCTATTTATTTATTTAATTTTGCTTCTCGGGCAAGTAACAAGTAGGTACTATGTCAAATATTTATTTGAAACGCACCCAATAACAAGTTGCCACATTCTGGAGACTTACGATATTAATCGTCTCACAGATCTGACTGAAAACACAATGAAAAATTATTTATTTTATTTTATTCTATCGTATTATACGTTCTATCTACGCAAACCTCCCAAAGCTTGAGATAAGCAAACTTCAATCCTTCTTCAATGCTGCTGCTAGGCTAATCACCGGAGCCGCGAAATTCTCACACATATCCAACCATCTACGAAATCTTCACTGGCTAAAAGTGCCAGAGAGAATCAAGTACAAAGTATGTTTGTTGACTTTCAAAGCGATCCATGGCATGGATCCCACGTATCTTTCAGACTTCTGCATCCCTCTCACCGTAAACGAGCGACAACAAACAAACACTTCGGTCAGCCACCACATCCATGATTGGTAAGTTAACTGAAATAAATAGACAATACTACATCCTTCGGTGATCGTGATTTTGCTGTGGCTGGACCAGCCTCGTGGAATAAACTACCACCTGGACTGAGGCAAATCGACAACTTAGCACTATTCAGGAAACACCTGAAAACTCACTTCTTCCGCGAGTCTTACAAAAACCTGTAATAGTTATATTCAAAGCGCCCTTGAGGTGAGGTTATCACAAAAACGGCGCTATGAAAATTATCCCAATTTATTATTATTATCGTTCTATAACAATGTGATGTTAACACTATGACTGTTTTATATTTTTAAATTTGTAGATTTAATAAATTTTATGATTCATATTGTCGCTTACGTCGTTCCTGTTTCGTACCAGTTAAGTCTTACAAAATTTATAGTGGGATGATCACCATAACATCAATACAACTTAGTACCTATTACTTCAGTACAACTAGTTAAAAATTCTCAGTGGCTGTGCGGCCTTAATTATTTCAATGTTTTACTTATAACGTATCGAAAGTCGTTCATTTACTGTTTCAGAGTAGATCAATCAATCAATTACTTAGCTCACATAACAAAGTTACTTTGAAGTTAAATTAATTCAGTTAATATACCTATAACTTGGGATGTTCCTTATAATGTGGGTATATATTATGGAATTATTGATAAAGTTTTATAAGTAATTGAAATGTATTTATAAGTTTACACGTATGTACGTACGGCCTTCTTAATGAATACAAAATAGTATACAAGTTCGGCAAGTAAAAGTTAACCTTATTGAAGCTCCATATTATACTGTTACTATTTGGTTTGCCTTAAATTAATAATTAATAAATTTATCGTATTTCAGAACTTCGAAAATATATTTGGTGTCTATTAAGGGGGCGACTGCTGCCATCGTACCTATTTTTTCAAATTTATATTGCATCATTACTTCAAAAAAATCATTTTTAAAAAAATAATTTAGTTAATTTTGATATTAATAAAGAAAAATAAACATTTACTTTTTAATTATGCTCTATATATATTCTCGTAGAAAAATAATAAGCAAACCCCGATTTTTTACATTTATCTTATATTTCTAAAATACAATGAGGTATCATGGGCCCACGTTAGTAAGGGCCCGTGACGCAAGTCCCAACCACCTTCACCTGTACTTAAATACATACACTAAAATTCCCATACAAAACTTGAATTTATATTTAAATACCGTCCCTACGAAAAACTTAATATAATTATAATAGTCATCAAGATCGTCATTGGCCCTACAGCCCGTTGTGGGCCTTGGCCTGCTTCAGAGTCCATCGCCATTTCTCCCGACACTCTGCGGCTCTCTTCCAGTTGGTAAGGCCCAGCGCTCATATATAAGCTTCCACATCATGCCGACCAAAGTTTTACCAGCGTATGTCACTCGAACTATAACTCCAAATGAATGAAAACAATGTTTGAAAGAGGCGACCTAAAATAGACAGAAATGTTAGAAGATCTCAGATATGGTGGTCCAATGACATCAAATGAGTGTTTGGGGGCGGTTGGATGTGGTCTGGCCGGTATAGAGAGCTGGGAGGTCTCAGGGGGAGGCCTATGCTCAATACTGGATGAGAGAGGGCTAACATGATGATCTGCGATTTGTGACGTAATATTTTTTTAGGTGTGGTACTATTAAATTTGAGTCGATTTTTTTTGTGTTGCGCTACGAGCATTTGGTGACGCAACATTTTCGTATGAGCCATGAAATTTTATTAGAGTTATTTTTTTTGCGTTCTTACAAGCGACAAGCAGTCATTTTGTAAGTGTACACAGGGACTTGCGTCACTTTTCCCCTTTTAAGGGGTTTTGTCAGATAGAGCAATATATAAATATTTTAAATTAAAGAATAACAAAATATTTGGAAAAATTATTGTGACGTTGCATTAATGAATTAGCTTGAGTAAATATGTAAACAAAATAACTTTTATTTCTCAATGGCGCTGAATTGAAAAAAAAATGTTTTTTTAGATTTCTTTACTAAACCTGAAGCATTAATGCAACGTCACGGCATATATTTTCAGACATTTTGTTATACATTTAATTAAAAAAAAATATTCCTCTACGCAATATAGTTTATTAAAAATATAAGATAAATGTTGAAAATCGGGGTATGCCATTATTTTTCTAGAAGAATTCATACAGAACATTTAAAAAAATTTAAGGTATATTTTTCTTTATTAATACCCAAACTATCTAAATATTTTTTTTCAAAACGATAAACTTGTTACTCGTTGGTTGAAGAAGATTGATAGAGAAGGATCTGCATCAGTACTCTTGGATTTTTTGAGGTACAGGTTTTAGAGTTTTTTGAGTGGAATATGTGAAGAAAAAAAAGAAAACAAATCATATGATCGCAGAGTGGCCATATTTAGTCTAGCGAGGCAGTAAAATTTCCAAATGTGTGGAAAAAAAATATTGTAAAACATTTACAATTATACCTATTTATTTGCTATTGTATTTATTAGGTATAAATTAAATTTTATTTTATTCTATTGTAATATTTATACTGTTGGATATATTATATTATGTACATCAATAAAGGGATGAAAGTGAAAAAAAGACTAAGATAAAAGACTAAATTAAGAAAAATATTATAAAAAAATCATAAATTAATATTTAAAAAAATATATATTATTTCATGTAGCTTTGAGGCACCAGTCTAAATTAGTGGTTCCATTATTTTTTATTGCCATTGCTTTCGGGTGTTTAATAAGAGCCAAAATACAACAAGAAAAATAACATAAAATATCCACCCATTCTGAATGTTGCATTTTGTGACGAGGCTGATGTGTGGGGATATATACATAACCCGTCTCTTACGGAACATCTGAGAATAATGATTATACATATAAACAAGTGTACGCACTATTCTAAGCCACAACACAGCAATCTACCCCTGAATGTTGTCTTGAGACATGTTAATGATTTCGCAAGGATGTATCAACTCCATTTGCGTTCACTCAAAACGATCCATTTTTATCATATAACTAGTCCAATAACCCGTCAAAAATGACGGAATGCTCGGAAATCATTTCGTTTATAATGTAGTAGGAAATTCTGTTTTTTTCCTCCCTTATCGTATATGCTCCTGATATTTGAACCGTATTTATTGGACAGGGTTTTTCCATTTATTTAATTCAAAGAAACTCATTTCTTTATCTACTACCTCCTAAAATTTATAATGTGCGATCGATGCGCCATTAGCAGCATTACGCTAATTACACCGCTTATAATTTTTATTTATATTACTTCTACGGAAACTAACAGGTGCTATGTCAAATATTCATTTAACATCCATTCAATAACAAGTTGCCACATTCTGGAAACTAACAATATAGTGGTAGAATTATTCTAGTCAAGATTGAAACAAAACCTGTAGATACTGTGCTAATCCAAGTATACATGCCTACCTCACGCTATGATGATGACATTGTCGAAGAAGTATATAGTGAATTGGACAAATTGATCCTCAATGTGAAAGCTGAAGAAAATCTGATAGTTATGGGAGACTGGAATGCGGTAGTCGGAGAAGGACAAGAGACAACATGTGTTGGACCTTACGGGCTGGGAACGAGAAATGCTAGAGGAGATAGACTGACAGAATTCTGTGTGAAGCACAAATTAGTAATTGCAAATACTTGTTTTGAGCACCATCAAAGACAACGCTATACATGGAGGCCCCCAGGTGATCGACAAAGACTGCAAATAGACTATATTATGGTTAAAAACAGATTTAAAAACCAAATAAAAGACTGCAGAAGCTACTCAAGTCCAGATATAGACAGCGACCATAATATGGTAATTGCCAAAAGTCTACTGAAATTGAAAAAACTGAAAAAGAGAAACAATCAGAGATGAAATGTCAAAACATTAAAAAGGAGAGAGATAAAAGACGAATTTGTTAAAAAGACACAAGAATGCATAACAAGTAGTGAAGAAGCGAATGAAAACCAGATATGGGAAAATATTAAAAATACAATCAAAACTGCAGCAGCGGAGGCTATTGGAAAAGATAGACCTCAACCAAAGAAGGAATGGATAACAAATGAACTCCTTGAAATGATACAAGAGAGGAGACAGCTAAAGAACGACCCCGATGAAGAAGCCCAAAAAAAGTACAAAGCATTGAGAAACAAGATAAACAGAGAATCCCGAACAGCTAAAGAGGCATACTATCAGAAACGATGCTATGAAATAAACGAATGTATGAAAAGGGGAAACGTAGAATCAGCTTATGCTTCTGTAAAAGAGTTTTTTGGGACAAAAACCGGGAAAGGTAATGCTATCGAAGGAGAAGACGGTAAAATAATCTTCGAAGAATCTTTAGTCGTCGAAAGATGGAAAAGATATTTGGAAGAGCTATGCAATGGAAACAATTATGTCAACATGGAGAATCTGATAGAATGCGAATCTGATGTAGATGCGGATACTTTGGGCGACCCAATCACCAGAGAAGAATTTGACGACGCAATAAAAAGGCTTAAAGATAGGAAATCACCAGGAGTTGATGAAATACCAGCTGAATTAATTAAATCTGCAGGCGAAGGTACTATGGAAGCTATCTATAAGTTGGTCCACATGATATATAAGACAGGAAAAATCCCGGAGGACTTTAAAAAATGTGTTATTGTAACTCTACCCAAAAAACCCGGTACAACCAAATGTGAACAACATAGAACGCTTAGTCTCATATGTCATGCATCTAAAATTCTAACCAATATTATTCTAAAAAGAATCAATCCTAATATAGAGACAATCCTTAGTAAAGATCAATTTGGATTTAGAAGGAGAATGGGAACCAGAGAAGCTATATTATCTTTACGCGTAATTCTCGAAAAAAGAATAAAAAGAAATCAATACACGTATGTTGGCTTTGTGGATCTAGAGAAAGCTTTCGACAAAGTAGAATGGAAGAAACTTTTTGAAATACTAGGTGGGATTGGTGTAAAGTATAGAGACAGAAGTATCATCCAAGCTCTTTACAAAAACGAAGCCGCCATAATCAGATGTGGAAAAGAAGAAAAAGAGGCAAATATAAGACAAGGTGTGAGACAAGGCTGCTCTCTCTCTCCAATGCTTTTTAACGGCTATATTCAATGTGCGATAGATGAAATAAGAGAAGTAATGGAACATAGAAGAGGCATCAGAATCCATGGACAAAAGGTAGATATGATCAGATTTGCAGACGACATCGCTCTGATAACGGATAGTGAAGAAGAACTAAAAGAAACCTTAGAAACTATGGAGTTAGTCCTAAACGAAAAGTACAACATGAAAATAAATAAGGATAAAACTAAGGTACTAACTGTAGGCAGGGATGAACGCCAAATGAATCTACTGATGTCTGGAGCTGCTCTCAAGAATGTGAAAGAATTTGTGTATCTAGGGAGTAGAATCACATGGGATGGCCGTTCAAGTAGAGAGGTGGACAGTCGCATTCACCAGGCAAAACTCGCCTTCAACAAAAAATCCAAGATGTTCGAGTCCAACAACATGGACCTTAAACTCCGAAAGGAACTAGTGAAGACATTTGTATGGAGTATTTTGTTATATGGTTGTGAGACATGGTGCATAGGTGAAAGAGAACGCAAAAGATTGGATGCCTTCGAGATGTGGACCTATCGCCGAATGCTTGGCATATCTTGGAGGGACCATATAACAAATGATGAGGTTCTCAGCAGAATTAAGGAAACCAGGCACCTGTCAAACACCATATCGAAAAGGCGTGCAAATTGGATAGGCCATGTGTTGCGACACGAGGATCACCTACATATCATCTTAGAGGGAATGGTTGAGGGTACAACTGGCAGAGGGCGTCCCCGCCGGGAGTATTTAGAACAGGTGTGCCGCGACATGCATTGTACCTCTTACACGGAGATGAAAAGAGTCGCTGAAGACCGAGCGGAGTGGAGGAGGAGATGCATCAATTTAATGCTGCCAACCAATCTTCAAGATTGAAACAAAAGAGAGAGATCGGAAGTTCTTGATGGAATTACATTAAATTTTCTTAAAATTTCTAATAAACATTAAAAATAAAAAACGTTTATAACATAATTCCATTGTTTATTTAGACTACAACCTACAACCGGTTTTGTACTAAGCACATTTTCAAGTAGTTAACTATTTGAAAATAATTTAAAAATAAATATATCAAATTTATAGTTAACTGAACTTGAGGTCACATTGAAATATTTGATAGTTAATTAAATAAGAAGCACTATTCAGGTATACTTCAATATATAATGGGATCTAAGCGAGTATTATATATACAAATTTGTTAAATTGAAAAAGAATCTAATGGGTATTTTAGTCTGTAATCGATAAATTAGAACAAACAGTCCTACATATGTAGCACATATGTAGGACATTGGACAAAACTTACACATGTATATTGTTATGAAAATTTAAAAATACAAACTCAGCAAGATACTTGATGATAATCTGCTTTAAAAAATATCCTTTAAATTTGCAAATACTTAACTCCCCACTTTATCCCCTTGGGTTGGTGAGGAGTTAAAAAGGGTAAGAAGGAATAAACAAATGTGGCAATAGATCAACTGCAAAGTTGGCGTCTATGGATATAGGAAAGAATCACATTTTTTTGAAAACCAGCAAGCTATTCCCGAAAATATTTACAATGACACACAATTCATTTTCAATCCTATGCAATCCCGGTATTGGTGAGTTAAATAAGTATTTTATTAAAGCGGCTACCTCACAAAACAGCCCCCCTAAACAACATGTCATTTAGCTCAAGAAAAGAAACAAGAAAATATAACTCAATGTATGGAACTGACAGTTGCCAGTGTCACGTGACAACTGTCACTTCCATACATTGAGTTATCTTTTCTTGAGCTAAATGACAAGTTGTCTAGAGGGGGGGGGCAGCACAGATTGTCTTATCCGTCTATTCAAAACGTGAAAATTAATTGCACTCACAAGAGTCGATGCAGTCCATTTCTCCGTTGACTCACATAATATATAACATAATAGGGAGACTTACACAAACATACAGACATAGGAAATTATATTATGTCTCTGCAATTATGGCTCTACAAATGTATTTGACTACAATAATATTTGTATAAAAAAATATATAACATTTCGTAAAGGCATCACCACACCACAACGCGCCGCTGTACAGCGGACGTGACGAAATTCGCCAATTGGCCAAGTGTCGATAAAATTTTACGGCGTAGTCAACTTACGACCGAAATGCTTCAAAGAAATTTAAAAATGTTACGTGATTTTCATATACAAGACATACACACCCGAGATGTGTTATTTTTTGTGTGAAATATGACGTTTTATTGATAATTTTAACCCCTTTACACGTTTATAATATATTTTGAAAAATGTCTTGTACAAAACTTACACGTGATACGTGTTTACTGGTGAAAAAAAAATCATACACAACCCTATCGTTATCGTATAAAACTTTTAAAGCAAACACGGCTAAGGAAACACAGGTATATAGGTGACTTATTTGGTACGTAGTGCTACATACACTACTCTCTAGATGACATATCCTGACGAATCGCAGTAAGCTTCGTAGATAAGAGTTATCACATACATAGCTTAGCACCAAGCGATGGTGTGGCTTAAATCTCAGAGATCGAATTATTATTGATTAAAAAAGACTGAAGATGATTTCAAAAGAAAATTTCGGAGGGACCACATAAACAGCATTAACGACTCCAGAACATCTAACATTGTAACCAGTGAAATTCGTCCTGGACATCGTCTTCCTGGAAGATCGCACAAAATATGAAGGGATAGTTGAACTTTGACATTCCAAATGTAACAGCATTCTGACAAAAATTCAAGTGAATCATCAAATTTAAATGAAGGAAGAAGGACTTTAGGACTTTTGTTGATTATACATATAACGCATAGCTTTCACTATAATATTTAGGTACCAATATTATATAGAAAGTAAACATCCATGCCAATGTTACGCTAAACCCGGAAGTATTTCGTTTAAATGGATACTACAACAATATAGGCCATTTCAGTCCACTGAGTAGAATGGTGCGCTCCTATAATTCTTTATACACAAAAATTGAGAACTTCGACAAATTCTTAAACAGCCTCAGAACATTCAAGCGTTTGATACGAGCAAATCAAAAATCATTATGAGATGTCTTCCCTTAATCATTGCTTCTCTGAAGCGCGTTTTAACAATACACTACACTGTGTGTGTTATTATAGTTACCTGTTTAAATTATTTTCTAAAGGCTAATTAAATCAATTAAGATTTACTTTCTATAAATGTTTGTACTAGTAATATATATTTAATATTCAATTTAACGATATATATTCAATATACATGTTGTAAACACCTGTTATTGGAGCATTGGAACTACTATGCTGATTCTAAAGGTAGGCGCGCATGGAAGCTAATTTCATTGGCCGATTAACTATCGGTGAGCTACAACATACGAATTACATGTAAGAGCGCGCATGAAAGCTAACAGAATCGGCCGATTTAAAAATCTGTGACGAGACACAAAAAATTTTTTTGTAACCAATCCTGTTGTATGAGAAGGCGCGCATGGCGCATGCTCACCGATAATTTAATCGTCCGAGCGCAGTAGATCGAGAAGTACGTTGTCAGTGCTGCCAAACGAAATGTCAGAAAACATGGATGAAATAAATATTGATTCCGAACAATTAATTATATACCTATGTTGAAGCACGTCCTTCATTGTATGATAAAAAATTATGCGAAATATTAAAAACTGGTTGGGAACAGCTAAATCACAATAAAAAGAACTGAATTGGGTTAGTTATTACTTAATTGATTAATAGTTACATAGGTAATTTAATAAATATTCCACTAAATGAATAAAAAAATCCATATTTCTAATCATATGTATATTAAAACTTGTGAATATACATATTGTATTTTAAATATGTGAATGTTGACCGCCGTGTTATTTCCAATCATACGATTCTATGCGCGCCTTACCTAACTGTGTACCTATATATTATGTTTTATGTGTATTCCTATGTTCTGTTGGTGTTTCTTTCAATAAATAAATAAATAAATAAATATCATAATTTATTTTATTTTTATTTTATTTTTTATTAACACAAACAACATTTTAGATAGTTTGATTACATGGATTAATAATATGTTATGATACATAAATTGTCTTAATCTAATATCAATTACATGTGTCAAATACATTTTTGTTAGTGTGTGTAGTGTAAGTAGTGATTAACAATAATGTGAAGATCTGTCAGGCATCGGAGTTACTAGGAAAATTCCGCAGTCACTCATAGCGCCGAGATCATCAAAAGACTTCGTCCCACACGACGGACTAACCGTACATAGTGGGTGCTATTTTGTAGCCATTGCCCATCCTTATTTTCGGTGACCATCTCTAATCGATGCACGGCAACCATCCAAACGCATCTTAACGCCAATAAGGCCACCAATAGTCGTTCGGCCTCTTCCAGTCCTGTGATGCAGGTTATCGCGATTCAATTCTCAGTTTCTCTATTTCGTAAATTTATTCAGTAAAATCATATTAATTTGTTTGTAATGTATTATATGAAATAAACACATCTTGACACGTAAGTTTCCTCATTATTTAATAGATATAAAATTGTTATAAAATCTGTTTATTTTACTTTTGAACGTAATTTTGAGAACTCATAATCAGTAAATCGTGGATACATTAGCGCATAATACGTCAATTTAAGTAACTTAAAAAACACGCGTTTAGATAGAAAAAAGAATTTTTGGAAAGAAATAACCCTTTTTATACTACAGTATTTTATTATGTATGCAAAATATTATGTGGAATTAATCGAAAACAACAATAATGAATCAAATATGGATAAACTTTTATGAATATTGAATACCTCATTAGTAATAATAAATATGTACATTTGTAAGTAAATATGTAATACTTCAATACAACTAAAAAGAAAATCGCAGTTCAGTAAATGCCAGAAAAATCATTAGGAATGAGATAATTGTAAACATAAGCCTATTTTTTGATATATTAAAAATATCAATCTTTTATCACAAGTATCTTTCTAATTTATTATTACAAAAAATAATTAACCCAAAAAAATACCGAATATTTTTACTCCTCACTAAACCAGGGGGATATAGTGGGGAGTTATGATTTCGCAATTTTTAAGAATATTTTTTAATTGCAGATTTTCAACTAGTATCATGTTGAGATTGTATTCTGAAAGTTTCATCACAATGTATCTCTGTGTGTGCTATGTGCTATGTACAGCTTATTTTACTTTATCGATTGTAGACTAAAGTACTCATTCCATTATTTTCAAATTTTGCAAATTTGTTTATCTGATACTCACTTAGACCCTATTAGATTTTGTAGGATATCTGAATAGTGGTTCTCTCATTTTTTTTAACTATCAAATTTTTCAAAGTGACCCCAAGCTCAGGAAACTTAAAATTAGAATTTTTTTATTTTCAATTTGGTATATTGGCACATCATTTTCATAAAATGCCATCGAAGAAATATTGACTTTTCATAATAAAATATTTAAATAAAAAATAATTTAACAAACTCATTTCATGAAAATGCTAAATATTTTCCATACAAATTTTGAAAACTTTATAGAATTAATTATTGTCAGTGAGAAGTTTAGCGTTGGCCACAACCCACTCGTTTTTAATTGCATAGTACGCAAATATTGATTTTTTTCCTGTGGGAATCAAGGTTTTTTTTTTCTTTTAAATTGAGTTCCTGGTTGCCTTGAGTTTCTGGTTCTTCTGCAATATTCTATAGTGAAATGTTGAAAAGTTTGTCAATAAAACAAAAAAAATACACAAACAAAGTAGAACACTTTATTATAAAACTTCCTTCAAAAAGAGATGAACTCGTGTTTTGAAGGGAATCGCAACTATTTACATAATAGAAAAAAATGCAAAATAACAATATGTATGTAACAAAATAATCATAGATAACAAAATAACCACAATATAATATCTTTATAAGGTGTACGGGAGACGGAATGATGCGGTTTCATAAAATACGATAGTTTTGTCCGTTTGATAATCAAAACATGTCTTCAATATGAACAAAAAAATAACTACATATCATATTTTCATGTTGGCAATGATAAAACTCTCCAGAATTTTCTTTGAAACTCTAAATAATTCCAAAGTTGGTTACGTGTCCTGCGGTCCAATCTTGGTTTTTTCCTCAAAGAGAGAGACAGAGAGTCAAGCAGCTGAGACCTGAAAAGCGTCAAGGGGAAAAACTTTAAAGATAAGAAGAAACTGTGGTTTCTTTGAAAATTAAAATAGTTTGTCTTGTTACGTTGGTGACCGTTGTGAGCAACCTTTAATATCTTAAACATCTTATCATGAGAATATAATGATTTAATATAATAAATATTTGATAAGCTTATTTTTTGTCTTCGAATGGTCTTGCCCTACGATCACAACACTTACATTAATACATCACACATTCATAAACACTTAAAGGCTAGAATGTTTGAGGGGCAATATTAGTTTTAAATGAAGTTGATCTCGTTAAATCTCCTAGAATCGCCATAGGTTCAAATCGTCATTGTGGACTACTCAAAGGATATATACCTCAAAGAGAAGTTGTCCAACTGAGTTCACTTGGACTTAACTTGAAGTCTCAAAATTTCAGCGCATCATCAATAACAATACAAATAGCCTAGTAAAAGACCAGATACTAAACTATTTCATTTCATATTATTTATTTTTATTACATTTGATAATGTGGTGATGATTTCGGCGAACTCAGTAAGCAGGTACACAGTATTACAATGTTTGTGATAATGTTCAAATAAGGCAATAGAAGATTAATAAATACATGTAATTTTGACAAACAATAAGGATTTATTTTTTTTTTTTTTATAAAAAAATGAATATGTCCTTGTTAAACAAGTACATATACATCTTCCTACGTTCCCTAAAATAAGCAAATAAATGCTTGTGCTATAGGTGAACGAAATCGGTCGAGGCAGGATTCGAACTCGCGACCACTGGATTACTAGTCCAGCACGCTAACCGCTCTGCCACCGACCCATCTGATTTTAAATTTAAACTTTGTCAGAAATGAAGTAATACTAAATATATGCTTAATAAGTCATTGTACAATTGAAAAGTATTTAAATTTACACAAGGCTCAAGAGACAACAATTGATTTCGAATTGATTAATCATAAAGAAAACACATGAAATACTTTTCGATTTATTTGATTTTTTTTTTTATTAAGTAATGCAATAATACGCTTAGTATAACGCCACAAAAATTGATTGAACCTAAACTCAACAAAAACTGTCCATTATCATTTACTCACGCAGTTTTAATGATAACCTACATATTATATCTTAGATATATATCTTTCTATGAGAATGCGTATTTTTTAAATGAACGAATCAGAAAAAAAAACAATGAATAAAAATGATAACTGTGGTAGTATGGCTTACAATATGTCGTTAGGTGATTCCTCTTTTTAGCCTTTGTCCCAATCACTTGAGCTCGGATCTCATAGTCCTCATCCTCCCTTTTGTACTCTGCGTCTTCCAAACGATGCCTTGCCTCCTTGAGTCCTATGTATATTGTGGACATCCAAGTTTTCTTCTGGGCCCCACCTCTATGTATATGCAATGATCTTTTATATCAACACCAGAAAACATACAAAGGTATGTAGGTATTTTTTAACAGATTTTTAATTATCTCAATAGAATAAAAATATCTTTGACTCCCGACAGGGAAAAAAAATCCAATGTTTGCGCATATGCAATAATAAAAATATTCGATTACTTACACATTGGTACAAGTAGGTAAATAAGACAAAAATGACCTTATAAGTCTGGCGCAATTCAGGGGTGACTTCTATGCGAAAAATGCATTGTCACCTCAGATATAAGAATTGTAGCTTTCATTATTTACAAAAAACCAATTCTCTCAATAGATGGCGTTCCAATAAAATAAATAAAAATAATAAGATTGTTGTTCATAATTTCACCCATAGATGGCTGTAGTAAAAATTCCTTATTTTCAAGCGAAAAGAATTTCAGTATTACAATATATAGAACTTTCAAAATTGAATTGATAGGGATCTCATTAAAAGGCATAATTGGTGAACGTTGCGCAAGCGCATAAAGTGATCACGTAAACCAGCCGATGACAGATCGTAAGCCCTGTAGGTGCCTTGATTTCCCGGTTCTCCTACAATAAATATTCCAACTTCGTCTCTATTGAGATAATTAAAAATCTGTTAAAAAATATCTTTGACTCCCGACAGGGAAAAAAAATCCAATGTTTGCGCGTATGCAATAATAAAAATATTCGAGTATGTAGGTACATAATTCAAGCAGTGAGGCATCGGCTTATAATAGTTATTTCACTCTTTTCTATTTTACCATCGTTTTCTATTGTCATCATCGTAATAGTCGGGTAATCAAAAATTATATGTATGTTGGTATTCCGAATATTGCCTTTTTAGGTGAGACGTGACTAGTGTTAGGGTACACATGCATGTTTCGTGCTTCTATAAGGTAATGCATATAGTAGGATATTATGCTGTGATAATGGTATGTTTAATAAGTATATTAGTGTGTCTGAATAATGAATACATACTTTCAAAATTTTCTGAATATGCTATCAAGAAGTACTTTGTTCTGATTTTGCTATCTCAAAGAACATTGCATTCAAAAGATTATCCAACTGTCAATCCAAATGATTATCCAAAAGATTATTCAAGAGAACTTTGTTTACTTAACATATCGACATAGTATAAAGCCAGGATATGCGAGATTGGTATGCAGGCTCTGTATTTTTCACGGTTTTTCCAACTTTGAAGTCAAAAAACACCAACTTAGAGGCTTCGCAGCATATTATATGTTCTATGTACGGATTTACTCAGAATTTGGAGAAGAACATTTAGTGTGTCTGTGTGTCTGTCCCCCCTCCAAAGTTTTAAAAGATATAGAATAAAGCCACAACACACCAACTAGACAATTTAATTTGCTATTAAAAATATCACCATAGTAGTATAACATCTCAATTTTTTTTTAACAATTTAAAAAAAAAGAATTTAGTGACGACACAGCTTCATACCATTTGTATGGCAGTGGCCTATACATTATTCACTTTATCTAAGAAGACTTAAAACTTTGATATGTCTTAATCTTCAAAAAAACCATACAAACCATCATGCTGTTTTCATATTCTAGGTAGGAAAAACATACTGACCTATCCTGACATACACACCAACATGTTTTATATAGAAAACAAATTATCTTAAAATATTATCTTCATACGTAGCTTTGACTTTGTGGCACATTTTAAAAGATTTCTAATAAAAAACTTTTGGTACAAATTAATTTTGTTTTAACCACTTTGAGTAACTTATAGTCTAACTTGTTTTCAGAGCTGATCGCTCCCTCCTCAGGACAGACTTGTACTAAATTAATCGCGTGCGTTATTACGGAATGTTGGGGGTGGTAACACGGAATGTAGGTGGTAACACAGGGTTGAGGGGTGGGACTAAGGTTTATTGTTATGGCGAGAGAGTGAAAAAATGTTAAGCAACAATAAACCTTAGTCCCACCCTTCAACCCCGTGTTACCACCCCCTACATTCCGTGTTATCACCCCCAACATTAATCCGTAATAACGCACGCGATTAATTTAGTACAAGTCTGTCCTGAGGAGGAAGCGGTCAGCTCTGAAAACTAGTTAGACTATAAGTTACTCAAAGTGGTTAAAACAAAATTAATATGTACCAAAAGTTTTTTATTAGAAATCTTAAAATATTCGATTTTCAAGATGGGTCGATGGCAGAGCGGTTAGCGCATTGGGTTAGTAATCCAGTGGTCGCGAGTTCGAATCCTGCCTCGACCGATTTCGTTCACCTATAGCACAAGCATTTATGTTTATTTTAGGGAACGTAGGAAGATGTATATCTACTTGTTCAACAAGGACATATTCATTTTTTATGAAAAAAAAAAAAAAATATTAATTTGTGTTTATTTGTTAATATTTTGGTACGTATTCTTCAATTATTCATACTATCGTCATCGACAGTTGTATGAATAATTGAAGAATACATACATGCAACTAGTGTTATACAAATGGTACTTTAAAGTCAGAAAATTTCTGGTGATTGAATGAATTCTAAAGATTCTGATCACTTCTCTGATGCTGCACATTTTTTTTTCGTCGACAATATTTCAAAGGAGTGAATCTTTTGTTTACACTGGTTCTTTGTCCTTTTTTCATCATTGTGCCGAGATTTTTTAGTAAATAATAGTTTAAAATATTATTTATAGCCTAAATTTAGCGCTATGTATTTTTTAAAGCATTATAGGTTTTCCGATAGATAAAGCTGAGCAGGTTTAATTCATTATCATAGTATAAAATATAATGTATTCGATTTTCAAGAGACAAAAAGTACAAGTTAATCGACATTGTTTTTCTGATAAACGTTCTGCAAATGGGCCGATGGCAGTCTACGTATTCGTTCCTGGTAGGTCGCATAGGTAATGTATACGGAGTATGTCGGCCGATTTAACTACGTACGATTATTTTTTGGGCCGATAGCCTACGTATGCGTGGGCCGATTAAACTACGTGTACATGGTTTATGGGTCGATTCACGAATGTGGGGTTTGTGGGCTGATTGGCTAACATATCGTTAGCTGAGGATTGGAGTGTACTTTGTCCAACTTTTTTTAAACTGACAATGCAGATAAATTTATGTATATTTTATGCACTTTATCCGTTAAAAAAAACATTCAGTTTGTTGCTTTTTATCCTATTTTTCGTATAAGTATTTTTTTTTGTTTTAGGGACAAATGATCAGAATTCGATAATATTTTGCCGAATAATCATACTGTTGGTATATTATTTATATTGTGTTTAATAACTGAACTTTAATAAATGTTTTTAAAAAAATATATTTTTTAAACTTTGAACCCTCATATCTCATAACAAGGTTTTATGGACATACTACACTCCAATTCTCAGCAAGCGATATGTGTTCCTGATTTTAGAAGCAACGGCATCGTTTTATTTCGCCTTATTTCTGTACGATAGAATTTTTTTTTATAAATATTTAGCTGTTTTCTTGTGCCTCGACATTCTATCATAACTCACGATCTAATAATATCGATATATTTTGGATAGTTTAAGATTTAGATTGATACAACAAAGGCTTTTATCCCCAGCGTACCGCCATTAGGATTCGATATACGAAATAATGAATTTACTTAAAAATAAAGAGAATCTATAATATTTGTTCACATAGAATATCAACAGAGATTGATTTTTGAAAATAAATAAGATTGTCTTGGACCTTTTTAGATCTACCTGATGAAATTACGCATTATGTATAAAACAAGACCCACATTTCAACTACTTAGAACACTAAATATATACCAAAACCAACCAACAGAGACCTAAAAAATAATGTGTAGGCCTTAATCGTGTTACTATTTCTAGATAAATAATAGCTTTAAGGTTACTCAGTATTTTTTTAAAACTTTTTCTTCTGGTTTTCAAATAAATAGAACTAACAAGGAAATAGGACACCCCATTCAAAGTTTTCTTCACATTGAAATTTTATTGTCAAAAGAAATTCATAAAAATACTCCTGGTTTTATGCAATGTATATAGCGGAATTGTGTACTTCTTATGAAATACGCAATGGTTCATTTTTATCAATATATCAAATCAATTAAGCTGAAAACTGAAATTTTTTACGTGAATTTTCACTCGAAATACACAAATTTTGTATGTTTCGGAGCTTTTAGTGGTCGGAAAGTTAGTTAAAAATCGATTACAAAATTCCAGTACGGACAGACATGTGAAATTAATTAAAATGATGTAAAAAATTTTTTTTGTCCCGTACGAGCCGATTTATCGAAAATACATAAAACAACAGGCAAAATATGTTATTAGTTTGTTACTAGTTCCTATTAATTTTGAGCTTCAGAAGCGTGTTAATGTCAAATGCCGCCCGATTTATCTATACCTAAAATTAAAAAGTTATAGTGGACTAACTTTGTGTACTAAATAAAATAGGATAATCCTTCATTTCTTAGTGCATTTATTAATTATTGATATAGTTACACATATAATATATCGATAGGCCGTTATAATTCAAATAGCATAATATTTACCCAAATATAGAAAGACATAGCTAGGGAAAGAAGCGCATGCGCTTAAAATAATTATGCTGACCAGCAGATGACAGGTCGTAAGTTCTGTAGGTGCCTGATTTTCCGGTTCTCCTATTACTATTTGCATATAACACATAGGATACAACTGTCGATAACGATAGTATGTATGTATAATTGAAGAATACGTACATATCAAACTATTAACACTTAAACACAAATTAATAAATATTGTAAGATATTTTGTTCTCAATATAAAACATGTACGAGGAGGTCAATCTGTTTTTCCTACCCATAATAATATGAAAACAACATGAAGGTATGTTTGGAGATTAAGTATCAAAACTATTGAGTCACTGTATATATCGTGTAGTGTATACTGCCTTTCGAATTGTATGAAACGATGTCGTCACTAAATTAAATTTTTATAAAAATTGTGAAAAAAGTTTGAAAAGTACCTACAACTACAATCTCGATATTATTTATAAAACGAGTGGGTTGTGGCCAACGCTAAACTTCTCACTAACAAGTCATTCTATAAAGTATTCAAATTTTGTATGGAAAATTTACAGAATTTTCATGAAATGAGTTTATTAAATTATTTTTTATTTAAATATTTTATTATGAAAACTTGATAATTCTTCAATGCCATTTTATGAAAGTGATGTGCCTTTTTAGCAATTTGATAATAAAAATTTAAAATTTTTAGTTTCCTGAGTTTGGGATCACTTTAAAATATTTGACAGTTAAAAAAATTGAGAAGCACTATTCATATATCGTTCAAAATCTAGTGGGGTCTAAGCGAGCATTAGATATACATATTTGCAAAATTTGAATAGAATCTAATGAGTACTTTAGTCTATAATCGATAAAGTAAAAATTAACACGCCGTACATAGCACACACACAGATACATTATGATGAAACTCTCAGAATACAATCTCAGCATGATACTAGTTGATAATCTGCAATAAAAAAAAATATCCTTAAAAATTGCGAAATCATAACTCCCCACTATATCCCCTTGGGTTAGTAAGGAGTAAAAATAGTTGGTTGATCTGTCATTTCGCAACGGCGCATGAAAATTTATATTATTCAATATAATCTGGACAGTCAACTAAAGAGTTAAAATTTTTGAAAAGTAACATAATATGATCCGCGACCGCTCTCCTGTGTACGATCTAGATTATTCGGAAATGTTTCTCAATTTCATCTTATGAACTATATGCGTTATATGATTTGAAATTTAAGAATTTGAGGAATCGTTTTTGGACTCTCTCAAGTCGATTAATATATTTATTGTAGTGTGGGTTCCAGATCTGAGAACAATACTCAGAATGTGGACAAACATAGCATAGTTTTTGCTTACAGATATTGACAAAGGCGGGTTAAATGCCATGAAAGTAATTATTTCTTTCAACCAACTCGAGTAACACGAATCATTAGGAAACATTAAAAAAACATATTCACATTTCAGTACAATAATTTATATTTGAAAACCTTTTTATCTTTATTCAATCGCAGTATTTTACATATTCCTAAAAACATATGTAGATTTTAACAACACAAAGGTTGCATTATTTTTTCAAGTAACCATTGTTCAGTTGAGAAAAGCGAGAAATTAAAATTGTACTTTTTGACACATTTCACCTCTACTTTAGATGAGAATCTAGTTTTTATAGAACTTAAAAGCGAAAGAATTTTCCTCATGACATATTATGTAGATTTGAAGGTATTGACTCTTTCAGGAAATTTCTTAGAACTGTATTTTTATTCATCTATTAAGAAAAGCGCCTTTGAGGAATCTTGTGTCAGAAAGGGGCGCATTTTGAATTCTGAATTTTTGTTTGTGTCCTAATCTATACAGAATGAAATCTAATTTATGAAGTTTTGAAACCATTCTGCGTACTGCTGAATTGTCTCAGTACTTTGAAAACGTATTTTATTTTGCATTCCTTTTCGGGCTTATATAAATTTAAAATGCATTCATAACAAGTTGCCACATTCACGAGACTTTATAGATATATGTATACATAGGTATTTATCGTCTTGAAGATCCAGACTGAAAAAACAATTAAAACAGTTTCCCCACCGGGAATCGAACCCATTTTTTTAAGAATGATTTATTTCTTGTATCAAGTACATATAATACATCCTTATATATTCCCTATCAATCATATACTTGTGCTATATGTGAACATTCTCGGTGAAGAATTTGAATTCGCGATCACTGGATTACCAATCTAGCGCGATAATCAATCTGCCACAACCTATTTTAACAATGGACTATTTTATGAATAATTATTCAATCTTCGAAGCCACAAACGATCGTACAAAAAGTATATGAAATCTTTATCTTATTGACCTATCCAATAACAAGTTGCCACATTTCACAAAGTCTCAAAATATAGACAGTAGAGGTAGGGAACAATGGTTCGTATATTCACCGAGAATCGAACACGATATTTTGATTTAAGATGATTCAAATACCTCACCTACCCAAGGAAGCTGTAAGAAGCTCTTGTCAAAAGATTTAAGATAAAATATAATTGACTTGTAAATAACATAAAAAATAGTTCCTCACACCAATATGAGGAACTATTTTCCGCGTAATGTGTACTTATAACAATAGCATTGATATCCACATATGTACATTCCCTAAACCACGCCAACGCTTGCAAACTTCAGGAACAAAATCGGTCGAGTATGGATGAGAAGCCATGTTCACTATTTATTCCTCACCAAATCCACTCAGCCACTGATCCATTCAATCTTATTTTTTATCAAAATTATTCATCTTAAATCTATCATTTTATTCGAAAAAAAAAAATTATCAACTTTTCGAATTGAGGTATTATGTTATGATTTGAATCATAAAAGACCACATAAATCATTAACACATAAAGACCACATAAATCCACATAAAGTATTTAAAAAATATATAAAACGTGTTTTAAAAAGAGTATCAAACAAAAATTTAAATAAAAGGATCTATAAAACGTTTATAATTCTACAAAAAGTGTGTAAAAATCTTACCTTTTTTAAAATAAAACGATGAAAACCTCTCTCTTTCAGTTTGTCCAAATTTACTTTAACTTCACTAAACACAAACGCAGTCAATCTTCAATTTATTAACACTTATATTAAAACAGATAGATTATTTTAAATACTTGATATTTACATATATATACTTCACCAATTAACTAAATTATTTATCATCAATTAAACTGTATACTTTATAATATAAATTAATGATTATTCAAACTCTAGGGCTTTTCATCAAAGTTAACAAATCTCCGTGTGTTTGTGCACAAATATAATTTATAAATCACTCTTTAATCACATAAATTCGAAATCCAAACAAACGTTTAAGTTATTCGAAATACATTTTTATTTATCAATAATCTGTATGACGATAATTAGCGATGATCTCTTTGGACGCATCGAAGTAAACTGTCACCCTGTTTTTTTCGAAATTTTCGAATGTTAACAACAGTGCGTGCCACACTTTTTTTTTCAAAATCGTGACGATTCAACGGATCGTCACATTTGACGGATAGACGGACGTCGCGACGCTCGTCGTGCGATACCGGCGTCGATGGCCGAACTGGATGGAAAGATTTGAGGGGGCGCACCCTGGCTGCGCGCGCAGCACCACATCTCGCCGAAGCCTCTTCTCCACCCCATGGGCCACACGAGGCGAGCTTTGAAAGCTCCGACTCTCATATATCGAGTAATATATGCAAAAGCTTAGCCGGGTCATTTCCGCAAGATTTCATAACATGAAATGTAATATTATTTTTCATGCCGAATCCATTTTATGTCCCCACCTAAACGAGCAGTTTTTATTTATTACATAGTGGCTATTCTTAAGTCAATTTCTACCCTGGTTTGGAATGGAGATCTTGTGTTTTTGAAGGTTATTCTAGGAAAGCAGTAGAGCTGCTCATGACACACTCTTTATAAGATCTAATCATGTCTTAAGCACAAAGAATTATATAATTTTCGTCCAGGGTCGGGCCTCCTTGCACGTATGCACCAGGATCTTGTCGGCCTTCGTAGCTCAGTTGGTTAGGTATCTGACTACTAAGGGTCCCGGTTTCGATTCCCGGTGGAGACACAGTTTTTAACTGTGTTTTCAGTCTGGATCTGTGAGATGATAAATATCGTAAGTCTCCAGAATGTGGCAACTTTTTATTGGGTGCGTGTTAAATAATTATTTGACAAAGTACCTGTTAGTTGCCCGAGAATCTACTTAATAATAATCTTCTGCTTTGTCACAACGGGCACACACTGATCCGCCAGATCCTTCTCAATACTGGAACACCATGTTGCTGGGGGTCTGCCACTAGCTAGGATGGAATGATCTAGGTCTTGGAATGGCTAGATCTAGCAAAGATGAAATAATCTAGGTCTTGGAATGGCTAGGTCTAGCAAGGATGGAGTATTCTAGGTCTAGCAAGGATGGAGTATTCTAGGTCTTGGAATGGCTATATAGGACTAGCAAGAATGGAATAATCTCCATCTCTGCGCATCAAGTGACATGTATCAGTTTAAACTACAATAATATTAATAAATCTTATTTATTCAAATAAAATAAAACTTAGGTATGTACTCCGAGTATGAATAGCACTTTAACTAGATTCGAGGTATACTTTTACAAGATTTTTTCAAAGCTGTTTAATGATGGGTATATTATCATTCCATGGGCGCTGTTCGGTAAATGTTGCAAAACTTCCAGCCTTTTCCTCTCCCAAAAGTATTGCTATTCAGTAGTCATTATAATCGTCTACAACTCGTCGCCGTGTACGTTAACACTGACAGTTAAAGTTCAATAGTTTCGATACAGGACGAAATGTTTATCTCAAGAGCTTGCTCCAAACTCAATATGCACTATGGAAATATTGTCATTTTTTTAATCTTCAAGGGCATTTAAGCAATGTTTACAAAGCGATTTAACGATATCATAAACTTATGTACTTCTAATGTAGGTGTGTATATGCGTCTATATGTCAATGTCGATATTATGTAATTATTATGATAAATTGTTATGGCGAAATCGAGTTCTCATCATGGTGGCATGTAGTAATATTGTAATATTGTTAATCTTCCCTTTTAATCCTCTCCTAGATCCTTTTTTTATTTATTTTTTTTATTTTTAAATAAAAATGAATGTCATTGTAAAACAAGTACATATATTCCTACATCTTCCTACTTTCCCTAAAATCAGCATAAATGCTTGTGCTATAGGTGAACGAAATCGGTCAATGCAGGATTCGAAATCGCGACCACTGTATTACTAGCCCAGTGCGCTAACAGCTCTGTCATCGACCCATCTAATTTTGATTCAGATACACCATCATTCACGTGTTTTTATTAATTTTGTATTATTTAGTGTTACATATTCTGGTACTTATGTAATTGTGTATTTTCGTAATTGTGACTGTTTGTTACGATAAATATATAAATGAATAAATAAATTAATATTTCACGTTATTATATCGAACAACTAAAACTACGCGCCGTGCGCATATAATACCCAAACCTTGCTTGGAAGTGGTTTGATATTCCAATATTATAGAGTTAGAGGTTAGAGTGGATGCCTTTCGCGAAGACCTGCCGATAAGATGGAAGAAGAAGTTCGCTACCAGGTAGGTGCAATATTCTCTTCTCCCAATATCCAACAGGCGCTTTGGCTTTATTGTTAATGAAAGCGTCAATACTTTGAGCTCTATGTTTGTCAGAATGGTAATTAATTCCACTTTGAATGCCTGTTTACACTAAAACCACAATTAAAGTAATCGGCTTTATGACTTATCCAATTCCTTTTAACGATGAGAAGTGTAAAGTGATGGAAAATGTGGAGTGAGGCTTTCTTATATTTAATTCTTGTTAAATTTATTGTTATTGGAAATTACCCAAGGTTCAGCAGGCCAGCAGCTCAGTAGTTGGGCACTTTCATCTTTATGTCTCAGGTTTGATATGATGGGTTGGTTGTAAGTAAATGCAAACACCAGATCAGTGAGAGATGTAGATATAATTTTTAAGTATCAGAAAGGGGACATTAGCATTTTAAAATACATCATGATAATCTGATGACGTTAGCGAAGACTGGCGCGAAGAGGCAGTGAAACATTAGTTTATAATTATAACAATAGCTACATACCAACTCGTAGAGTGGTTATTTTGACACTGTCTCGCGCGAGTCGACGCTGACGCCTGGTACAAGCAACTAGAAAAAGAGAAAGGCAGGAAGAGTATTAAATGTATAAACACATGTATGTACCCCAAAGGAGTTTTGTCAAAAGACGAATTAATAAATTGAAGTTAAATATATCAGGGAAACAAACATTCAATGTAATAGTAAAGGTCACGTGTGAACATGAGCAATGGGGTTGACCTTTCCTGCAAATGATGTTATGTCAGTTAAATTTATGAAAATGAACACTTCAATCAAAAAGGCAAAAGTTGAGTTGCATAGATTAGTTATTCATAATTTATTACACATTAGGTTGACTATCCCTGCAAAGTCTATATGTAACAGAGAGAAAACAATGTGAAACATGTCAAAAAAAAGATAAATTCAATTTTCAAAGATTAATTATTTATCATTATTTAATGATAGGGTTGACTATCCCTGCAAAGTTTATATGTAACAGCGAGAAAACAATGTGAAATTTGTCAAGTAAAAAGGATAAATTCAATTTTCAAAGATTAATTATTTATCATTATTTAATGATAGGGTTGACTATCCCTGCAAAGTTTATATGTAACAGCGAGAAAACAATGTGAAATTTGTCAAGTAAAAAGGATAAATTCAATTTTCAAAGATTAATTATTTATCATTATTTAATGATAGGGTTGACTATCCCTGCAAAGTTTATATGTAACAGAGAGAAAACCATGTAAAACATCTTAACTTCCAAAATATTAAATTAAATTGATTACATACCAGGGACCTAGATATGAATTAGGATTACTTATAACAGATGTGACATGATGAGATTCGGATTATTCTGGCAAGATTTTTCTTGATAGAGCTGGGATAAACGCGATCGATTACATGGAGTCCTTGTCGATGGAGAAGTATCCTTAAATCCATGAAGGGACGAGCTGACACAGACCAGGTACGAGGTGATGTAATGGTTGGGCATCGGAAATCCTCAACAAGATACTGGATCGTAAAATAACAGCTTCGCCGGGGTTGAAGGAAGATCAAATGTATCGATTCGGCATGGAATCGATTGTAGGATAGGTATGAACTTGAGCGATCTCTGGATATATCCACGGTGCAAGATTAATTGATCAGATCACAGGCACGGGAAGACTTTGAGATATTCAGGCGGTTGAGGTTAAAGCATATCAGGTGAGTTCGTTATGCGACAGGATACGAAATATGAAATTTCACAAGTGTATACTTTATAGTTAATAAGTTTTCACAAAAATAAGCATAGCCCAAATCGGGGTAGGTGATTTATAACTTGCAATTTTGAACAAAGAACCAATACGAGAGGTTAGGTGGATGAATAATATGCTTCAAGACCACAGATCAGCAAATTGCAACGCTGACAAAGTTAATGCACTTTACATTGTCGATTAAATTATAAATCGGATAATATAAGATATCATCAGCCGGTTATTAACACTTGTATTGTAACAGGAACAATGTTTCGCCATTATGGATACGAAAACGGCTTGTTTTTTTTTTGTTTGGCGAAAAAATAATACTTTAACATTACACATGAATGATTTTTATCACTGATCACAGTCAATACACTTCGCGTTGTTGTTTAAATCATATATCCGATCACAGGAAGACATTATTAAACAAGTTGACTTTTTGAAAAAGAGACGCCGTACATTTTTTAACGGATATTTTGTGAGAGTTTCTAGAATGTTCTAGCACGGGCGCGGGGAAAAAATAAATATCGCCGGTCGCTGGAGAGAGGTAGGTACTGCCATCTCTTAGCGGCCGAGAGAAATAATATGACAGAATGAATTGAACGGTATTGGCGGTAATATATTAACGGTAATATATTAATATTATTAACGGTATTGTATTATTATTATTCGAGTGTTTTTAAACGTAAGAAATTGTAGGAATTAAATTAAGTAGCGTATTCATTATTCAAATTGATAACGCTACAGAAGGTAGGTACTCTGTGATCCAGAAAATCTAAATGTTCGATAATCTTGGTTTTATTTCATGATTTTGACACATTATTAATTTATTCTTGTTGCTGTGATCAGAATGTCGTGATTTTGATGGCTAGTTCGAAGCCCACACGAGCTGGTTCAACCGATTTTGTTCTCCTACATCACAAGCGTTTATATTTAAGGAATGTATAATATGTAGGTACTTTTTAAAAATTACATATTCTTCTTTAAAGAATGAAATAAAAAATTATCTCCGATTGTTTTATAAATAAACAAGAGATACCCAGTAATGTAACAAATATAATTGAAATAAAATATTGTTATACATATGTAGTTGCATATACGCAATTAAATACAATTTTAAAATACTCTATTTACATACACATTGGTATAAGCAGGTAAACAACTCAAAAATGAACTTTTATTACTGGCGCAGTTCAGGGGTGACATCTGTGCGAAAGCATTGTCACCTCATATACATATAAGAACTGTTGCTTTCATTGGGTACATTTATTTATTTAAATCTTCTTGTACATAAAATGAGTACACTGGCGGGCTTAATAATGCCTAATGGTTATTTCTTCCAACCAACCAGAGTAAATGTTACATGTACAAAACAATGTGTACAATGGCAATAAGTTAATCACATTACAAAATAAATAAAGATAGCAGAAGAAAAGTAAAAAAAAAACAAAGAAGATAGGATATAAGAACAATTCATAGCAATGATAGAAAGACTAAAGGATAAGGAAAGGAAGAGAAGAGGAAGATGTAATCAGGTGTTGTCAGATAAATATTTATGCGCCTTTTCTTGAAGATGTTCAGTGAGATAGACGATATAAAATATAAAGCAATTTCTCAATAGATGGCGTAACAAAAAGGTTTCTTTGTTTCTTAATAGATCGCGATGTTGTTTTTTCAGCTTATTTTCAAACGAACAGATTTTCATAAACAAAATATAAAGAACTTTCAAAAATTGGATTGATAAGGTAGGTACTTAATAAGAAAGCGTAACTGTTGAACTTTAAAAGTGATCACTGATTATGTAAACCAGCCGATGACAAGATATAAGTCCTGTAGGTGTCCTGAGTTGCTAGTTCTCCTAAACTATTTCGTCTAGGTCTCTGTTGATATGTGAAAAAATTTCATAAAATTAATAAAAAGGATTATATTGTTTTTACACAAATGAAAAAAATCTCTTTTAATCCACCATTGCAAATGCATTTTTTTCTCCCTAAGAAGTTACCATACATACCTAATTTTCCATAACATACGTTGCGTACTTACATCAAATTATGCTGACACTAATAAAAAAGACATCCTTTATAGGTTTTAATGCAAGTTTAGTACAACATGTAATTGAATACATTATTTGCTTAAAACAATGTGTGTATGTTTTTGTAGAAATGGCATAAAAATATGAATCTTTTTTAAACTCATTGCATGTCATACATGATATCCAACTGTTGATAACAATATTATGTATAGTCGAAGAATACGTACCAAACTATAAATAAACCCTTAAATCCAAATATTGAATACTCAAAAGGGTTTTTTTATCTACATAATACTAAACATATGCATATGTCGGGATAGAATAGTGTGGAGGTCAGTCCTTTTTTCCTACTCAGACTATGTAAACAGCTTGATGGTATGTATGAAGTTAAGTATTGAGCTATTGAGAGTCCCCGTAGATACTATGTATTCTGCCATACATATTGTAAGAAACAATGTCGTCACCATTATATTCAATTATATCAAAAAATTGTTCTGAAAATTTTGAGATGTACTATTGTAGGTACACGCTTTATAGGAAAATCAAATGATCTAGTTGTGTGTTTCGGCGTTTATCAAATTAAACATTCTACTTTCGATTCTGAGCGTAGCCTCTAAGTTTGTTTTTTCTAAGTTTAAATTTGGGAAAACCATGAAAAATATAAACCTTGCCGTACAAAATCTCGCGTATCATGCCTAGATATTTTGTCGATCTGTTAAGAGAAATAAATTCTCTGAAACAAATCGACAGTTGCAGTTTCGAAGTCATTTATTTTATTTTATTTATTTATTTAACGACTTGTTTTTAATAATATTACAATGAAATTTACAAAATACATAATGATTAACTGGTAAAATTGTTGCTTTACCTCATCAAAAAGATTTAAACCTTGTGCTTGATGAGGGAATCATTTGAGATAAGATAATAGGTTAATACATAGATATACAACGGCGATACATAGATATACAATAATTAATACATAGATATACCTACAACGGCGAAAAAAAATTAAAAAAAAACATATATAGATACATAAAAAAACAATAGAAAACGGAAATTCTTAGTAATAATATTTTTAAGTAAAAAAAAATTGTCAAAAAAAGTATACAATTTGTCATTATTATGTCTTGTTTTTTTAAGTACCGACATAAAATCGTCCATTAAGTCAAATGGAAATCCGGATGTAATCAAAATTCAAGAAAATGTCAAAATATTACAGTTTATTTTAGTTTTCAGAAGAATTGAATTTACATTTCAAGCGGTGAATACAAATTGGTCTCAATGTAAATGTGTATTTTTCGTCTTCAATAATAATTGTTGAAACGAAAAAATATAAATGAGACCTCGTATGGGATATAAATTTTATGATTTAAATCGCGTGCTGGTGGAATTTTTATTGGCCTCGTTTATTACTAAAATTTATTTGTAAATTTCGTTTCATGTATTCATACTTTGATATATTTGATAAAGTACTGGAATGAGTTGCCGCAGAACATACGTGCGATGAACTCTTTGCAGAGTTTTAAGAAACACTGCAAGATATGGTTATTGAACCAACAAGGGTTCCAGCAGTGAAAAAAGAGAAGGAAGAAATACATTTTATTTTTATTTTATTTTTAATTACTATTAAATCTTTATAGGTCATGACATGTGGTCTGTCCTCAATGTTTTGTGTTGTCCCAAGGCTTTGCTGAAAACCAGCAGCACTCCAGGGATACCTGGTAGTGCGCAGCTGAGCAATAGCCTTTTTGTTGTCAATTTTAGTTCAAAATTTTGTATATATTTTTTTTTTGTTTGATGTAACAATAATGACAACAAATAAACGGTTTATTATTATACGTAGATTGATCTCGGTTATGATCCGGTAATTTCCTTCACAACGGAGCGTACTCAAGTTGTGAGGCTATGTGTTTGTGTGTCTGTGTGGTTGTGTGTAGTTTTTTAAAGTGGTACCTGTAGAAATTTTCTGACTATTGTGCATGTGTTGATAATTGTAGTTTTTTGTATGTTGGTGATTACGTATGGGGGTAACTTTAGTATGTCTATATTTTTTTGGAGAGTTTTTGGTATGATGCCTGTAGACGATAATATTATTGGGACTATTGTTACTTTTTCTTGTTTCCACTGTGATTTTATCTGTTCTGCTAAAGGTATGTATTTATCTATTTTTTCTAAATGTTTCTTTTGTAGATTTGCTGTATTTGGTATCGATATTTCTATTAGATATGTGTGTTTATGTATTTTGTCGATTAATGTAATGTCTGGTCGGTTATGTAGGTTTGTTCTGTCTGTGATTATGTCTCTATTCCAGTATAGTTTGTAGTTATCATTTTCTGTTACAGCTGGGGGTGTGTATTGATACCACTTGGGGTGTGTTTCGATAAGTTTATGTTTGTGGGCTAGTTCCAAATATATGTGTTTGCAGATGTTATCGTGTCTTATTGTATATTCCGTCGGTGCAAGAGTTGAGCAGCCACCTGTTATGTGTTCTATTGTTTCTTTTTGTAATTTGCACTTTCTGCATGTGTCGTTTGTTATTGTATTGTCTTTTATAATATGTTTCGTGTAGTTTTTTGTTTTTATTATTTTGTCCTGAATAGCTATGATAAATCCTTCTGTTTCTGCGTATAGGTCTGAGTGTTTGAGCCAATTATTACTAAGGGCTTTATCAATATGTTGTTGTTGTAGATGACTTGGGTGTATTCCATGTAATGTTTTATTTTTCCATGTTTCAATTTTTGCGTCATGTGTTGTTATTTCTAGATTGCGTTCGTTGTCGTTAAGTGTAAGTGGTGAGTATTTGTGATCTATGTTTATGATTTCGTTATGTATTGGGCTATTTCGTTTTGTGTAGAAGTATTGCCTTAAGTTATTTATTTGTGTATGGTGTAGATTTTTTATGTCTATGAGTCCTCTTCCTCCTTCCTCTCTTGGCAGTGTGAATCTTTCTATTGCTGAATGTTCGTGGTGAATTCTATGTTTTGATGATGTTGTTCTGAGTTTAATGTTGAGATCGTCGAGTTCCGTATTGGTCCATTTAATTATTCCAAATGTATATGTTAGTACTGGTATTGCGTATGTGTTTATTGCTTTAGTCATATTTTTTCCATTTAGTTGTGTTTTGAGGAGGATATTTAGTCTTTTAAGGTATTCGTTTTTGGTGGTTTCTTTTATCTTTTTATCTTTTATGCTTGGGTTCTGGAGAATTCCCAAGTATTTATAAAATTCATCTTCGTCCATTGCGCGTATTATTTCATTCCTATCCTTCAAGGTGCTTCCCGTGTGTTCCTTGGGTTTACCTCTTACTATTGAGCATGTGTTGCATTTATCAATACCGAATTTCATTTTTATGTCATTACTAAAGCGTTCAGTTTTATAAATTAGTTGTTTTAGTTCGTCATTATTTTTGCCATATAGTTTTAAATCGTCCATGTATAAAAGGTGGTTGATTTTTATATGATTGGTATTTAAGTTGTGTGTTGTGATTTTGTAGCCAAGTTTGCTTTTGTTTAGCATCTTGGAGAGTGGGTTGAGGGAGATACAGAACCATAGTGCGCTTAGGGAGTCACCTTGAAAGATTCCGGTTTTAATGTTTATTTGTTTTGATTTTATCATTTTGTTGTTTAGTTTTAGGTATATTGTCGTGTTCCAGGTGTTCATTATTTGTTTTAAAAATTCTACAAGTTTTATGTCAATTTTGTATATTTCTAGAACTTTTACTAACCATGAGTGGGGGACACTATCAAAGGCTTTTTGGTAATCTATGTATGCACAGTACATGTTCCTTTTCTTCTTTATCGCCTGGTTTGTTATTGTCCGGTCGATGATGATTTGTTCTTTGCATCCTCTGCTTTGCTTTCTGCATCCTTTTTGTTCTTCTGTTAATATGTTATTTTGTGATAGGAAAAGATCTATTTTTGTAGTTATAATTGAGGTAAGAATTTTGTATATTGTGGGTAGACATGTGATTGGACGATATTTAGATGGATTTTTTGTGTCTGTTGATTTAGGTTTGAGATATGTGATACCTTTAGTGAAAAAAGATGGGAGGTTTTGGTTTTCCGTTACGCATTTGTGTAATAGTTCGGAGAATTTTTCATGTGTTACAGGGAGATATTTGTACCAGTAATTTTGGATATTATCTATGCCTGGTGTCTTCCAGTTGTGTGTCTTCTTTACAGCAGTTTTGAAGTCAGTTATATTTATTTGTATTGTGGCCATGTTTTGAAATTGGTTATTGTCATTTTCTTCCTCTGTTATCCATGTGGCATTTTCATTGTGTTTTTTGTTTTCAGACCAAATGTTCTCCCAGTATGATTCTATTTCATTTAATTTAGGTGCGTCTGTAATTTCTATATTGTTGTTTTTTAGGTTGTTGTAGAAGCTTTTTTGGCTTGTTTGAAAATTGAGATTGTGTGTTTTCCTGTCATAGCATTTTTTGTAGCGTTTTAATCTATGTGATTGTGCTGATAACTTTTGTGTTAGCGTATCAAGGAGTATAGTTAGGTTGTGTTCATTGTATTTGTCTTTTATCGTTTCAATTTCCCGTATTTTTCTTGGATTTTTTTGATTATCTTTAATTTTTTGTGTTACTTTGCCTATTTCATTTCTTAATGAGTTGATTTTGATTTGTATTCTGTGTTGCCATGCTGGTATAGTGCTTCTATGTGTTCTATGGGAGTTTTCTGTTTTATTGTTTATATTTTGTTTGTTTAGTGTAATAATGGTGTATGCACTACAGTAAACTAATAGATGTAATTTTTCGAGTGTTGTTTCAGTGTTAATCATGTTATGTAGAATTGTGTTGATAATATTGATCATGTTAATGGTTTGTTTGTTGATTTTGAGCTTTGGTAGGTGTGGTCTTGTTGTGGGGTCGCTATCTTTATATATTTCGATTGTGTGTTCTAGTGTGTTTGTGATTTGTGTTTTTGTGTCTGGGTTGTGTTCTGTTCTTCCGTTGGTCTCGTCATTGTTGTTAGGGCTTATTGTTGTATTATTGTTCATATTGGTGGATTCGTTAGTTATGTTTATATTTGGTTGTTCAGTGTTATTTTGCTGTGGTATTATTGATATTTCCTGTGGATTGTTGTGGTTTATTTGCGTATTTGTTATGTCTTGTGTTAATGTACTTATTCTATTTTGATTACTCATTCTGATTGCGTCTTGTTTTATTTGATCAAGTATTGATAGTTGTATTCTTTTGTTGTTTATTATAACTCTTTTCTGGTCCGCCAGTCGCTGTTCTGTGATGTGTGAGAGTTCTGGGTAGATTGTGGTGAATTGTGTATGTAGCTCCTGTCTGTATCCAATTATTTGTGTGTCTCCTTGTGTGATAGTGTAGTAGCAACGCATGAGGTTTATGTTCATGTCATCTGTCCATTTCATGCGTTGTCGTGGTTTTCCCGCTTTGGTGGTTGTCGGTTGACTTGCCGACAAAGCACTTTCAGCAGGTCGGGTGTGTTGGGTTTCGGCTGTTGTTTCTTCGGGTGTCCCGGCATGTGTCCGCCTGTTCGACAGCATGTCATTAGCGGCTCTCATGCTGCTACGCCCAGCGCTAACTCCGGACGTGCCCTGGCGCTCCCCAGGTAGCGGTGTTTGTCCGAGGCTTGTGTTTTTTGTGTGATCCATGTATGTGTTGTGTGTTTGTACCCTTTACCCGTTGGCAAGCTACTCGATGTAGTTGTGTAGCTCCCCGCCCCTCACGTAGTTCTAGATGTTTTTAACTGGACGTGGGTTTGGTTTTTGAGGGGCTTATTATTATTATTATTATTATTATTATTATATGTACATACAAGCGACTCTCCAGATTTACACATACATAGGTATATATGTACATAAATAATATCGTTAACGTTACTAAGTATTATTTAATACTTTTTCGTCTAGTTTTCAAATAAATACAACTAACAAGAAAATAGGACAACCTATATTCAAAGTTCTCTTCACTTTTAAACGTTATTGTCAAAAGAAATTCATAAAAATACTCCTGGTTTTATGCAATGTATATAGCGAAATAATTGTGGACATACTTCGTATGAAATACCTACATACATATTGCCTCATGTCAATTCTGTCAATATCCGAACCAAACTTTGGAACATATCCTGTGGGAGATTGATTTTTGTTTAAATTAGTTTCAGTTAAGACCTTGACAATACCGAGTCACCACGGTGAAAATGTTTGGTCATTGTCATCGATTAATTCATTATTTATTCATTAATTTTAAAAAATAATGACGTTGGTACCTTATTAATTAATTTATTTATTTAATATGTTGAAAATTTGGACAAATGAAATCATTGAGAAGAAATAAATGGATATCTATGTAAAGCTAATCAGCTCTAGGTCTATGCACTTTACACATATGATGTTAATATCAATTGGATCGGACTTATAGTTTGGGCTGTAGAGAGGACACAAAAAGGATAATCCGTACGCCGTACGCCATGTATACAAACATCACGACGAAATTCACAGTGTGCACTCTCTACATGATACCCGTTGAGAAATTGATGTAAAAAAATACGCTTTAAAATTGTGAAATCGTGACTCTCCACTATTTCATAGTGTGGAGAGTAAAAATATTATTTAAGTACCTACATGCATACTTAAATACAAACAGCAGAAATGTAATCCAAAAATATATTTTAAGTAAAGGTATCTAGAAATAAACTTATCCTCAAGACAAGATCGCAAATTAATAAAAACCTTTATAAATTCGTCTTTTTTTTCGCCTGCTTGGAGAAAGAGACAAAGCTGTCGTAAAAATAGAGGCTATTCATAAAAATGGTTATCTCGGAAGTTGACATTATCTCCTTCTTCTTTATTTCAATATTTTCATGCAGTGATGACAAGAGATAATATCGTTTGACAGCGGCAAATAAAAATAAATGTACGTCAGTATATATTTTTTTATATTTTGTCTCGACACGACACAATTATTTTGACAAAAACTCACTGTCATAGCGAATGATAATACTGTCGCACTAATTAAATTCATTTGGGACTCGAAACAACAACATACTGTGAGGCACCGGCTTAGAATATTGCTTCCACTATTTTCTATTATCATCGTTTTCGTGTCCATATGAGTACACATTTTGTGTGGATAATAAATCAACAAAGTTTACTTCTTCTTCTTCTTTCATTACGCCCAGGGCCTGTTTTATGTTACATTTTCAGTCTCCTGTGATTAGGACGGCACACTATTTCGCCATCTTTTTGGTAAGCGTCCTCGTGGTCAAGACCCCTCCGGTACGTTGTCTCAGGCTATCTTTGGGATCCTAACAAAATTTACGATTGCATAAAAAAAAAACGAGTGGGTTGTGGCCAACGCTATACTCCTCACTACCAAGTTACTCCACAGAGTATTCAAATTTTGTATGGAAAATTATCAGTATTTTCATGATATGAGTATGTCAAGTTATTTTTTATTTAAATATTTTATTATGATATCTTGACAATTCTTCAATGCAATTTTATGAAAGTGATGAGCCTTTTAAGCAATTTGAAAATAAAAAAAAAAAATTTTTTTAGTTTCCTGAGCATGGGGTCACTTTGAAATTTTAGACAGTAATAAAAATTAAGAAGCACCAATCGGCCCCCCCTAGACAACGTGTCATTTAGCTCAAGAAAAGAAACAAGAAAAATAACTCAATGTATGGAAGTGACAGATGTCACGTGATTGGCCACTGTCACTTCCATACGTAGATTTTTTTTTTCAAAAAATATGAATTTGTCCTTGTTAAACAAGTACATATACATCTTCCTACGTTCCCTAAAATTAGCAAATAAATGCTAGTGCTTATAGGTGAACGAAATCGGTCGAGGCAGGATTCGAACTCGCGACCACTGGATTACTAGCCCAGCGCGCTAACCGCTCTGCCACCGACCCATCTAAATAGTTATATTTTCTTGTTTCTTTTCTTGAGCTAACTAACACGTATTCTAGGGGGGCAGATATCCTTCAAAATTTAATGGAGTCTAAAAGATTTACAAATTTGCAAAATTTGAAAAAAATCGAATGAGTACCTACTTACTTTAATTTATAATCGATAAAGACTATGTACAATCGATAAAGTTGAAACACGCCGTACATAGTACACAGCACACAACATACACACACAGATACATTGTGATGAAACTTTCAGAATACAATCTCGGCATGATACTAGGAAATAGATAATCTGCAATAAAAAAATTACCTTAAAATTATTATTTTTATAGCTGTATATTATAATTTATATGTTTGATTTTATGATATGTTATAATTGTGTGTTAGACATAATGGGATACATAAGTATGGACTGCGTCAATTAAAATGAAAAGAATGATATTCCGACACAATAGTTCTTATCCACTGGATGTTGGTACTGATAGATTGAATTCTTTTTGTCAGTGCCAACATAACTAAATTGTCTATTTTTCATATTTTTTGTTGTACTAATGTAATGTTGTAATGTTTTTTGTATGGTTATTGTGGATTTTGAATAAATAAATAAATAAATTGCGAATTTTTAACTCTCCACAATGTCCCCTTGGGTAGTGAGGAGGACCACTCATTACTCAACAGATAATGTTCTTGTCACAAAAAAATACAAAAAAAACAACTCAAATTTTTTTTTAGCCACTGATTTCCTTGCTTAAAAGAATGTATAATTAATAATTTATATAATTAATAATGTTACATGTCATTAACACAATTTACCTCGCCAAATGAATATGGTTGGTTGGAAGATATTGCCATACGGCAATAAGCCCGCCACTGTGCACTTTTAATGTAATGTGTACAAAATGTTTAAAATAAATGAATATTTAACCGTAAAAGTTCAAAATACGTTATAAGCACAACACACAATAGATTGATACATATTCGTTACATAAAAGGCATAAATATTAAAATTTAAAATGAAAATTATTTTTTTTTTACTTACGTAAACTTGACATTTTCCACAGAACCTACTCTGCGTAATCAAAAGCACATTTTATATGAAGTAAAAAAATCAAAACGAAACAAAATATTTTATCCAAACGAGAGATGGTGAATTCCGTTCAAAATAACGAATCGTTCGGTCTTACGATGCCACTTATTAAAATTGAATCGTTGAGTCTAATGCCTATTTCGCAACGAATGGGATGTGTATATTATTTTGAAATCTTTGATTTATTGCAATTCGAATAATTATTTTTTTAAATGTTAAATATGGGGACATAATTAGCTCCATAATTTGAAGATCAAAATATATAGAGATTTATATTTATTTATTTTTATTGTTTTTTACTGCTACAAAGTTTCCCATAAAAAATACAAAAAATCATTTCTGTGTAAAATTATGTTTCTATTCTTTTTTAAATAATAATGAATATGTCCTTGTTACAAATACATATACATACTCATACATTTCCTATATTAAATGTTACTAAGCATAAATATGTCAGTACCGGGAGAACGCAAGCGTCGAAGACTTTTTTTTTAAGACGATTGGCGTATTTCGGAGACTTGAGGATATAGGAGAGTTTACCAAATGCGGCCCACGCTAGACCTTGTGTTTACAAGTAGAATGCTGCATAGTCTCGCAGTAACACAGAAAGCCATGAAAGGAGAATGCTGGGTATTTCGTTAAGAGACAGAAAAACTAACTTGTGGATAAGAGAGAAAACCAAAGAAACCGACGTTGTCCAAAAGGTTGCAAACCAGAAGTGGAGCTGGGCAGGGCATATCGCCCGAACCACGGATTCCAGATGGACTAAAAAAGTGCAGGAATGGCGACCTAGAACGGGCAAGAGAAGTGTTGGAAGGCCTCTAACCAGGTGGTCTGACGATATCAAAAGAGTAGCTGTAGGCGGATGGATGCGGTCTGCCCAGGATAGGGAGCTGTGGAGGTCTCAGGGGGAGGCCTATGTCCATTACTAGACAAAAGAGGGCTGACGAAGAAGCAGAAGAAGCATAAATGCTTGTACTATCTGTGAACCAAATCTCAATACTTCCAAGATGCATGAAATAAAAAAAATAGCTGTTGAATGAATATTTTTTAGAATCAATAATTCGAATCGTTCATATCTACAACATTGACACAAAGGCGAATATTTTATTTCAGGGCTCTGTGTTTTATTTGTGCGTTTCTACAACGGCTGACGTCACAGGGGGGAGGGGGCTCATTCAGGGGTTGGGGGGAGAAGACGAATTCGGGGGTTGGGGACTGGATGAAACGTGGAGGGTTAAAACGGATAAGGAAATTGATAACGCAGAGAAAAGTTGAGAAACTCGATTCCATATCCAGCGTCTTCGGTTTCTCTCGGAGGTACAAGAAGACAGCGGTAGAATCAGAGAGGAAAAAGACGAATTAACATAGACATCACGGAATAATGCATGTTATCTGCCGTATAATAAATGAGGATTCAGGATAAAAAGACGTTAAGTATCGTACATTATTAGCATTCGTGTATCTGTCAGGGTATTTTTTTTATCTCTTGAGCGTGATTGTTTCTTTTAAATAAAATAAATAAGGCATAAAAAGCCAGGAGAATAACATTTAAGTTTGAAATTATTTCTTTATTCTTAGGTCGCGTTTATTTGTGGATTCGACTACTGTCAAAATAAAATTATGATTATATTAAATAAGAAAATATTATATTCCTTGATTAACTATACTATAAACCTAACCTGGCGTATGCAGTAAAAAATTTACACATTGTGTATGGATAGACCTACATATAGACTTTCTTTAGCAAATACTCTGTCTCTCCCGCACGGGACACGCTTATGAGCGTGACAGAATTGACTAGGTAATGCTTTGTACTTGATTGTTAACAGCGTGTTTCTTTTTGTTGGTTATCTAACATTGTTTTTTTGTATTCAGCATTATTGTAGGTACGTTTTAATTATTGAATTATTGGAATTATAATATTCATTTTTTCATCTTGATTTTTGTTTGTAGGTACTTATCATGTTTTATATTGTTGGTGTAAAAAAACTATAGTAAATAAATTATTTAAAAGAAATAATTAAATAAATGAATAATTAAATAAAAAAATAAACAAATAAATAAATATTTAAGTAAATAAATTAATAAATAAATACATAAAATAAATAAATCAATCAATAAATAAATATGTAAACTAATTAATAAATAAGAAAATAATAAATAAATAAATTAAAAAAATAAGTAAGAAATAAATAAATAAATCAATAAATTTACTAAATATAAATAAATATGTAGGTATGTATTACACGTTAAAATAAATTTTGTATTTTCATATTTTTATCTTACTTTATATGATTCATAACATTAATTGATTACTATCCCCACAGTCTATAACTTGATCAATTAAATAAAGTGATCAAATAGAAACTTAATTAATCATCCAGCTGCTTTCATTTCATGTCCCGAGATCGATTCCCGATGGAGACACAGTTTTAAATGTTGATTTGAGTCTAAATTTATTAGAAATCGAAATAAATATAAAGTCGAAACTGTTGAAAGTTACTTTAGTCTCCAGAATGTGGCAACTTGTTACTGGGGGCGTGTTAAATATGGCACCTATTAGGTAGGTACTCGAGATACAATACAAAATTATGTATCTTAAAAAAACATTTATGTACCTAGGTACTTTTTTCTCAAATGATAAGTAGAAGCTATCAAAGAATAAAAAAATATCGTATCAATTGCATTTTTATGATTTAATTTAGAACACAAAAAAAAATCAATTGAAAATTTTAATGAAAGCATTTTTTACGAGTAATTTTATTTTCGACGGATATTATACCGGAAATTGAAAATGCTGCTAGGAAAACAATAATTATTATTCTTCTTCCAACGTTATTATAACTTTTTTTGGGAAAATCCCTATTGAAGAAAATACCGGAAAAATATAAAAAAAATCGAACGCTAAATCCGACAGAAAAACAAAATTGAATACTTACAACTTTGAGTAAAATAAAACAGTGGATTTTTGCCAAATACAAAAAAAAATATTCAAACATTTTATAGATTTCTACCTTATCCATAAAAAATATATAAACATTTTAACCAAATCCAAAAAAAAATATTTTTTTTTTTATTTTTGCCATATTCAAAATACAAAAATAAACATTGGGTAGGATTTTTACCAAATCCAAAACAATATTTTTTTTTTTGATTTTTGCCATATTTAAAATATAAAAATAAACATTGGATTGGATTTTTACCAAATCCAAAATAATATATATATTTTTTTGATTTTTGCCTTATTAAAAATATAAAAATAAACATTTTTTGGATTTTTGCCATACCTATTCAAAATATAAAAATAATAATTTTTTGGATTTTGGCCAATTCCAAAAAAAAAAATATTTTTAAGATTTTTGCCGAATCCAAAAAGATTAGGTTTAGGTGTAGTTAGACGTTAATGACAATAGCAACTCGCGTGAGCGAGTTGAACCTTACTAAAAAATTAAGGGCCTAATTACTAAAAATTATTATTTCGTTGTCGTATTTTGTTGCAGCCCATATAATTATCGGTTAGATTTAGTTGGTATTAAATGATATTAGCGACTCGCGTGAGCGAGTTGAAGCTTACCAAAAATTAAGGGTTATTGAGATTTACGTACCTACACATCATAGTATTATTTAGCTGTCGTATTTTATTATATCCCATATAATTTTCGGTGAGGATAAATTAGTTCTTATTGATTATTTTAATTTATTTTGATTTTTGTACCTACTACCTTGTATGCTTTTGGTTTATTTTAATTTTTGTACTTTGAAATTTGAAATGTTATACAAATTTGATGTAATTATTTTTTAAGATTAATCGTGTAAAATAATTGTAGGTTTAATCCTGTATATTTTACCTAAATAAATAAAATAAAATAAAATAAAATTATAGCGGTTGGGTTTAGTAAGACTTATATGATAATAAAGACTCGCATGAGCGAATTGCTGTGAAAATTAAATAGAAATTGGTTGTCTATTGTCCCCTGAGATAAGAAAAAAGTTAATTGTGTATTAGCATATGATAACATTTTTCAAATAAAGTTTATTTTTCATTGTAGGTATTATTTACGTAGTATAATTTTTAATTCTATCTGTTATTATTTATGTTTTAAATTTTCACGTATAATATCAACTTTGACATTTGTATTATTTGGTCTAGTGTAGCTCCGGCCATTAGAGAGGCAGATGACCGAAGCGTCTGGAAGAGTTCGGTTCAGGGGCACCCTGAAAGTCCGCATGATTAAATTTAAAATAATAGGGGCAAGTAGTGTACCTTTGAACAAATCGCTATAAAGTGACTTTGTATTTTTATATCTTAATAACCATTTAACATACTAGAATAATATATATATCATTGGATTCGCAATAATGTTATTTATCAAATATATATTTTTAGTTTCAGAAAATCTCAAAAACCCATTTGATATAATAATTTAAGTGAAACATTAATATTTTGTTCACAGGTACACTAATGTGTTTACCTTCGAACACCATGATGTGTACCTTCGAACATAAACAGAGATTCAGGAAACTCAAACAAAACGCACCCAGATGTATATTAGAAATTTATTTATAAAATAAAATAACTCTAAAAATAAATATAAAAAGTCATGCAAATATGTAGCTATTATAAAAACAATAAATTTAAAACATTTTACGTGAATTTATTATATCAAACAATTGTTTGTAATTCGAGCAAGCGTTTCAATATCTACAGGAGAGTCCGAGTTTGTAGAATCGTGTAAAATTTTAAAACGTCTATGACACAGAAAACCATCATTATCTTCTTTGATGGGAATGTTATGCCTATGAAGTTTTGGAATACATGATTCATGAAAATAACACTTACATGCATCACATATGATTGCTTTGCTTTTGTCACAAAGTTTTTTGCATTCGCTGCAAGTAATCAAAGTGTCCTGGAGTATTTTTATATTTTTACTGGTTGTCGGCAAATTGTCTTGCTTCTTCGTGGTCTTTGCTGCTATTTTAAGTTTTGGTAGTTTTCGTTGTTGTATTTCCAGAGTATTTTTAAGAATCTCTAATTTCTCAGGAGTGTCAGTTAATACTCTGGTTTTTCCTTGCTTTCTACCACCTCGAACCTGGTTTAATTTTCTAGGTGGATCCTTAGGAAAAGGACGAACCACTTCAGGAGTAATTTGAAAATCAATTATATTTTCCTTTCTCTTCGCCTCTTCCTGATTGTGATGTTGGGATAAGGCTGGTTCTTCTTGTTTGGGTGTTTTATCTTTGTTATTGACAACTCCTGGTCTGTCAGTAACAGATGAGGACAAAAAGTCCTCATCGGTAAAAATGGTGTCAGAAAAGGGACATATTCCAGTAGCTCGGAAACCGTTTGTTATATTTTTTTGGAATAAATGTTCCTTTTCGGCATTCTTCAACAGCTTTATCCAAGTGTTCATTAGAAATTGGATTTCTTTTTACACCAGTTTTGCTCCTCGGCACTGAAAAAAATACTGTATAACACCTACATAATAATAATAATTTATTTGTTGTGCTTAAATATTTTAAAATTTCAAAAAGATTTGCACTATGTGGCTAAAAATATGTAAAAAAAAGAGAAGAAAGAAAATAAAATAAACAAAGAACACATTATTACATATATAACTACACATTTAACGTTGTGTGTACCTTAGAAGGGAGTATCGTGTGTACCTTCGAACTGTTCAAAGGTACACGCACAACTCTGTTCAAAGGTACACGCAGACCATAAATACAATGAATCGTCAGTTTAAATATTTTGAGGTTATGCATTTCAAAACAAAATGCTACATAATGTAGGGTATTAACTAAAGCCCCAGGTTAATAAATAGAATTCATAAATTATGTACATTAAATTGTGTAAAACAAGTACAAAATATTGATGAAAAACTTACTTTTTGCATCAAAATTCTTCAAAGATAGTTAATAAACCCACGCTGTAAACGAAGCACTTGACGATAAAACAGTGTTGCTATATTAGGAAAAACTTTGTAAATACAGTGTTCCCCTAATTAATTAATTTGCAATTTACGAGTTATAGAGATTGTTTGAAGGTACACGCGTTCGAAGGTACACTACTTGCCCCTACTATTGTCTCGGGTGTGCAAAACAATATTGCACACATTATGTAAAAATGGTGATTCATCCCAGCCTGTCTGTCAGTCCTATGTGACAAATGATACGAAGTGGTCGTATTGTAAAAAATAAAATAAAAAAATACATAATATTACGACATGGAATAAATTCACCACCAGTCGAACGGAATGTGCTACAAAAAAATTCCATTTCTGATAATTTCTATGCTAATTTTTTCCATATATTAAAGGCGAATTTATAAGTTTTGACAGGGATAAGCCCGTCGTGTAATCCCTTTTTGAATTGCCGAACATAAGAACGTTTTTAAATTTAAATAAGCCAAAAAAAATTATAAAAAAAACTAAATGTTTTGAAAAAAAAATATATTCTTAATGTACAGCGTTCGTCTTTTGGGGGAAACTAATTTTAAGTACAAATGAATTTTTACTTACAAATAATAATTTAAATATACGTAGATGGGTCGAAGGCAGAGCGGTTAGCGCATTGGATTAGTAATCCAGTGGTCGCGAGTTCAAATCCTGCCTCGACAGATTTCGTTCGCCTATAGCACAAGTATTTATGCTTATTTTAGGGAACGTAGGAATATGTATATGTACTAGTTTAACAAGGAAATAATACAAATAAATTTATATTTATTTTTCACGTAAATGTTGCTTCTCTGGATAGGGTTTAAGGGGGGATAAATACATAAATATTACTATACACTTGCATCGCAAAGAGTTTTGCAATATATAGGCACATATATTAAATATTGAAGTCATATGTTTGTTTCCCAGCGGAGCAAAATATTAATATATTCACAGGAAGTATTAATGATTTTGGCAATATATGTACATACCATTTGGCAATAAACTTACCATTTTAAAATTATGTCGCCATTTAGCAATGAACTTACCATTTGTCAATAAACTCACCATTTGGCAATGAACTCGCCATTTGACAATAAACTCGCCATTTAGAAATGTTCTCAGCATTTGATAATAAACTAAACTATTGGCAATGAACTAATAGCCATTTGACAATAAACTCGCCATCTAGCAATGAACTCACCATTTGATGATAAACTAAACTATTGGCAATGAACTAGCCATTTGACAATAAACTCGCCATTTAGCAATGAAGTCACCATTTGATGATAAACTAAACAATTAGCAATGAGCTCGCCATTTAGCAATGAACTCACCATCTGACAATAGACGAAAAATTTGGCAATGATTTCGGCATTTGACAAAAAAATCGTCATTTGGCAGTGAACTTTGAACAAAAAGTTGCCATTCGTGAACAGTGAAAAAAAAGTTACCATTTGACAAAAAAGTAATCTTTTCGAAATTAACTCGCCATTCTTTGACAGTTAATTGTATGACACGTAATGAAATAATTGTATAATTCGAAAGAATGTGTACCATGTACCTGTGAACTTTTATCACAATTTGACATAATTGATCGAGGTACTTATTTAATAAAATAAAATCAGTCTTTTTGATGACCGACATTTTATTGACTGTATCTACGTAGGGAAAAAATCAGTAAAAAATGCAGGAAGGTAATATATTGGGGAAACGCGCGTATTTCCTTATTTCGATTTCGACGTATTTTACGAGCAAAGACATCATCTTCCTTACTTTTGTTTTCGTCCTTTTCATTCTCATCTATTTGGGTTGTTTTTTTTTCTTCATCTTCTGCTGTGTATGTCTCCGTCGCATAAATTATTGTCATCTGTTTACTATCGGAAATCTCTTCCGATCCTTATCGATTCGATATTATTATGACATGTAGCGAATCGAGTTTATGACCTTTGGTTGTTTTTTTATCGACACTGGGATATTTTTGTTTTTGGGTCAAATAGACTACGAAAAATATTTTTGAATAACTTTTTCCATAATACGCATCGATTTTACATTGTATCCATAAATTTGTTACAAACGTAGTTTCGGAAATATCTCCAAGGTTTTATGAAACAGAATTGCTTTAACTTATCTGAATCTCATTTATAATCTTTATCTTTCTTTCTTTCTTTTTCGTGTCCGGCTAAGCTCTACCACTTCAATAAGCAGCGACTGACATCGCGTTGTCATTTGTCATTATCAGATCCCCAGGACTGCAGATAATCTTTATTAAAAGCTTAAGACCCACGAAGCACTTTTTCTTCTAGTTTGTTTATGTAGATATTGAGATCAGTTTATGCCGCTGAGTTGGTAGTTCTGATGAGGATTCACAACAATCACGCGAACGTTTCGCATTCCTTCCTGGTGATCCTCATCACTCTGGGTTACCCTAAAGAACGATAACATAATTGCATTATATAATGTGTCCATTCCAGTTTAGCCTTAATCGTCTACCCCATCAGGTGATGTCTTCCGTATTACATTATATCCTTATCACATAAGAAACTACAATCACTTATATACTCAATCAAAAAAATAATAATAATTTTATGGCCAGTTTCACTGACGTATTATAAACAACCTCCTAAGTAAGAATTACCTAACTCGTAGGGGTTTACTAATTGGATATTACTTACTGTTGTGCTTCACGATAACAGTTAGGATTTCTCCCAGATAAGAATGCTTTAAGAAATGGTTGGAATTTATTTTACTTCTACGTAATTCAACGTAACAATTCAACGAGATTGAAGTTAGGTGCGCATCGATTTCATTGACGTTTATCGCCATTATCGTCACAAGTGGACATCGCGCGTGTTTATTCTTCGTTATTTTTTTTTTATCTAAACCAACTATAAAACAAAAAACGAATTGACTAAACCAAGGTATTACAAATACAGTCCTGAAAATAAAATGCAACTGGTAAATTCAATTATGTAGATTAAAAAGTCTACAATATAAAATTTGAATAAAACTACGGATCTAGCAATGAACAAAAGGAATGCGCATGACTCGATGTCCATTGGCAATATAATGCAACTTCATTTATACCTACGAGTATGTAGCTAAGGCTTTTATTATATTTTTTTATATGTATAGATAACTTTCCGGGCAATTAACAGGTAGATACTATGTCATTCCGGAGACTTAGGATATTAATTGTCTCATAGATCCAGACTGAATACACAATTAAAAACTGTGTCTCCACCGGGAATCGAACCTGAAACCTTTAATTTGTTTGATTGTTACAAGAAAAAAATAGTCAATATATCCAAAAATTGTATTTGCTATCGATATTCCATTTTTTTATATAAAATATTTATAATTGTTTATTGTTACAGACCAATTGAATCTCTTAAAAAATGTGTTAAGGGGGGGACTGCTGCCAACGTACCTATTTTTCAATTTGATATACCATCATTATTTCTCATCAAATCGTTTTGAAAAAAATAATTTAGATAGTTTGGGTATTAATAAAGAAAAATGTATCTTTACTTTTTGATAATGTTCTGTATAAATTATTGTAGAAAAATAATGGCATACCCCGATTTTCAACGTTTGTTTTTTATTTTTAATAAAATATAAGGCGTAGTTCAACTTATTTTTTTTTTAAATTAAAGAAGACAAAAATATCTAGAAAAATATGATGTGATGTTGCATTAATGCTTCAGGTTTAGTAAATAAACCTTAAAAAAACATTTATTTTCCATTCAGCGCCATTGCGAAATAAAAGTTTTTTTGGTTTATTAACTTAACCTGATGCATTAATGCATTGTTACATCGTATTTTTCCAGGAATTTTGATCTTCTTTAATTTATAAAAAAATATAATGCTCGTTACCTTATAGTTTTTTAGAAATTTAAGATATATGTCAAAAATCGGGGTATGCTTATTATTTTCCTACAAGAATATATACAGAACATAATTAAAAAGTAAAGGTATATATTTCTTTATTAATATCCAAACTAACAAGGTTATTTTTTTCAAAATGATTCGTTTTGTAGTAATGATGTAAATTCAAATTGAAAAAATAGGTACGTTGGCAGCAGTCACCATCTTACATAAAAATAAGTTTGAAATGGTGTCTACATAATGTACAAAATGCGAAAATAAGGGCGAATGATTATATAACTGGAGGTATACCCAGTGATCCTATACCTATGTAGGTACTTCTTGCAGTGTTAGAGTTTCTTGGTAGAGGAGGTTCTGGAATACCACATATAGATTACTGTGATAATACATACATACATACTATCACGCCACGTCCCTTACGGGGTAAGCAGAGGGAAACGAGCGCCATACTCCTCTATTTTTGCACACATTCCTGGCTTCCTTTACATCCATGCATCGTCTCATACATGCTCATCGATTGTTCAACCTTCTAATGTTTCCAAATGTCATTCACATGGTCATACCTTCTCTTAGACATATCTATATTTTTTTGGTCAGTCGTTCATCGTTCATTCTTTCAATATGTCCAAACCACCTCAAGGCATTGATATTTGCATTATCTCCTAACGTCCTGATTTTTGTTAATTCTATCATAATATATAAGTACCATACCAGACCATACCATCACGCCATTTCTCTATTTGGGGTAGGAAGAGAGAACCGATAGCCAGACTCCTCTCTCTCGAAATACCTTTCTTGCTTCATTCACGCTCTTGCACAGTCTCATGAAAATATAAGTTATTTTCAAAATATACCTTATTTTTTATACAAATTTTGCTTGCAAGATTAGTGTTTCAGATTAATTTAAGATATGAAACAAATAATATAATTTATATACATACATTAAAGTAACCTCATACTGATGAGGTTCTCACGTAAATTAAAATACTCATTATAGTCCATTTTCGACCACAAAGTACCGAGTGTCCAACGGAGCAGTTGTTGTCATATTTAAAATTTCTCTTGAAACATTACCTCTTAAGCTATGAGGAATTATTCAGGACAGGTATCTTCTGAACAGATGTTCTTCAGTGTGGTATGTAGGAAGTTTTCATATGCGAGTAACTGCCTGCACAAATTATACACCACCAGACAAATCTGTCCATATTTGTTCGAAAACAGACAACGTAGAATGACTTAATAGATTTCTGTTAATATTTTGGATATAAGTCATCAGTAAGTAATTGATTTATACATCAATACCTCTACATTATCAAATAATATGTATGATGTGGTGTAAATATGCTGTGATGGTATTGCTCGACTGAATCTTTTCTAAGATCCTACCATCCTTTCCTCAACGCTGGCTCTTTTTAGGCCCATATACATACATAGCAGTTGTACAAAATAGTCACAAAATACTGAATACTAAATAACTCTTCTTCTTCTTTGTCCTGGCCTTTTCTTCCCATTATGTGGGGTCGGCCCTCCTCGTCCTCATTCGCCAAGTCCTTCTCTCCTGTGCGTCTCCTTCGCGCAAGTCTGCCTCCCGCAACTCTCTTGTGATGGTGGAGTGCCACGTTGTCAGCGGTCTGCCTGGTCTTCTGGCCTGCACTTGGATGTCCATCGCTCTACGTATCATATTTTCCTCTGGTCGCCTTATGATGTGTCCTTACCATCTCAATCTACTCTCAAGCAGCTTATCGGTGATTGGGGCCACACCAAAGCTTCCCCGAACGTGGACGTTCCGTACTCTGTCCATCATAGTCACGCCCCCCGCCCATCTCAGCATTCTCATTTCAGCTGTGTGAATGCTCTGCTGGTGACTCTTCTTCAGTGCCCAACACTCGGCGGCATATGTCATGGCAGGTCTGATAACGGTTTTATAAACCTGGCCTTTTATTTTTATGGGCATTCTACGATCACAGAGCACGGAAGACAATGACCTCCATTTCATCCATCCTGTGTTGATGCGATGGACCACGTCATCCTCGACATCTCCTTGGTTTGACAGGTATGAACCTAAATATTTGAAGCTGTCGGTTTTTGGCACTGGTGATTCTTGGAGTGACAGTGTTAGGTTAATCTGAGGCTGTCCTGAGTAGAAACACGGCATGTATTCGGTTTTTGTGCGGCTTATTTTAAGGCCATTTGATTCAAGTGTAAAGGCCATTTGATTCATTTGACTGAATACTAAATAACCTTGTAGATAATCCTCCTCCAAAAAATCTCTTTCAACTTCTCAATGAGAACAACACGCCAAAATCACCTTTTTCATACATCATGATGCAAAACAAAATACGCACAATAATTATTTTGTAAATATGTACTGGACCCAGATGTGATCTTTTAAGAACAAACTAAATAAAAAAATATAGAATTCAATATTTACGATACAATCGAAAATGAGATGTTAATCGAAGAGGAAAAGAAATTTAATAATAAGTCAATAAATGTCTACACAATTTAGTCTATTAAAACAAAAAATAGATTACATTCAATGACACCATCTTTACAATTGATCCAATATGTACTAGCTCTAATCCTCTTATGTCTAGAAGTTTCTTTTTGTTGACACAATCTTCCATGAGTGCATTTGAGAATTTGAGTTTAGAATCGGATACCGTCTAGTGGTTCAAATTTTCGTTTTCAATCCAACCTTGGAAAAGCGTTGCAGTGGTGGACAATTAGACCAAGAAGAGCATTAGTTACTTAACGAATTAGTCTGTTACAGAACACCTCGGTGTCTTTTGTGGCCACTTTACCTTTGAATGTTGATTGGAATGAGGTATTGAATATTTTAAAAGGGTGCACTCCGAATAATTGACCATATAATTTAGTGACTGGTTCATCCGATAACAATAAGTTTATCTATCAGATTTGTAAATTTAACAATTAAGACCAATAGGTATTTAGATCCATTTTTTCGTGTATGCAAACAATAAAGTGTGGGTGGTACTCAGTAGGTCCTTTTTTCTTCTTCGTTTTGGGATTCTTTTTTTTAAATGCTGGGGCAGAGCCATTATTCATTCCTGGGTATAAAATGGCACCGTCAACTGCATAGAAGTATCAAATTGAAACCTACTGACATATTGTTAACTTAAAAAACAGGTTCAAATAATTTCCTCCTCAGTTTATGATATGAATGTTTTAGTTTTGTTTATGTATATGTGTGTGAAGTTTAGTGCCTTAATATAAATTGTAGCTTTATTTTTAATTTTTTCATTCTTCTGTAAATATAAATAGTCAATTTCTGAACTCTGATACTTAAATCTTTTGCCTAACTAACGATGGAGGGGCCTGGAGAATACGGTATAATCATGAACTAGTTGCAACGTACAAAGAAACGAATGTAGTCCAATTTATTAAAATACAGCGCTTACGTTGGCTTAGACATGTTTGCCGTATGGATGATGACCGTATTCCTAAAAAGGTTTTAGACACCCATCCCGAAGGCAGAAGAAGTAGAGGTAGACCTAGGTTGAGATGGCTAGACGACGTGCTGTGCAATATAAGAGAAATGTACCTGATAAATTGGAGAAGACTGGCGGTCGATAGGGAGGGATGGAGACGATTTCTGGAGGAGGCCAGGGCCCGCAGTGGACTGTAGTGCCAGTGATGATGATGATGATGATGATTATGATGATGATACATATTTCTATTGTAGATTTTTCCTCTCTTATGTGTGTTGCAAATTGTAAGTTTTCTGAACTTCTCTCACCGAAGCACAAGGATTCTTTCTTTTCGGGAGAGTTTCAAATATATTTTTGATATCTTTTATTGCCATGATATATTTTATATCCTTTTTTTAGATTTTGATTATAATAAATTTACATACTTACTTACTTATATGTATGTTTCAAACTAGGAGATTGGTTGCCTGCATCTATTCCTCCACCATGTTCGACTTCAGCGGCTCTTCAACTCTGCATTCTTTCTGCATCCCCAATAATGGGTTATTTGGAAGAAATCGCTATATGGCAATAAACTCAACATTTATCTGGGTGCAACGAAATTATTATTATTAATAGGTATATAGCATCATGCAATGTCATCATCATCTGTGGCTCCACAACCCAGGTCGGGTCTTAGCCTCCTGCAGAGCCCGCCTCCATGACTGTCGATCCTGCGACGCATTGCGCCAGTTATGGACGCCGATGCTGTTCGCATCCTTCACCACTCCGTCCAGCCATCGAAGCTTCGGCCTTCCAACTTTTCTTCGTCCCCCCGGTGCACCATTCATGATCCGTCTTGGAACGTCCTCCTCGCTCATTCTTTGGACCTGTCCAGCCCATCTGAGTCTTCCTATTCATATTTCTGTCAGTATGGTAGGCTCCTTGTACAGATCATACAATTCGTAGTTGTGCCTGATACGCCACTCTCCATTGTCACAAGTCGGGCCGTAGACCCTCCTCAGCACCTTCCTCTCAAAAATTTCCAGGGCTCTTTCATCAGATTTAGCGATTGCCCAACATTCTGATCCATATGAGAGTACTGGCCGAATGAGAGTCTTATAGAGAAGGACTTTCGTTTTTCTGGTGAGGTGACGAGACTTCATGTGCCTCTGCAACCCATAGTAGCACCGATTTGCGGACACTATTCGGCGTTTAATTTCAGTTGAGCATCATGCAATGTATGTAATGAAATGAAATTATTTATTTCCATTTTTTTACACATATAATATATAATAGTAACAAAAAAATAACTATATTTTAAAAATACTTATTATAAACATAGTATGTACAATTCTTCCTATTTGGGAATTTACTGCCTCACTAGACAAGTCTATTCTGAGGCAGCACTGTTTCAATTTGCTCTGTGGTTACATGTTTTTGATGCAAAATAATTAACAGAGATAATCTAAAGTAATAAAGCAATCAAAATGTTAGTGTCTGTGTGTGTGTGTATGTGTGTGTGTGTGTGTGTTTGTCTCACGCTTTCTGAAAAACCAAGAGCATCTAAAAATCTAATTTATGTGCGAACATGTACCAGTATACCTGATGCAGTGTCACGCTAAAAATAATGCGATAAAAATGCTGAATTGTAAAAATATTTCAATAATTATTTTTTTCATACACAATTTTCCAAGTCATATCTGTCAAAAAAGTGTACATTTTGCACGCAAATATCTGTTAGTTTAAAAGTTATAAGTACGTATTTACACGAAAAAAATATATTTTCAAGTATAACTTAGCGTTTAAGTGAAAAACATAGTGAATATTTTGTATAATTATAATGTATAACTTATTTTTAAAGTAAGCGTTTTGTACATAAACGCCGCCATTTTAATATCTTTTCATACAATATTTCATTTTCCTACCGAATGAATATGTTCTTGAAAATAATAAACCTTTGAAATAAATGTAATTATGAAATAATAAAATGAAACACAAGACATTATAGCAAGTTTTAAGACATATATTGTAAAAATGTGCTTATTATTAGTAAAGATATAGGCATAGTAAAATTGCATAATTTGTAAATAATATTTTATTTTTCTGACAATTTTCATTTTTATGGCATCGCACAAACCAATGTAGGTACCTACATATTCAAAAAAGTCTCAAACCATTTGATATTTTTAACGTATTGGAATGGTTATTATGGTAACGGAAAGATTTTGATATTCAAATAAAATTTGTTATGAATAGAATTTCTTTAGAATATTGTTGTAGGTAGGTACCTACCTATTACTATTTACTTACAAATCAACAATATACTGATTTCCTATCGGAAAATTGTATGCGATGTACTCCTAACCCGTTTGTCCGATTAAAATGAAAATGAGGTGAATTGTCGAGCGTCTGCCAGGGATGGTTTCTGGATTTAAACTTTTTTCTTATTCTTCTTCTTCTTTGTGTATTTGGTCATTTAACCTATGAAGGGGGAGTATCCTGGGAAAAGAAGGTCCGACTGTCCCTCCATCTCTTCGCAGGTCTTCCAGGACGGTTTGTGGATTTTAACTTTTTTCTTCTTCTTCTTCATCGTGTATTTGGTTATTTTACCTATGAAGGTGGACTATCCTGGGAGAAGAAGGTCCCATTTTCCGACCATCTCTTCACAGGTTTCTGGGTATAAACTTTTTTCTTTTTTTTCTTCATCGTGTATTTGGTCATCTTACCTATGAAGATGAACTATCCTGGGAAATGAAGGTCCAATTTTCCTTCCATCTCTCCGCAGGTTTCTGGATTTAAACTATTTTCTTCTTCTTCTTCATCATCTATTTAGTCATTTTACCTATGAAGGTGGACTAACCTGGGAGAAGAAGGTCCAATTTTCCTTCCATCTCTTCACAGGTTTCTGGATTTAAACTTTTTTCTTCTTCTTCTTCTTCATCGTGTATTTTTGTTCATTTTACCTATGAAGTTGGAGAATCCTGGGAGAAGAAGGTCCAACTGTCCTTCCATCTCTTAGCAGGTCTTCCAAGACGGTTTCTGGATATAAACTTTTTTCTTCTTCTTCTTCATCGTGCATTTGGTCATTTTACCTATGAAGGTGGACTATCCTGGGAGAAGAAGGTCCAATTTTCCTTCCATATCTTCGCAGGTATCTGGATTTGAACTTTTTTCTTCTTTTTCTTCGTGTATTTAGTCATTTTACCTATGAAGGTGGAGTATCCTGGGAAAAGAAGGTCTTTTCATCTCTTCGCGGTTCTTCCAAGATGGTTTCTGGATTTAAACTTTTCTTAACCGACTGAAGAGACGGGATGTAATTAATGAAGGGAAGGGACGTAATGAGGAATTGAAGGGACGGGAGGTACTGAAGGGCCTGAAGGGACGGGAGGTACTGATGGGTCTGAAGCGACGGGAGGTACTGAAGGGTCTGAAGCGACGGGAGGTACTGAAGGGTCTGAAGCGACGGGTCTTTTTCTTTTTCTTAATTTTATGTAGACCTTTAGGACAGTTTTTATACAAACTATTTCCTATAGTCTAATTCATCTTCTTCTTCTTTTATGTATACATTTGGGTCAGTTTTTATAAAAATTATTTCCTATAGTCTAATTATTCTTCTTCTTCATTTACGTAGACTTTTGGGTTAGTTTTAAGCCTAATAGTCTATTGTGCAGAAATATTTTTAACGATATGCATACTTGATGAAAATACATATGTAAAAACGAATGGATTGTGGGATGTGACGATGTAACCTGCACTAGAATCTTTTCAATACTTTTGTTTAATCAAATTTAAACCATTTATATCATCCTATTTTGAATAATTTTCAACACCTACGCATTTGATTTAGTTGACAATATTTAAAGAATGGGGGTTGTGGCCATTACTGAACTCTTCACAACGTTTATATTCAAATTAATAACTACTTACCATAGTTTAAGTCTTCTTCTTCTTCGTTAATGTAGACTTTTGTGTCAATTTTAAGTCTATTAGTCTTATTGTGCAAAAATATAATGCACACTCGATGCAAAAATATAAAAACGAATATTATGATGTGACCAACACTAGATCTTTTCAGTACATTTGTTTAATCAAATTTTAATCACATCCCAACATCCAAAATTACTAAATTTTCAATAGGTACATATTAAAATTTATTTCGATGATAATATTTAAAAATGGGGGTTGTGGCCAAACCAATCTCTTTACAACGTTGATAAACAGTCATATTTAAAACCATTTCGCATAGTCCATGCGTGCAGAAATTTTGTATATTATACTTCATTCACACTTTATAAAAAATAATGGATTGTGGCCATCACTTGAACATTTTACAATCAAATTCAATCATATTTCAAACCACTTTTTATAGTCCAATTTTGCAAAATAATTGGGTGACAATATTATAAAAACGATTGCTTTTTCCTTCACAATATTACATTCTTGGCCAACGGCGGGACATAAAAGGTAGTTAAACATAAAGAACAAAGAAAAAGAAAATAAATATAATCAGTAAATCTACCGTGATCATTTATTTTAGCACATATATGTAATTGTAGTGGAAATGATGGATGGCACCAAGCTGTGGTAGAGATTTTCAGGTTATGAAGGCACAGAGTAGTGAATTATGTTAGGATATTTAACAGGATATGAGCAGATTGTATTCTGCCATTTGTTTTCAGCCAGTCTATTACCAGTTTTTTGAAGTTTGTTTCGTCGCGTGAGATATTTTGTTCTATGTCAGGTAATATTTAATTGTAAAGTCTAGGAGCAAGAAAGGGGTAATGTCGCTGGGCAAAAGTTGTCCTTGGAGGTCTTATCTGTTGTCTATTTTGGGTACTGTTGGAGAAAACGTAGTCAGGTAAGAATTCCGTCATGTGTTTATGAAGGTAGGTCATAAACACATGACGGATGACATAGTTTTTATGTATAACTGTCTAATATCTAAAAACGTAGTCAGGTAAGAATTCCGTCATCTGTTTATGAAGGTAGGTCATTATAGTTTTCTTGTATAACTGTCTAATATCTAAAAACGTAGTCAGGTAAGAATTCCGTCATGTGTTTATGAAGGTAGGTCATTATAGTTTTCATGTATAACTGTCTAATATCTAAAAACGTAGTCAGGTAAGAATTCCGTCATGTGTTTATGAAGGTAGGTCATTATAGTTTTCATGTATAACTGTCTAATATCTAAAAACGTAGTCAGGTAAGAATTCCGTCATGTGTTTATGAAGGTAGGTCATTATAGTTTTCATGTATAACTGTCTAATATCTAAAAACGTAGTCAGGTAAGAATTCCGTCATGTGTTTATGAAGGTAGGTCATTATAGTTTTCATGTATAACTGTCTAATATCTAAAAAAAACAGTCAAGTTGTGAGTTAATTATTTAATTGAAACATCTGCCTTTCTGGACTGGAAATTGACTAGTATTATCTGTCCAAATAGTTCAGTGAGAAAATTTCTTAATAATATTCTTTACGTACTCTGCTAGGAATCCAACCCAGGTCGCCAGCGGAAAAGCCAAACGACTTAACACGGCGTTCTACATTATTGTGTATGATTGTAGCTTCTCGGCAATATTTTTTTATTACTTTCTCAATTTTTCCTTATTGATGAAACTTTCACTTATTTTGTCATTGTCAGCGCTCAGCACCACAACCTTGAAATTGAAACAATTTATACATTTTCAAGTCAAACTGACAGATGACAAGCGATTATTTAAAAATGATTGTTTGTGAAGATGTTGTATTTGACACCCGTTTCTGAAAGAGAATCAAATTCAACGAAATGTTTATTTGCAAAAAATATCAATTGTTTGCGAATTTCGAGTATTTCGTAATTTCACGAAAAACTTTTTAACTAAAAATTACTTTTAGTCAAACGAGATACAATATGTGCAAAAAAATATGATCCATTCGACTGGTACTTTATCAACGGAAAAAATAAAGTATAAAATCAACACAAAGAGATGGATTTAGAAGAAGAATTATCATTACCAATTTTTAGAAGTTGCATTAATAACATATATGTTAATATAAATCCTTATCATCCACATTCTTCCCACATCTCATTATTTTTAGAAGTTGCATTAATAACATATATGTTAATATAAATCCTTATCATCCACATTCTTCCCACATCTCATTATTTTTAGAAGTTGCATTAATAACATATATGTTAATATAAATCCTTATCATCCACATTCTTCCCACATCTCATTATTTTTAGAAGTTGCATTAATAACATATATGTTAATATAAATCCTTATCATCCACATTCTTCCCACATCTCATTATTTTTAGAAGTTGCATTAATAACATATATGTTAATATAAATCCTTATCATCCACATTCTTCCCACATCTCATTATTTTTAGAAGTTGCATTAATAACATATATGTTAATATAAATCCTTATCATCCACATTCTTCCCACATCTCATTATTTTTTCAAAACTTTTTTTGATAAAAAAAAATCTATTTTTTTCGAATATATTTTTTAATTGCATATTTATTATTTTATTTTTGTTTACCTTTATTTTCATTTTATTATATTGTATATAAGATTTTTTTTCTTGTTTTTGGTATTTCTTAAAGAACTTATTTTTTTTGTTTTTTTTTTGTTTTTTAGTCATATTTTTTTTAGAACTTGTTACATACACTTGTGATAAAAATGTAATTGGTATTATTTTTGTACATCTTTTTTAATATAATTATTAATTTGACTGTACCTATCCTACTTATCCAAATAACTAAATAAATACACGTTTTCATACTAAATTCTTAAGAGGTCATATGACGCTAAATCTAGTGATTGTTAGCATAACGTGTTAGTAAGAAGAGTAAATATCGTGTGTGTTAAAAGTTATATGTGATTTAAATTATTGGAAACTCAAAATTTGTTGATTTTTTGCATTTTAAGAACAAACTTGACTTGAAAAACACTATCACGAACATTCACTATGATTTTATGCAATTTTTAAAAGCAGAAAAAAATTATTTTTCTCCGACATTGTATAATTATGGAGTAATTGAAAAAAGTGCTGTAAAAAAGATGTTTTTTAAGGGAATTTATTCTGAATTTTAAAATATTTTGACGAACATTCACTTGATAAGTGTTGGAAATACCTATAGTATTCTTTAGATAACTACACACTTTTAAAAATATTTCAGAAATTTGGTTTCAAATACGGGTGTTTAGGTTAATATTCCCTCTTGTTTTAAAACCATCTCGATACGCCTTTGCAAAATGCGATAGTAAATTTGTAAGGCATCACTTAATATTTGGCCGCACTGTGGTAGGTACATACATAAGTGGTAATCTCTCATAATTAACATATACCCATTTTTAAAACTGTCTCTGACTTTATTTTTAAAACTGAAAAATATCTCTTAACCATAATATTCGTTATATTTGAAAATGTTTCATTTTACAAAACAATCAAATAAAATTACGTATTATATTCCGTTAAACATTTCATAGAATAGGATTAAACATAATAAAAAAAACTATGAACAGGGTTTGGTTTATTTTACATTATTTTAATAAAACGTAACTTGGAAGGCAAGGGTTAAATAAATAATATTAGGTATTATAATTTACGAAAAATATTTTTTTAATTAATTCGGTGAAAATAAATTAACCTTACACTTACGAGAACTGTGCCATAAAATAATATATTCTTGAATAATAATAATAATTTGGATTATTAATATAACGACATTAATAATTTGGATTATTAATATCGTGAATATCTCACCTAGGATATAGGCCACTAAAAATTAATTAAGGTGTATCGTATTTGGTCCTGGTAATATTTGCGTAAAAAGTGGGTTTGAGATTTTTTCAGAACTAGGATAATATTTTCTGTCTGCCTGAGGGTGTGTGGGAGCTTATTCCATGCCTTTGGTCCTGCCACAGCAAACGCACGAACGCCAAAATTAGTGGTGTGCACCCTAATTATTTCAGCTAATTATCCAACCACGGATGAGAATGTGATGATTGTTTGTCGTTAATTGAAAGTGGAATTCAAAGATTGGAGAGGTAAGTAGGAGCCATACCGAGAAGTGCTTTGAAGATCATGAGATAAAACCTACATTCAATCTTTTCGGGAACTTAGTTAATGCAGATTCCGAAGATGGTGAGAGATGTCAGAAAACATGGAAGCTCCAGTGATGAGCCTGACTACAGCATTTAATACTAACTGAATTTCATGAATAGTAGGGTGCTTTTGACTCTCATTGAATCGATCTATTTAGAGTCACGTAGGCACAAAAAAAGGGTCTTGAGAGCGCCACATGGTGGACTTATAATTCCTGTGCATACAAAGAGAAATGTCAAGGAACAGTTTCTTTCTTTCAAGAAATAGATTCTTTCATTCAAGGAATAGTTAGTTTCTTTCAAAGAATACTTCCTTTCTTTCAAGGAATACTTTCTTTCTTTCAAGGAATACTTTCTTTCTGTTAAGAAATAGTTTCTTTCATTCGAGGATTTCTTTCTTTCTTTCAAGGAATAGTTACGAAGGCCTTCTTCGTTTCAGCGAGGCTACTCATGGAGTTGATTAAGATTAGACTCAGACTATTGAAATCTTAAGGTTAAGATTAATCAAGTGGTTTATACAAAAAAAATGACAATTGCACAGAAAATTTTCATCTCAACGAATTTTATGATTGAAGCTAGATTAAAATTAGATTATGATCGAGTAGGTACTGATTTAAACCTTTTTTTAAATTCAGATAGGATAAGAAAGTACTATCACAATACCAGATCAAGACATCCATCCATCTCATAAGAATATTATAATAATTGAATCATTGACCCTGATGATTCAGAAAGTAACATAAACATCTATTTAACCCACGCTATATTATGTTTGTGACCTATCCCTTCTGGATCAAAGAACCGGAAAAATAGACAGCAACTCATTACAATTTCTAAATTACTTCCTTTTTGAAACCAGATGACATATTTCTTAAAAAAATATTAAAAGATATTTAAATAAGTATAAACATAAAGAAACGATATACAATAAATGAAAACAAAAATCACTCAAGACGTAGGTAGGCATATGTATACATAGATACACAATAGACAGGACACAGTCTCAGTAAGTCAGTCAGAGTCACTCGATTGACATAGTTTTGCTATTTGTTTGTGTTTTTGCTCTCTAGTATGCTAGCGATAGTCCATGTGTAATATTGGGAGCAGTTCGCTCCCGAAAAACATCATTCCACTTGAAGCTCATGGAGTATATGAAATACCGTGCGGATCGTGCAATAAGACTTATGTAGGAAGAACCAATCGAAAAGTTGAAGCACGAATAGCGGAGCACAGAGTCGACATGAGAAACAAAAAACTTACATCCTCACTTGTACAACACTCGTTCACAGAAGGACATACAATAGATTTTGACCATTCAAAAATAATAGCAAGTTTAAACAGTGAACCTCTCAGAATTTACAGGGAAGCTATAGAAATATATAAGAGAAGGGATATAATGAACAATCGGGACGACGGAGTTCGTTTGCCTAGTACCTGGAAGAACATTTTATATGACAAACAATACAATAATAATATTAATAATACCATAGCGAAAATAACCCCAAAACACAACAATAATAATATTAATGTCACAACTAAAATTAACAATAAATCACAACACAAAAATAATGATAAAATATTATTACCAACGAACAAGACAGCAGGTGGGCGTGTCACAAGGAGCCAATCACGTCGCGCTAACAATATTTGACATAAGCGGCCATCTTGTACCCTACGAGTCACTTGACGGTGAGCTTTCAGTGTGAGTAGACGTGTGTCGCGCGCGTGCTTTTCGTTAAGTCCTTGAAAATGCCTGGTGATATTCAGGCGAAACGTCGGAAGATAAATGGTCTTAGTCAAGACCTACTGACACGGGAAAACCGAGATAAAAATATTATAATATATATATATATATATATATATATATATATATATATATATATATATATATATATATATATATATATATATATATATATATATATATATATATATATATATATATATATATATATATATATATATATATATATATATATATATATATATATATATATATATATATATATATATATATATATATATATATATATATATATATATATATATATATATATATATATATATATATATATATATATATATATATATATATATATATATATATATATATATATATATATATATATATATATATATATATATATATATATATATATATATATATATATATATATATATATATATATATATATATATATATATATATATATATATATATATATATATATATATATATATATATATATATATATATATATATATATATATATATATATATATATATATATATATATATATATATATATATATATATATATATATATATATATATATATATATATATATATATATATGAAAAAGAATTTTCTGGGTTAACCCGTGTCAGATAGTCCTGAGAAGGACTGTTTAAGACCTGACGTTTCGCCCGAATATCATCGGGCATTGTCGAAGGAACGCAACGAAAACCGAGCGAGAACGAACGCGCGCGAAACACGACCGCACACACCTAAGGCTTTCCGTCAAGTGAGAAGCGCCAGTCTATGCATGAGCGCAGAGGTAGCGAGCGGGTAGGTTCCCCTCCCCCCTCTACCCCTTCACTCCCCGCACCTATTAGCTATTTGTTCTATTATTTGTACCGTTAAGCTGACTTTGCGAACGAGTTGTCATTTTAATAGTGGGTTTTTCAAATATTGTTTGTTTTGTTATGTGTGGAGGTATTGAATTTCTAATTATTACTTTAGTTTTATGAGTATTACTATCTAGAATATTTGTCCATGTTTGAGGAATTCTTATCGCGTCATTTCTGCTGTTCATATTATTTGCATGTTTGAAAATCTCAATTGCCTCTCTGTATATGCGTTGTGGTTCGGAATTTAAGTTAGCGATGGTGGATGAATTTTCGAAATCAATAGTGTGGCCTTCGTTAAGAACGTGTTGGACTAACGACGAAGTTAACTTCTTATTTTTGACGTCCACTCTATGTTCTGCTACTCGTGAGGATATTTTTCTATTGGAGCGACCGATGTATACTTTGTCACACGAATTGCATGGAATTTTATATACTCCGTGCGACTCGAGTGCAACTGAATCTTTGGGATTGCGAAGAAAGGTAGATATTTTATTTTCTGTTCTGAAAATTGTTTTTATGTTATTTTTCTTCAGAATGCGGCTTATCTTGTCTGTCGTGCCCTTGATATATGGCAAAAAAGCTATTGAAGTCGGAGGAAGTTCTGGTTTTTTGATATTTTTATTACTGTAGCGTCTAATAGATTGTTCGATTCGTGATTTTGAATAACCGTTGGAGATGAGAGCGTTTTTGAGACAGTCAAGTTCGTTGTTTATGTTATTATTATCAGATAGTCTGAAGGATCGGGTCACTAGAGTATTAATTATAGAAGATAATTGAGCCGGGCTATGGTTTGAATTTGCATTTAGATATCTGTTTGTGTGAGTAGGCTTTCTATAAACTGTATGACCAAGTGTGCCTCACGAGTAGCAGAACATAGAGTGGACGTCAAAAATAAGAAGTTAACTTCGTCGTTAGTCCAACACGTTCTTAACGAAGGCCACACTATTGATTTCGAAAATTCATCCACCATCGCTAACTTAAATTCCGAACCACAACGCATATACAGAGAGGCAATTGAGATTTTCAAACATGCAAATAATATGAACAGCAGAAATGACGCGATAAGAATTCCTCAAACATGGACAAATATTCTAGATAGTAATACTCATAAAACTAAAGTAATAATTAGAAATTCAATACCTCCACACATAACAAAACAAACAATATTTGAAAAACCCACTATTAAAATGACAACTCGTTCGCAAAGTCGGCTTAACGGTACAAATAATAGAACAAATAGCTAATAGGTGCGGGGAGTGAAGGGGTAGAGGGGGGAGGGGAACCTACCCGCTCGCTACCTCTGCGCTCATGCATAGACTGGCGCTTCTCACTTGACGGAAAGCCTTAGGTGTGTGCGGTCGTGTTTCGCGCGCGTTCGTTCTCGCTCGGTTTTCGTTGCGTTCCTTCGACAATGCCCGATGATATTCGGGCGAAACGTCAGGTCTTAAACAGTCCTTCTCAGGACTATCTGACACGGGTTAACCCAGAAAATTCTTTTTCATCTTATACCCGTGAAAACCTAAAAGTTAACATATATATATATATATATATATATATATATATATATATATATATATATATATATATATATATATATATATATATATATATATATATATATATATATATATATATATATATATATATATATATATATATATATATATATATATATATATATATATATATATATATATATATATATATATATATTGACACGAATCGCCTCTTCATCGAAGGGAATTCATGCCCTTAACGTACGAACGCACGCGAACCGACGGTTGTCGATCGATGACACCCGATTTCCCGAGCCGTTTCAGGACATATGTTTCTGTATGTAACCTAAGGAGGAGGAAAACGACATAATTCTGAAATTACCGTGCATGCGAGAAAATAAAATTACTCACCCCTGCCGACTGCATTATCTCACCTGTCTTCTTCTTCTTCTCATAGCGATGTCCAAGCCTCCTATTCGTCATTACCTGAAATGATTTAAATACGCGAGTATTTTACGGTAAATATTTGGCCAGATCGTCTAGTTTCGCATAGGACTCTCGTTGTGTTCCGCAATATCCCAGATTCGTGAACCCCGGCTTCCTTGAACAACCTACCTACCGTACTAGTTTCCTAATACCTACCCTGTCACCTAACACGGCCCTAACCTACAACGACTGATGTACACGGATTTCGTGTTCCAACAATAAATCGTAAAGTAAAGATGTACATAAACATATATTCAGAAGAAATGAACGAGACAATGACATAGGAATTAACATTTATATAATATATGAATACATAAGAACTTGAACATAGGTATATTAGATATAATCTAATCATGCATTCTTATGCTAAATATTGGTTTTGATAAGGAAACCGCCTTAAGGGCGGTGGTACGAGCTCACATACCTCGCCGCTCGTCCCCGTCTAGGCCGTCCTTCTACTTTAACCTAGCCCGACCCTGCTCTTCCACATCCTGGAACAATCGCAAGGATTTAGCAATGATCACGTTTCGCAACTCGTGTCGATTTACCCCGTGCTTCTACTTCTTCCTTTCCTTTGGGTGACACTGATGTGTTCCCCTAGGAGTTTTAGGCCTTCGCAGCTCGTATCGAGCCTGCGGCTTATTTTCTACAATACCAACGAGATATACGCTCGACCAGGTTGCGATCTGGGGAACGTACATTTCGTTGGTAGAACGAGCATCTACAAACTACCGTCTATCACTAGCTAAATCTGCTAACAGGCGGTTAGTAAAGGATGCAAATCTAATTCGGCCACAAGCGTGTGTATTTGTGTACAAAACTGAACATCCAGCTCAAATCTTTCTCTCATTCGCGTTTGTTTCAGAGACAGAAGGTCAAGTATCTACTCATTCATCCCCTCGTCTGCTTTCTCTCCTCAATCAATAGGTCACACTCTGGACAAGGAGGTTAGAGTGTAAGGATGGTCTAATTCTACAATGGGTTGTGTAATGTGCGTGTACTTAGGCCAGGCACAGATTGGCCCCTTCTGTATCCCGGCTAGAGCGTGCTGTACGTGTATGTATGAGTGTGTGTAATTGGGACTTCCCACAGTGTACTGAAAGCGTGTTAATTTAGGGACATGAGAAATATCGAGAGCAAGAAAGACTCTGGTGCGGTTGGCCGTTCCACGCCCAGCCTCCCCGTCTCCCGACGTCCTCACGCAATGGGTAGGATGGGTGGTCTTCCTCTGTCTTTCACTTCGACCCGCACCACCACAAGAGTGCCATCGGCTCCCGACCCAGCGGGCATTTAGTCCCCCTATCCGAAGATAAATGCTGAACAAGGAGTGATCGACAGGACCTCGCTGGCTAATGACCGATTACTATTTCATTCAAATTTCATTAGTCAACTGTTCTAGGAACAGTTGACTTTGTGGGATATGTAAACTGCTGTGTACTTACCAGAAACATGCATTTTCTCACTCAGCATTCACTCACGGTTGTTTGAATGGAATTGTCGTTCTGGGAGAAGTTCAAAAGCTCGGTATGATATAACAGCATATGTGGGCAATAAATAATAAATTTAATATCTTGACAAATCCATTCCGTACAACCCCCACATAAAAATAAACAAATAATGTATCTTATCTTATAACTTATATCTACCACTTATTCTAGAAATAAGTAAATAAATAAATAAATGAAATATATGAATAATTAAAATAAGATTAAGATGTTTGTGTCGTAAACAATAAACAGATAAATAAAATAAATCAATGAACTCAGCTGAATTTTCCGGCGTTGTAGGCAGCTCCCGAATTACGCAAATTCGGAATCTCCCGCGATCGCGACGAGTGGCAATAGCCCTATTCTACACAATATCTGAAGTGCAACACCAAGTCTCTGGATTCAACTATCGTTCGAAAAACTGATCACCAGAACCACAGTATAACTCGTCTTATTCATAATCTCGCGTTTAAAAACAATACCACTCGTTTCGCCCGCGCCCAATCGACCCTCTCGACCATCGTCTTTCCTAGTCCCGCGCTGACTATCCCGATACAACTTTTTGACTCCCCTACCAGCTCTCAGGAATGCATATAAAAAACTACCCCTTACGACAGATTTACGAGAAACATATGTGTTCAAAATCTTTAACAGAAATACAGCTTCGTTACAATACCTAAACCATTCCATATATCGTCTATGAAATAATAATTTGTATAATATTATGGAGAGCTCGATTCATGACAGCTCCCCTCTGAGGTTACGTAATTTTGCCTGTAAAATTGTGTGACCTCACAATAGGATAATTACGTAAGAGAATCGAACTCTATAATAGTATTGCATAAAGCATAATTTTCGAAATAACTTAACACATGATCGACACCAGCTTCATAAAATGTTTAACATGATTTACGATACCAAAAATAAACCTCTCCCCTCAGACATTTAGTACTCCTTCCAGTCTTATAATTTAAGTTTGAATTTCCTACCCTCTTCCCCGATAATGATTGTCTCATATTAAAATTCCATCACCTCCGAAATTTGAGCCATTTAACCAAACACCCAATAATATAAATAATATGATGTCTTCTATCCTAGCTCCGATCATTCACATCGTGACGAGAATTTGTCCACCTGAAACCTACCCACAAATCCCAGTTAATCTGAAAGAATACCATAATAGGACCTCTCCCCTCCGACTGCAATTCCATTAATACTCCTTCAATAAACACCTTCAGTTGTTAAACACAATTTATTGTATTATTATTTTCCTTCCTCCTCCTACACCTTTCTGCCCTCAACTATCTAGAGAATATAGTAAACAAAACTCGATACAATATCTCTCCCCTCTGATTTTGATCTCCTTTCTGACCTTCTTCAATATTCAAGAAACGTATAAAATATAAAAATCCAACGATATAAAATAACCTTCACATCTAATTAGAGATTGCGCGGTCACCCTACCATGTCACCCAAACCCAATCCCGTTCGTCGACAATATTTTGGTTACCCTACTTTGTGACCGCCTTAAAGCTATAAATCATCCCCTTAAATACCAACCCAAGATAACGGCCTACTCTGTTCCAACGCTTTGGCAACATGTGTTGAATCTAGCTGCATTTGTAACAGAGCCCCAGACATAACGGCTTCACATACCCATTATTTTTTTCACAGCTGACATTATCTCCGATTTTTTTTTTTTTTTTTTTTCTTTTAACTTCGAAACATCAATAATAATAACCCCAATATGGACAAAAATTGAGAAATGAAAAATAAAGCGTCGCAGGACCACATTTAGAATCACGAAACTGAAATTATCCAAAGTTCATCATTAAGGTACCTCAGTAATTGATTACCCATGTAGACGGTGTAATAAAACCAAGTAGACAACATATGTAACATATCCTAATATCGCACCAACTCCTTCTATTATATGGATTGAGAATGAATGCTACTAAATCCAAGGTGATGGTATTTGAGAAGAGCGAAACACGAACAATTCGCGAGACACGAGTGGAGGATGTACAATTAGAGCAAGTCGAGGAATGTTAAACAACAATTACAAAAATATATACAAAACCCTGCTAATGTACAAACTAAAAGGAGAAGACCAATATACTAGCTCACAGCAATATAAACACAACAGATTAAGTATAACAAAAATCTTAAATATACCATATATTAAAACAACTTTGGGACCACGTAGTGTATGTTACCTTTCACTAAAACTTTTCATTAATTTACCAACAAACATTAAAACCATCAGTAATGCAAAAGAACTTAAAAATCACTAAGATGGGTTTATGTAATAGATGGGGGGAGAAAAATCCTGAAGGAAATAATTCTACCAAAGAAAATGTAAAATGCACTATTACAAGCAACAGAATAGACAGTGGGAAAAAGGGGAAACAAGGTTTATCTCTACAATTTTCGTTGTGCGTGCATGACTTAAAATGAAATATTGCGTTAGAAGGAAAGAAGCATACGCTCGGATGCGCAGCGTATGTATGTACATGTACCTATATTATATGTAAATGTATATATAAATAAACAACGTTATAGACAATACCATAAAACTAGCCCACCTTAACACAAGCTATGCCTAGTGAGGAGCTAGTAACCAGGATACAAACAAAGGAATATGGCTTAACTACGTAAGCACCAGCGAAATAATAAATTGATATTTATTGAAATGAAATAACTTATATATATCGGAGGTCACTAAGACGAATGTGTGGTAAAATGATGTATGATAGAATAAGAAATGAGGATATAAGACGAGAATGTATGATTGAAAGAAATATTGTAAGATGAAAATAAATGCCCTAAGGTGGTTCGGCCACATAGAAAGAATGAGTGATGATCGTCTGACAAAGTGTACAAGGCTAATAAAAGAAGAACGAAAGGTAGAGGTCGGCCAAGAAAAGTTGGCACGATCACATAAATGGGATTTTGAAAGATGGAGATGTTAGAAGTAAGAATAATAGAAGAGCGCGTATGAGACGATGCATGGACGCGAACGAATCGAGGAATGCATGTCAATAGAGATGAGTCCGTCGTTCGGTTCTCTCTTCCTAGCCCAAATACGGAAATGGTGTGATGGCATGGCCTCCTAATACACATACATGGCTATGAGTGCAATCTGATACAGATCGCCTTATCAAAAGGGAATATAATTTCCAATAATTCTCATTATATGATTGCAATAATTCCCAGGGTCCGACAAAGGTGTGATTATAAACACATGTTAGACAGTTCGTAAATTGTTATTCCCACCACCATAAATATCATATATACATAATAACTAAGTAACTTGAGAACTCCTCCGTTGCTTGTTTAATTTTCGCCGATAACTCCACGAAGAGACTTAATAATAATAACAATAATAAATTCTCCCTTACGCCCCGTGTAAGTGACGAGTCCACCGCCAACCAGCAATCTCCTCCAACCAACATCATTTCCCAGCCTAGAAAAGCAATACACGCGTGTGAAATAAACCTAGATAAACCTCTCTTCTGCGGGGAAGCGAACACGAAACTCTTATAATATCTTATCATTATTTCTAAGAAGACAAAAATACCCATATTCAACCGCACAAATAACTTACCTACTTACGTAGTTAGGTAACGCGTTCCCAATATGACGAGGGCCTATTTTTTTTTTCCGACCCTAATTAATATTTCCACGCACCACTTCACAACTAAATAACTCTCTATTCAAGTAGGTGCCTAACTCATTGCCTACGAGTACCATAACATGGCACATAATCCATGTCGTAAAATAAATCGTTCTCAGAACAAGGTCTATGGTTACGATACTAATTTCGTCATGCGAGATATAAGTTGCACCCAAAATCCTAATATATGTGGGTTCCCAACCTGTGGATCCCCAAGTTTAATTATTTCCTTTATCTCTCAGGCCAATTCGCACATAAATATTATGTAGGACACGCAACCTACTCTCAGTATCTGTTTACTTCGCGACGATACATGATAACATTTTAAACGTGACTGGGTAGGTTTGCTCATATTCTACGTTGCGCCCGTGCGCTCTTGCGGTGAAGTCACCTCAAAACGGAGCTATAAAGGCCGTCCAACCTCACAACTATCATATATTACGTTACATCTTTAGGCAAATTATCTTATACACCACATTCCCCGGAAGGTGCATTAACTAACGAAAAATATATTATTCACAAAATTCAACAAGCGCGGCCACAGCATCAGAACATCAGAACCAAAACCTTTTGTATAAATAAACCCATGAGCATATATGAATGCGCTTTTCTTTTAAATAATGTTTAACAGGAATCCTAACGACAACGACTTTCGTATATCTATGATAATAGTACTATAAACTATTGCCTTATCCCAAACTAACTCACTTATAATTGCCAAACCGCAATACACAGTATGTATTAGATTATTATCTTAATCATTGTCCGACTTTTCATACCTACCTACGTTCAAATACATGCCTACATAAGACTTAACAACCCTCTCCAAACCCTCGACACAGAGGGGGTTCTCCGTCGAACGTTTGCGTACATCTGGGACGTTTTTTTTTTTCTTGACGAATGTGTTTCCCCATGTACATATTTCACACTTTAAAATGTCATAAAATAAATCCATTTCAATAAACCTCTTCCCAACCACTTCAAATAAACAAATTCTCGAGTTGTTAATAATTAATATTATGTTTATTTGGGATAACCTATAGTCGACATCCCAGTGAGCCCTAAATAATTCGTCACAACCTTTTTTTTTGTGTCCTTCTCGGCAGCATAGTAGCCGCCCCATATGCATCTCAAGTATACAAAATTTGTAAATAATTTACCTAAATATAAATAATTTTTCTATGTACTTACTTTCAAATCAGATCCCAACTCATACGCAATGGTTCTAACCAAAAACAAAATATTCCAAATACCAAAGCCTGATATCCCTATAAATTTCCCATTTTGATATCGTTAACACCAACTAGCACCGTAAGCAAGTGGCGTGGCCACGGCCAAAATCCAACTTTAATTACGTCATTCGAGAGAGGCAAATTTTCATTTGTGGGGAATCGAACCCAGAACACTAGCATAAAACCCAATGTCCCATCTATTAAGCGACGCGTCGACAATCAATACCTAGTTAATAGATTATTTTAGACTATTAATTCCTGTCATTAAATATCTCCGACCACGTTTATTCAGAAGTGTCCCAATCTACAAGATTCTCTTATGGAGTAATTAATACGAATTAAATAATCACATTGAAATAAAATACGAATTTACACCGACAATGCAGTAGTGGTATCTTATTCTATTTGACGTCTGATAATATCATAACTAACTGTCAATCTCTTCTAACCAATACACACGCATGACACATCTTTTGAACTCCCTATTAAAATACATTATATATTTCTGTTGTACCTACCTATTAAATAATATTTTATACTAACCATAAATTCAATTTAAGTGAAAATGAGACCGAAGTTTGCATAATCGAAAAACCTAATTGACATCCCTACTAGGCATAAAGTACAACCAATGTACCAAAATAAAACAAAACAGGATAAGATCGATTTTCGATGAAGACAAAATTATACCGTAACCCTGTTGATGGGCAACCCTGTCGAAATATTTTCACGACGGGGTGTATAGTGCGCTAGCCCTCACCACTCCTGTATACCTACTGACCGCATTCCAGCAGAGGGCCAAAACCTTTGGATTCGAAGCCAAATAACCTATCCTATGTCCGAAATAAAGTATCACATTTAAAATATTCTAACGAATTTGTCTCTTTAGTCGTTTAATTTCGTGCAACATAATTAAAATATGTCTACATTAAACATACTCTGCACCAAATAGATCCTACCCCATCTCAACAACCCTAAATAAATATATAAATAAATAGACACTTCCTTGCTCCTAATGAAAGTGGCGGATTTATTGCCGTATGGCAATTTCTTCTAAATAACCAATGTTTTAGGCCCAGAGAAGTAACATTTGCTCCTCAGCTGGGAGTCGAACCCAAGACGCTCAGTTCGAAGCCATACTACTATAACTATGAATAAATAAATAACTCTGTATTAATAAATAAATAACTCTGTATTAATAAATAAATAACTTTGTCCAAAGTCATTCATTCATTCATTTAAATTGGATTTCCACTCTGTAAACACAAAACTATAGAATAATTACTTTTACTATTCTTCAAAGTTTTACCATAGTTAAATTTTCCACTCCAACTGAAACTCGATACACAACCCAGTAGAATATTGTTCATTAATTTATTTTCCTATGCTATATTCCTTCTACCATAATTCAAACGAGATTCGACCTACCTACATTCAATTAATTTTAAATCTAAAGAAACTACATTCTATTAAGCTAAGAAACTAAACTAATTTTTGTTCAGGAAGCTTGTCTACGAGATTCAAATCCTGGTCACGGCACCATTTGACACGAATCGCCTCTTCATCGAAGGCAATTCATGCCCTTAACGTACGAACGCACGCGAACCGACGGTTGTCGATCGATGACACCCGATTTCCCGAGCCGTTTCAGGACATATGTTTCTGTATGTAACCTAAGGAGGAGGAAAACGACATAATTCTGAAATTACCGTGCATGCGAGAAAATAAAATTACTCAC